>CM035839.1:403621929-404075300 GCA_020510985.1 Pholidichthys leucotaenia
ACCTCTAATCTCTCCAGAAAGTTTGCTCTCTCTGGGGTTTTGTACAATAACAAGCCGTGTCAGGTCATTTAAAAGGTAGCCATTTGGAAAGTGTCGTTTGTCTGTGTGCGCGTGTATGTCCGCAGATGTGTGTCTGTTTGACCTGACTCTCCCCCTCTCTTTCATACCCACTCTTCCCACAGACATCGACGACTGCCAATCTAATCCATGCCAGAATGGAGGAACCTGCATCGATGAGATCAACTCATTTGTGTGTCTTTGTCTGCCCAGCTATGGTGGAGCCACTTGTGAAAAAGGTAATGCTGTGAATGAAGACGCATATTTCTTTCATAAGTTAACTGTAGTTAAAGTAGCAGTGTATGATTATTGCTTTGGAGTTTGGAATTCTTTGGCTTTCATGGTCACAGTTACAGTATGATCACACTGCCTTTGTTTCCTGCTGTTGTCAACATCATAGTTTGATTGGTGGCGTCACATTGGTACCCACTGTCATAAACTCCAGCCTACATCACAGCGTTTATGCCTGTAGACTCCCCATCTAAAGGATGGGGCAGTGCATATCTTAAAATAATGAAAGAAACTCATCTGCCAGTGTGAATGAGGAGAGAATTTGGTCTTAAGGTGTGCCCCTTGGACAGTCGGCATCTCTGTGTGCTGAGTATCTGTTGCTCTTCTCACTTGTTGGTAGTCTGGTCAGCCAGCCCTAGAGTGCATCAGCTCTCATAGTTAGACAGTTCAAGCTTTGATTTGACACTCCTCTGAAGAAAATGGTGACTCCCAGCTGCTGTATGGCTTCACTGATCTCTGATCTACAACCCCATGACCGATGTAACTTTTTTTCCTCACTGGAGACACCCTCCCCATCCTCCAAATTCTTGGCATCACGGACAGACCAATGAAGTCACAGAGATCTCTCCATCCATCTTTCTGTTGCCAAGCTCTTTTTTTGTTTCTTCGTTTTATCTCAGTTTTTTTTTTTTTTTTTTGCTGTCTTGCAAGTGCAGATACAGCAGTTGTTTGTGGTGCTGGGATAGTAGCATCTTTTTCACTATTTTCCACAAACACAGACTTTCATCCTGTTTGAGGTGTCCATGTACATCTAGTACAAAGGTTAAACAGCCACATCCAGACTCTTCACACTGATGTCTTTCTATAGCATGAAAACAAAAACACTAGAGTAGTTCCCTTTTAACCCCTTGAACTCTGGTCAATTTCCCTAAAAACGCCTAACAATAACATACCCAAAGTAAATCAAAAGCTGTTCTTCAACCCTTTGCAGCATCTTCATGGGGTTGGTCTCGTTTAAAAGAAAACACTTTGAATTTTTTGGCAAAACAGTCATAATCTCTCTAAGTGCTCCTGCCACTGAGTAACAGTCATCTAAACATACTGAATTTGAAGAAAATAAAGTTTGCCTGCTTTTGCCTGCTAAAGTTTGCAAATGCTTGCAAATAACACACAGCTGTCAGATACTGGCTGGAAAATGCAACAGAAATGTAGAACCAAGTGTTATCAAGCTGAGGTCAAGATTTTGTAACAATACCACAAAAAATGAATATACTACACAGCTTTATTCTCAGGTTGTTCCCAGGCGTTTTTGAACTGTGCCAAACTGTGCCAAATGGCACAGTTTGGAAAAACGTCTATAACTTTTGAATGCTTCAACATAGAAGCTTCATCTTGGGCTCTAATGAAAGGTGACACTCCGGGCTGTGTGTGTGTGTGGGGGGGGGGTGTTTATTCATTCATGAATGAATGAATGAACAAACAAGCCCCCCACACACAAAGAAGCATGCCACGTAAAAAATGTGTGGCCTTTTTTTACAAGAAAAAATAACCTACAGTACAATAAAAATTATACTAAAATATCTGCAATGTAGAGGATAACAACTCCCCCCCCCCACTACAGAGGAGCTCGGCGCACAAAAAGCGGTCCGTCAACGGTCCGTCATGGGCCATGATGGACCGTTGTAATTACCGATCGGTCAAAAGTCATTTTTATTACTATTTTCATTGATAAAGAATAATTTAGCTTATAACACTTACCTGTCCACAACAGCAGTGTCGTTGGCGAACATCTGTTCCTCATTGTCAGACGAACATGAAGCTGGTCCGGTTATTACGGACTCGTGGTTCGCGTCACCCGACCCGGTCAAACCATCTCCACTTCCATGATTGTGGTTTTGGCGAACGATTTTTCAAAACAAATAAGAACAGTAGTAATAAAAAAAGACTGGCTAACGCTACCGTTACACACCAGTCTCAATGTGTGTCACCCAGCGGCTTAGACAAAACAGATTTTACGCACGGGACGCACGCGTTTCAATCGTCGAACTTCTCTGCTTCATTTGGCTCGTTGTATTCGCGGTCGTTGGTAGACAGGTCCTTCTTGCTAGGTTTTCAGTCATTGATTCTTCAAGGTTTCAGAAACCCAATTCAAGACTCTTATTAGTCGAATGAGAGGTCAATCAAATCTAAACCAATCAAAACACTCCTTTGGCTTTCTGTTCGTGTCTGTGTCTGTACTGGAAGAACGGAAATGCAGCTTTTTTTTTTTTTTCAGTGCGCACTGAGGCGCACTATGACGCAGAGACGTGACCGCCCGCGGAATCCCGGAGTTCAAGGGGTTAAATCACCAGACATTACATATTCTGAAAGGCTATTATGGCGTTCCTCCTGCAATCATTGAATAAATGACAAACTACATATTTACAACAATGTATATTTTGGTGTTGACTGAGAGAAGAGCAAGGCATAGAGACAGAGGTTGATGATGTTTAAACTGTGACACAGGAACAGAGAAAGTGAATGATGAAAAAGAAATGGAGGAGGATGGTGGAGAGGGAAGCCCTGTGGGATAATCTATTGGGTTTATACAGGACACCTGCACCCAGCTGCATTCATCTGTCATTTTGGGAATTCCCATGTGAGAGGCGGGACTGTATCATGGAAATATGGCCATCAAGTCCATGTCACTACAGACCAGCACTTGGGTTTACCCACAGCTGCTGTATATTAGATCTCAATTCAAGGTTATTTTCACCAGGATTTTTTTCTGTCTCCCCATTCACCAGAAAGTGTTGTGCAGTTTAATGGAATTTTATAAAAAGAAGCCCTTGTGGTGTTGACAAACCATTGTGCCACAGAAAAATGCAGTAAAACAGTGAAGAAATTGTGTGAGGACATTATCATTTGACAGTTTTTACAACCCTAGAACTTCCCTGAGAAAGTAGGCCACCAGTGTTATTCTGTTTATCCTTGATAAGCTGTAAGCAAACATTGCTAGTAGTTCAGTTGGCATATTTGAAAAAAGTTTAAAGAATTAAAAGAAAAGAGGAAAGAAAATCACTTGCGGGTTGCTCAAAGAAAAACCTCATGATTGTGATAGAATTTAATGGTGTGATATTACAGCTGATTTCTAATCAGCGACTTGCTAATTAGACTGAATTATGAAAAGCATGTGCCTCCTAAAACACAAGGTTAAAAATAGCATAATTAAAATTTAAAAGTTGGAAACTAACGAGATGATTCTGGATATTGAGGGTGCAGAGTTTTAAAAATGGATGTTTTCAAGAGAGGAGAGGACGAGGTTAGAAATTTTGACTCTGGTCAATTAAACACAGCTGAGCCCAGTTGCTCTGGTCCAGCTTGACCTCCGAACTCAACCCTCAGAAGAGTTCTGTCTCTGAAAATGTGTCCTTTTTTTATATTAGCTCTGTTTTTTATTGTCTCTCTTTGCTTTTTTTTTTTTAACTGCAGTGTGCTGTGATCTGGGCCTCTGGGGGCACACAGATCAATACAGGGTAGAGGAAGGGAGGAGATGAAGCACAGAGGAAGTTTTAAATGGTGCAAAAACTTCAGCGGTGGCTCTGACAGGCTTTTTAAGGGAAAAAGACGACACGCTAGTGGTACAAAAAATAAAGCTTCAGATTGAAAACCTCTTCAAAAAGCATCCTGGCTTGATTGTGAGCAGCTGTGAGCGGTGAAGTCGACTGTATAAAACTTTCCTATGTCTGCTCATGCGTCAGACATGAAAGCATCAGAGACTCCGCCCACTGGGGGTGCAGTCTTGGGATTTTTTTTTTTTTTTGGTTTGCATTTGGACTTCCAATAGGAATACTCACACAACAGACAGCTAGAAATAAGACAACCAGGTAGAAAACATGGTGAGCATCACCCTGCTTATGTCGGGATGCTCCTAAGGTTCTCCCTGCCAGTGTCAGGTTTCATTCCAACATGGCAGCAGTGGTACTGAGCCATGCATGGTGCGTTTAGCTCTACTATTGTTATTAATGTGTTATGATGGAAGAACGGTTGTCTGCTCTAACTGCAGGAAACAAAAAATAGATTTTTATATCTTAATGTTCAGTTATGAATCCAACAGTGTGGCAGTGACCTGGAGGGGCCAAATCATCGTGCTTTTGATTTTTCCATATTTATTGTATTATTTTATACATTATCATTATAATAATTAACATAAGGTATTCATCAGTTGTCATGGGGAAAATGAGCCTTGTTATCTCGTGATACTGTATACTGTGATATTAATTGAGCATGTTTCCTGATATAATGGGCCATGATAATGAGATGATTATCTCGTGATCTGGAGATAACAGAATAAGAAGTCTTGTTCCAGTTTCTTTCAGCTTTGGTTCGCTCTAAATCCTGTAAGCAGGAAACTTAAGAAAATGAATAAAAATGTTTTGTCTTGAATTAACCCTATATTTGATACAGGCTAAATGTGTCATGTGCACCTCTATGAGGCGCAGAGAGGACAAACCCAGGTGCTGAATGGTGTTTGTGCAATTTTTATTAATAAACAGAACATAGAGTCCAAAAATAGTGAAGACAATACAAAAACGCCAAAACAAGAAATAACTAACAAGCTGAGCCTCTGAGCAGGTTGTGCTCAGGAGAAGAAAAAATTTCTGAGGCTGAAGCAGTTGAGGGATAAAGGACAGCTCAAAAAATGCAACAAGAATGACTTGCATGGCTGACCTCAGAGCTAGACACACTCTGGAGAAGAAAACACTTCCGACGCTTGACACGTGTAGAGAGGAGACAATCCAAAATAGCTGCACTGCCACAGTGAATTGAATAATGTTCTCTGTAGCAGTAGGTGGGCAGTCATCAATCTCCTTATCTACGGTGAATCTGGGCCCCCTAGTGGACTGTGAAGGAGCCGTTTCTGTAGAGATGGAGGTGAGCAGAACCGGGGAGGGCGTAGCCAAACTCTCAGCGGCGGGAGGACTCACCGAAGAGACGGGAGAAACAACAGAAGGGAAGGAGAAAAAGACTGGCGTGACAGTCAGCAAATGAGAACTAGAAAGGGAGACTGCTGCGGGAATTGTCTTGCTCAATGAGAGGAAAGTTGCTGTCTGAGAGGTGGAGCCTTCTCTCCGATGGTTCGGAGAAGGGTGACAGCGCCGCCGTGACGCTGTGTGCTGGGGGAGAGTCGGATGAGACGGGAAGGGAGAATATGGCGAGGAGTATGTCCGTTGCCTCCGGGTGATTCCATAGGCTGGGGAATACCTTCATCACCCGCACTGCTCCATCCCGATACTGATAGTGTTTGGACCAGTGCATAATGAATAATAAAGAGTTGCTTTTCTTCCTTGTCTTCATAAATGTCTGTTTTAACCCTTTGACTGTGTATGGTGCAGAACTGCGACATACCCCCAAGTGGTCAAGAGTGGTAAATATTTTTTGTCAATAAAATAGTTCAGATTTCCAAGGCTATAACTTGAAAGTGGTAAGAGATAATGACTTACTGTCAATTAGAAAGATGTATAATATGATCCAAAGTTTCAGATAGGAATAAATTTACACATCTAATTTGCATAATGTCACGGCACCTCTTTAAATTCCATAACTCAGTCAAAACTGGACTTTGGATGTATTTACACAAAAAATGGTTCAGTCTTTTGACAGTTTTTGTACAGAGGTACCTCATCATCTTATCTTCAAAGTATATGAACAAGAAATCAGTACATTTAAAAAAAAAACAGAAATTTTTCACTTACTTTTGACAGAGTGAGAAGGCAGGCGCAGTGCTGTGCTCTGCCACTAGGGGCATGCAAATTCTCACACTCAAAGGGTTAAATTTAGAATAAGGACAAGGCTAAGATATTGCAAGATACATTTGAGTTGTTGCAGGGCAAGACTTACAACCAGTGAATGGAGTTGTTAGCCTTCAGTAACCGTCCCACAACTGGGAGGTCGGAGGTTCCAGTCCTGGCCGGGGTCATACCAAAGACCATATAAAATGGTACTTCCCGCCTTCTAGCTTGGTGCTCAGCATAATAGAATGGGGGAAGGAGAAGTTGTTTGTGGCGGCACCTTTCATGGCAGTGTCCCCTCTGATTCTACATGATAAACATTGTAGATAGGAGAAACGTAATTTCATTCTACTGTACATAATTGGCTGTATGGACTGAATGATAATAAAGATGGCTTCTTCCTCTTCTTCTTCTCCAGATTCCCCACAGTTGTTCCACTCACCTCATCAAATACAGCAAGGTTCACTCTTTCTTTTAAACGTATCTTCCAGCAGTTTTAGATGATGCATTTAGTTTAACCATCTCAGGATGCATTAAGTTTGTAGCCTTTAGTGTCTCTGGCAAAGCTTTCTGAGGTCTGACAAACTAATTAACAATAAAGTGCATTCAGTAGCATTATGAGAAACTAGCCTGATCCAGTCTGACATCATTTTGACCCGAGCTAATTCAGATTTGAATAGTCGTTTCTCTTTTTAAGTCAAGCAACTTACTGCTTAATTGCTCGTGTTCACACTAATCTTCCTGCCCTTCAGATTCTTTTTAGCTCTCAGCTTCCGTTTTTGATATTTTATGAGAGCAGATGTCACTTTGATAACAGCTCTGATAACCTTAACATTCCTGCCCTCTGTTTGGGTAACCCACAACATAGCCTAGACGCCCGAAAGAGGCATACGAGTGACCGACCGGCTTACCGCTTCCACCCATATAATAAGAAGATGGGGTATCCAGCTCTACCCCCCCCCCCAAAAGGCACAAAGAGTACAAACAGGAGGCCATCAAAAGCATTTCAACCATAACCGCAGCAGAAAGGATAGATTTTGGTAAAGCATGAAGCACTATATACAAGTGTAGCAATATTTAAAAAAATATAGTGTAATAAGGTACAGGAATTATTTATTTTATTTAATAGTGGGTGTGTGAGGGGACAGAGTTAAACCGTCACCCCAACGCTCACTAAATAAAATAGAAAAGCACTCGTAAAAAGGGGGCACCAGTTCTAAAAGAACAACTTGTTAATGAATTAACTTCAATTAATTAATTTCCATACCTTCAATTACTTAATGAATCAGTCTCAAAATTTAGTGAGTTCTTTTACTGCCGTCACCCAGAAAACATATATGCAAAGGAAAAACGCTTCAACTTCTCTCATTTACAATTTTATTAAATGAAACTCATTCAGGTTACATGACATGGCATTCAAATGATAAATAAACAGATTCAAATGATAAATAGGTGTTCAATATCACATCAATTATTTGATTCCTGAGCATAAAATCTATAGTTAAACCTCTGTTGAACCAAGAGGAAATCAGATTTTATGTTTCAACTGTAATGGAAGGCTGAAGTATCTATCAAAATCAGAACGCAATTTTATGGGGAAAAATTCCATAAGCTGATTATCTAAAAAGGAACTTCTGAATTAATCTACAAAAATGAAAGGAGGTTACTTAAAAATGAATAAGAATTTTCCTTCAGTTTATAGCTTTGTCCTACGGCTGAGGGACTAATTGTACCATGAAATACTGGTTATGTCCAATTGTAATTGATATTTTATGACATCTCATTTAAACCCAGCAGATAGGAAAATGGCAGTCTCACTTACGAACAGCTGTAGGTCCAGGTGGTCAGCGGTGGTCAGCGCCAGCCAGTGGTATAAGTTCGGGAAGGCTCAGCGGCTCTTCCAGGCAGCGTTTGGAACACTGGGGGAAAGCGACTGCTGGTCGGCTTTCAGATCATTCACAGCTGTAAGTAGCGTAGACATGGCTGGGGGCTCCCACGGGGCGTGCGGCTAGGAGCCGGCGACAGAGTGAAGGCTGGCCCCGGAGCAGGCATGGAGTCTTTCGGCAACCAGTCTGAATTTAGGATGTCTCCTGGCCCACGGGACAAAAACCAAAGGCTGAAGGAAAAATCTTCTAGTCAGTTTCACCCATGAGCTCCTGGTTACTTAACGGGGTCAGACGTGGATGAGGCAGGAAAAGGAAGTCTAAAATCTCTATCAGTCCACTTTAAAACAGGAAAATTAAAAATCCACTTCAACTGCATGAAAAGTCAAAAAGGTCCAAGAAAAACATTCAAATAGAATAAAAATGGCTTCTGAGGTGAAGGGGAAAAAAAGATTTGAGAGTTTATCTCTCTTTAAAGCGAGCTCATAGAAAAAGATGATTTCTCCTCAGTTAACCAGAAAACAGGTAAAACTTATCAAAAGATGATTTAGGAAAGCTAACGCAGGATTTGACAAGGTTCACGTATGCAAAAGACTTCTTAAAACTCACAGAACAATTTATACAAAAGAAAACTGCAAAGAAGTACAAAGAACAGAAAAACTCTGAAGAACTCAGAAGTTTCTAGAAGAAGCGAGAACAAAAGAAACTCGTAGTATGCAGGGCAGCTCTGATACGTTTAATTGAAGCGTGCTGCTTGGTCATAAAACAGGACCGACCGCAAGACGGACCAATCATCTTCCATAAAGAGGAGTTTGAGTGGGCTTTTGTCCAATGAGGGAACATTCCTTTGTTTGTGAACAGCTAATCAAATGCAAAGGGGTGTTATCCAACAGCGAGGCAGCCTGGTGATTGGTTATCACGAGAGGGAAGACGGACAGAGATTGATAAAACATTTGGTTCTTATGGAATTATATACTCAATATAAAATCTAACTAATTTAAGTGACTCAAGGCTAATATTCAGTGACCCTGCATTTACACCATTACTAATAATTTTAACATTCATTTGATGAGATGAGATTGATGAGATTCAACTTTATTGTCATTACACATGTATGAATACAAGGTAACGAAACGTGACTTGGCATTTGGGCATGCTCTGCAGAGCGCATCCAAGGCCGGGGCAGCCGCTAGGCGCCAGTCATAAAGAAGAAAGGAAAAAAAAGAAAAGAAAGGATATGACACAATAGGCGAGAGAAAAAAACATGTTTTATCAAACTGACGCTTAATGAGTAAGCGAAATTTTGATTGCAGGCAAAAAAAACCCTCAATGCATATTTAGCAGACATTTAGTGGACAAATCACACAGCAGAGGGAGAGCAGTGTGTGTATATCGTATGCATGTAGTGTTGTATGCATTGTGTAGTGTAAATGTAACAGTTGTTAGTGAGCAGCAGAGGGCGCCTCCTGGCAGTGGATAGATGTTATATTCATGTGACTTATAAACAAGTCCAGAGTCCAGAGTCTATCTCTCTCTCTCTCTCTTGCTTGCAGAAGGCACATGGGCATTGTCCTTGAGGGTCCAATCCGCTGACGACAAACAACTGATGTTGATTGTATGGGTAGACATAAGAGCCGGTTCTTCCGCTAATCTCAGTCAGGAGGAATGTAAACACGGGGCAAACAAGGTCAAATCAAATCAGCACAGTGCACTCAGAGAGTAGAATTTGTCCTCACCCGTGTAATTCTGTGCTTCCATTATATATGCAGGCTTAAACTGTTTTTCCATAGAGAGCACAGGGCTTCAGATGTATTCCTTCACTGAATCACTGTCATTCAGTTCACCGTTTGCCGCTACTCGTGCCCTCCCCAACTGGTCGAATTTGATGAAGGAGCTGGCCGGGTCCGCTTTGAACAGCTCTCTCACTTTCCTTCAATTTCTGATGCATCAGGGAACTCCACAGCCAAAAATAGAAGTCCTGAGATCATAGCCAATAATGTTTCCATAGACGCATGAATTCCAATGTCCATGAGTCTCTCGTAGGTTCCAATTCTTGGGCTCCCCCTTGGCCCAATTCTTGTTGAAAAATAGTGACAATGGCACATTTAAGCCGCTTCCAAATCCATAATTTCCATTTAGATTAAGATTCAGCAGAAGAAGAGCGACTAAACACAGACAAAAACGCAACATTGCAAAAGCTGGGAATAGATCAGGAAGGCAGGGGAGGAGTGAAGAAAAATGTGACTGCTCTCTCTCAAGGCAAGAAGGAAAAATAATAACACTCATGAAAATAAAACGTTCCTAAGACATGCACTCACATTTAAATCAAGGATTCATGATCATGGCAAACCATTATTGGTGATTATCTTCACAATGTCTTTAGAATCCTGACTGGCGCCTAGCGGCTGCCCCGGCCTTGGGTGCGCTCTGCAGAGCGTGCCCAAATGCCAAGTCACGTTTCGTTACCTTGTATTCATACATGTGTAATGACAATAAAGTTGAATCTCAATCTCAAATGCGAATTGGAAGAAAAGCTTAAAGGCCAAATGTCACGTAACAGGGTACTTTAAATATCTTGAAACTAGATATAAAAGGGAACCGATCCGTTCGGGTCTTGGTGCATATGCTTCAGTAACAACGGAGTATTCGTTAATTTAAAACTGCCGCGCTTGGCCTGACACGGCCCCTGGAATCGCCTGGGGAAGAAGGCGGAAGTGACGAAATCGATTGTACCCTAGTTTGATGCTTGGGGTATTTCAATTGATTGTTTATATGGAGACTGGAAGGTTGAAGTGAGCAACAAGAAAGAAAAAATTGGATATTTCACCCATACCTTAAAACGGGACTATCAGGGACAGCTGGGTAATAAGGGACACTTCTCTGGGAAATGTTTTCATACCTGTCAAGTGAGACATTTTCGCCGTACTTCAACACCGTAAAAAGCGGCTATAAGGAACGGCGGAGCAACAAGGCACACCTCTCTGGGATCTCTGTCTGTTCCACAACCGCTGCACAGCTCAACGTGTTAAACCATTGTCCTAATGACTTCTCATGGTAGTGAGAATATCTCAAGCTGAGCGATCAGCCCGCCCAGACAATTAAACTAATTAGTGACTCCACACTTCTCATGTTAGTGCGAATAGCTGACTGAGCGATCTGACAGCCACAGCTGTGAGTGATCACACACAGGAGTCCTCAAGACACTCAGTTTTTTTTCCAGTATATTTTTCCTTTTGGGCGTACAGAAATGGCAATACGCCTGTTTTTGCTAAAATTGCATTTTCCCCGTATTTTCCTTAAAATATTTGACAATAACAACACGAACTACATTTAAAACATTTCCCAGAAAAGTGTCCCAAACCACTCCACCGTCCCCACAGCCGCGCTTGGCACCAAAATACGGCGAAAACATGTCACTTGACAGGTATGAAAACATTTCCCAGAGAAATGTCCATTATTACTCCGCTGTCCCTTATAGCCGCATTTTACGGTATTAAAATACGGCGAAAACGTCTCCCTTGACAGGTATGCGCCTCCATTTTCATATTGATCTGGTCAATTTCTTGACAGCAGCGGCTCTCCTCCACTGTAATAATAATGGCTTCCGAAAAATCAATATTTATGGGGCGCCCTGGACAGACCCCCTTCGGCTTCGCAATTCTGGAGGCGATTAATGTCCAGTTCAATGACATTTTCCACTGGTTCTGCTCTCTGGTCATCGTTGGAACTGTTGTCATCAGACAAAGCATCTGATTCCGTCTCGGACGGCTCGAACCGGTAAGGTTCTATGCCTCTGTCACTGTCTGAACCACTGACAAAAAAAAAGACAAAAATAAACTAATTTGTTCACAATCGCTGTCACTTTCCGTCATGATTGTCCAATGTTGATAAGTGTGAATGTGGATAGGCAGGGCAGCCAGGGTACAACTGGTAATGTCAAAAACATGGGCGTGGTCTGGACTGGCTGTCACAAGCCAGCAAGCAAGGTGGGGCCTTCACCTGGTGTATTTTGTGCAATTATGTAAATACAGTTGGGTGATATGGTCTCCGGTATGAATATTTGGTTTAAGCTATGTGTATTTTATCTAAATTCATTGTCATTTAGAAAAAAAAATTACATGACATTTGGCCTTTAATGTTTAGTCAGAATTAACAGTCAGATTGCACAATGAAACATATTCCGTAGATGTCCACTAGGAGGTACTGTTGAGCTGTAGATAATTTTTAGGTCTTTGGAATGTGAGCAGGGGGCCTAGAGGGTTCTGGGATATGTCTAAAAGAAGGAGGGGGCCATATATCTGCCAGCTTAAGAAGTTTATGACTTTTTAAGAGTATCAGTTCCTGGTACGAACTGATACTATCAGCATGAACTGTCCAGTTGGGATTTGACTCCAAGAGTTTATGGTCCACTTAAGCCTATAAAAGCAAATCCTTATCAAGTTTCTCTACAAAAGTGAAATTGTTTCCACTGGGGTACTGTTGAAGACACACAGCATTCTTGACCAGACCTTGAGTGAGAGTTGCTTTAAAATGAAGAAAAGTGAAATTTCTTTAAAATGAAGAAAAGTGATCTCCTGGATTGGCCTGAGAAGTTGATGCTACATAAGCATGATATTAAAAATATATGCCATTGCAATGTTGAATCTTATGTGTTTGAAAAATCAATGTAAAATCATTGTACTGATGAATGTAACAATTATGTATTTTTAATGCACAATATGTCTGTGAGTTATGATTGTTAAATCATGTACTTTTGACGCTGTTAAACAGAATAGAACTGGTTTTGACAGAAATAATAGAAAAAGGGAACTCAGAAAGTCCCTGGGACTCTGGTCTCATGGAAAATGCTGAGATGAGCAAAACTGAAGTGAAACCAGAAGGTAAGAATAGATGGAATACGTGGCATATAGCATGTATACAGAAAGTCATGAGGAAAACATGTGCATACACTATGATGTGTGTGTTATGTAATAAGTTGAAACAGACCAATCAAAGTAGCCTAAAAGCCTGAGGAGACAGGAGCTAGCCCATGGTAAGAAAGAGGAAGTCTGTAAGATGGGTGTGAAAAAGGTATAAGAAGTAGGGCTAAGACCCCCAAAATGTTCATTTTCAGCAGTAGTCTCCAAGACCCAACATCATGTGGCAGAAGAACTGAAGAGGAATCAAGACTACAGTAAAGAAAATGATCCACAATACCATCCGTTCTCTTCAGTTTTTGAAATAGAACTCTTTTGCTGCAAAAATCAACACTGAAGAGAGAAGAAAAGGGAAGTGAAGACCGATCAGCTGGTGGCTGCCCCAGCAGCTGCTACATACATCGCTGGCCCCCTCCAGGGGGGTGAGGAAACCAGAGCTGCTGAATTCTCTCCCCAAAGGCCTGTGGGCTGAACACTCATCTGGGATCCTCTATCTCCTTCTCATATGGGGTGAGAAGTGGAGAGGCTGGCTGGTGACTTTAACCATCTTCCTATTGAGAAAGGAAGATGGTTAAAGTCACCAGCCAGTCATTTATCCACAAATTTGTCAGGTGATTTTTATGATTCAAATTATTCATCTATTTTTAAAGAGTGATTTTTGATTAAACAAATTGTTTTTTTTGTGATTTTGTTGATTGATTTAGAATATAACCTTTTTGCTGTGCTTTGCAAACTTTCAATAAATTCTACAGCATATTAAAAGACAGTAAAGGAGTCTGTGTTCAGTGATTCAGAGTCCTTCTTTTTGATTTCAAGAGTATTTTTAGAGGTGTAACAGTTTTTGAGTTTTTAATGGTTACTCTGTGAAGATTATTAAAACCGGTCTCCTATAGATCAATTTTCCTGATCTTAAACAACTACCCAGATTACCAAGAGCAATTAGACAATGAAGAAGCTGTCATTAATACAAGGGTGCGCTTTGAGCTGCTGGCTGGACAGGTCACTCAGTCAGAGCTCTAGGTTCAGGTAAGAGGAGATCGCCTTCTAGATGAAGACAGTGAAGCTGGGTTAATCCTTCAATTACCAGCCACACAGTGTGACAGAAATCTCTATGAAGAAACCCTTCTAGGGACTGCAGCTGATAATCTTGACCTCAAACTTGGGGTACAAGGTCAGGGTCTTTATACCTCCTAATGTGCAGCTCATGTATAAACAAACCAAAAAGAAATGCTAAGTCACAGCATAAAAGCAATGTAAATATTACAGATCAGTGAGATTGATGAGTGCTTCTTGAGCTCTCCTTGACTGCTCAACAGTCTCATTGATTTCCCAATGATCGCGCAACAGTTTTTCAACGATCTCTCAGCAGTCTTTCAATGAATGCCAAATATTTCCACCCTGAATGTAGATATGATAGAGGTCAGTGAAGGATTGCTGAGAGTTTGAAGAAAGACCAGTAGAGTTCACTGAAGGATCCCTGGGATTGTTTGGACTGACTCAAAACAATCTCGAAACTGTGGAGATTACTGGACGATCATTTAGAGATCTGGGCAATCACTGAGAGATCACTGAAAGATCGTTACGTGATCTGGCCATTTTTTTTTCATTTTTCAATGATCTCTCAAGGATCTTTCAAAGATCTCTATAGATCGCCATGAAAATCTTATAATGCTCTCCCTAACATTTACATGGGAAAGTTTTTTTTTTGTTTTTTTTTTTTAGGCCTTAAGAGATCATTGAGAGATTGGTTAAATTTTTGATCACTCAATGGTCACCCACCAATCTTTGTTTGTGTAAAGGGTCCTTAAAAGGAACTCCGATTATAATGACTTTTAGATTTAAAAATACAAACACTGGCCTCCACTATTAAAATACATTGTTAGAACTATATAAACATTTATTGTAGTTATAAAAATCGTTTTTGTTTACAATGTAAATCGATACATGGCAGCCGCCATGTTTCAGGTACGCAATGCATTCTGGGGGCGATGACGTAGAATGGCTGCAGCCGTTTTTTCTGTCTTATACAAGCCAAGAAGCGAAGCTACGAACAACTGCCATTTGTCAGTGAAAATGCCACATTGCGCGGCTTTTGGGTGTGATTTCCAATCAAAGGGAAATAAAGAGAGCGAGGTAAGCCTCCATAGCTTTCCTAAAGAGGGAAAATTGAGGAAAAAGTGAGGCGGCAGTGGCTCAGGAGGTAGAGCAGGTCGTCTAATAACCCGATGGTTGGCGGTTCGAATCCCGCTTTCCCCAGATATCCTGCCGTTGTGTCCCTGGGCAAGACACTTCACCCACATTGCCTCCAGTGCCCATAACACTGCGTATGAATGTGTAAAAATGTTTAAATGTTCGGTGGTGGCCAGAGAGGCCGTTGGCGCGGATTGGCCGCCACGTTTCCGTCACTTTTTGAGTGTCTATGATAAAGCGCTATATCGCTCAAAGTGCACGCTTGAGTGCACGCTTGAGCGTGCGCTTTGAGCGCTTTGAGTGTCTATGATAAAGCGCTATATAAATCTGATGCATTATTATTATTATTAAAAGTGGGAGGATGCGGTTGGAAGAGTCCAACTTCCCAAAGACCCGCGGCTGTGCTCTCATCACTTTAGCCCTGAGGATTTTGAGGATTTTCGTCACCCCCAGCTCATGAAAGAGCTCACAGGTGTGTCTGGCTACAAACGATGGCTTAATGCAAACGGCATCAAAGCTTTGATGTGCTGTGATACAGGACAGATCTGTAAAGCAGGCATGCATCCTGTTATACCACTTTAACAAGTGACTGAACAAGACACATTTATAGCATCAGGTACCATGGACAGCGGCAGAAATGAAGTGGAGCTCTTTGTAACAGATGCTCACAAAAACACCATCCAACATGACCAGCTCTAGCTTCCTCGCGGCTGCTGTCTTCATTCTCAAGTCCATTTTCACTTTGTGTGTCTTCATCATTGTCTTTATTGCTTTGGCTTCGCACTGGTTCGAACTGAAAAGGCTGTTTACAGACCGCTGCTGCTACAACCAATCTACGTCACTACCCAGAATGCATTGCAGCGTAAACAAAAATGGTGATTTGCATCGTAATAAAGTTTTTTAAAAATATATAAAACTGGGAATTATTTTCAAAAAAATTATATTATAGTTATGTTACTAACATCAAAATAAAGCATATAGAGCTAACATGCCAATATAATCGGAGTTCCTTTTAACAACATTATGCACAGTATATAGTGCAGCTTTTACATTGCTTCAACTCTTTCTCAAATTCAGATGCACAAATATCACCTGAGTGCACCTCTCATTTGACACGCACTAGAGTTGCGTGCAAGTTTCCTTTCCTGCTGCGTTACTGCCTTCATGGAAGATTGGGAGCAGCGGGGCTGATCGTGTAAATCTAAAGCCTCTGTTTTCCCATCGCTTCTATCTGCCGACACTCTGCACTCGCAGAAATGTGGGATTCAGCTGTGAAAAGTGCAATTCGCAACAGGCGTCACTCTGCCATTTCAGTGTGATCTCAGTTTGATATCCAGAGGGAGGTCTGAACGGCGACAGTACCGGCAGAAATGAACTCATTTGTTCCGCCGAAGCTTCCATCCATTTAAATGTCATCCGATTGGCCCCCGTCTCGCTAAAGTGGTCCAGTTTTTTTTTCCTTCTTCTTTTGTCTCATTTATTATGTGTACTTGACTGTGCGAGTACATGTGTGTGAGCTTGTGCATGGCCAGGTTAATGCGATGTGTGAACTCGTAGTTTTGGAGGCAGGATAGCAGGCTCCCTCTGTTACCATGGTGATCACATCTGCGAGTCAATAATGATAAATTGACTAGGATTAAGAAGTTTGGTGAATGTACTGAGATATGAAATGGATTTGGTGTGGGTTGGTGGTTGTGGGGGGGGGGGGTTACATTGATTTTTGCACTGTACCACAGGGGCTCCAAGGTGTGTTAGTGTATCTTCAGCTGTGGCTGTGATGTAATAATTCATTCTCATGCTTTTCTTCTTTTTTTATGAAAATGTACTGTATTGATGTATTTGTTTAAAAGAATAGGAAGAAACAAATACATCAGTCAGTTGTTTTGTCTCGTTGTAAAGTCAGCCCCGCTGCTTTTTTGGCTCGCTGCCTCATCAAAGGTGGCAGAAAGCAAATCTTTTCTAGCCTCACTGAAGTGAGAAGTGACAGGCAGAGCATTAGCTCTCATCAGCTTCTTTCCTCCTGCCTGCATTTTTATTCATTCTGTGATCCCCCCCACACACACACATTTTTCTAGGGAGGAAAACCACATAACGTGTATGGCTGAGAGTGTGGATTTGTTTTGTTTTTTTTGCCATTCAACTACTGTAGACACCTTTGTTTCATGCTGGCTTCACTGTTTTTCTTTTCCTTCTTTACCTTTCTGCTGTCACTCCCCCGAATCCTTTTGTGCCTCTCATCTCTGGTGCACCACAGGAGGCTTTGTTACGCTCTGCGACTGTGTGTGTGTGTGTGTGTGTGTGTGTGTGCACGCGCGCGCATTGTTTTATGGAGCTGTGAAGTTGGAGATCTTTCAGCTTGGAGAGCTTTTCTCATCCACCAACACACACACACATTTCATCCTGTATCCTAATTTGAACCAAACGTCTGCTGCATCTCCCCTCTAGTAGGCTTTGGTCCGCGTGCGATTTGGACGAGCCCAGCACGCACGCGGCGCTGTTCATGGTCACTTTTTTCATCTACCCAGGTCAAGCGGTTGATGCATGCGCACAGCCATCATATGTAGTTTCACTCCCGCCCGATAGGTAGCGCCAATGCGCTGACACGCCAGGATTTTCACCAACGAAGAAATGCTGCTTGCTTTCTTCTGCATGACTTCCTGGTTTTCACTCCTTTTCCACAAAGATGGTGCTGCTGCTGCTGAAATATGTATGATTCATGTATGTTTATTCTTGTCTTCCGCTTCCTCATTGTCTTCTTCGTCTACTTTTTTTGGTATGCTGTGCCGATATCGCCACCTCGTGAATAGGACGTTCAGTCTTGCACATGCACTTTTCAACGCATTCAGGTAGTGGGCAGGCGGCACGGTCTCAAAATCTGGGTTGCATGCCGTCGTCCGCGGTCGAGCACTGCGGACACTAGCGGAGTTGAGACAATGACAAAAAATTTTGTCCCACGAGGTTTCCAGTTACATGTACGTGGACAGCAGAGGTGCCGCATGAATCCAGCTGGCAGCAGATCATCAAGCATCCCTTTGAAGAATATGAGAACCTGGGAGAAGAAAAATGGTTGCTTCTCTTTGGGTCATGCAGAAATGAAACGTATTGGTCAACAAGCGTAGGCAACTTTGCATTGCCTAATCCTTCACTTGAGACACCCTGATACATTATGAGGCACCCCAGGGCAAGAGGGTCATCCAATAGAAAATGCCATCCATTATAACTTCTACACACAGGGATTATGGCCGACAGTGTATGCACGTTTTGACATTAAGCAACCTGAAGTGGTCAAAGAAATCAATTTAAGGATGGAGAGCATGCCAAGCAATGAAAAGGGAAGAGGAAACCATCTTTGTAAATCATTCTTCATCGTATCCAAGAGAGGATTAAAGTACGCTTTAAATGAGGGGTTACCAACTAAAACTGCAAGAGGTCCAACAAGTCAGCCCTGTCCCCAGCTGAGGTCCCAGCCAGAGACAGGAATCTTTAGGCACCTCATGATTCAATTACAATTCAGGGTCTCCAATTTGATCCGAAAATTATTCTTGATGCATTGTTTTTTATGAATTTACTTCCAATATTTTTGGAGGAGAAATGTGGCAAGTCACATGGACAAATTTATCTTAAACTGTGCTTTTAAAAACTGTCATCCTTCCATGGACAGTCTTTCAGGGGCCCACAGTTGTCTGCAGGCAGGCCAGTATCATTTGCTTTTTCACATTTTTATTAAGAAAAGGTTTTAGCTGCTTTTAGCGCTGTTATTTTTTTAAGTGACAAAAATCAAATAAATTGCACAATTTCAAACAAAAATGTAATAATTTAATCATAACAATACAGGAGAATACTAAATGTGTTTGACTCCAAATAAATGGCTTTAAAATTCTAAAATCTACAACTTAAATCATAAAAATGTAAAGTTTGACAGGAGAACACAAAATAAATTACATATTTTTAAAACAAAATCACACAGAAAGTCCACCTCTATATTTTTTTTTTCAGAATAGAAAAAAACGTGTTTCAAACTGTAAGCCTCAAAAATGGGTATAAAATATGATTCCTCTGAGGGTTTTTTTAACGTCAACATTCTTCTCTCTAACCAGTTTGAGTCTGAGTAACTCTGTCACAGGGAGAGAGGGGGTGGATGTGTGTGGAGCTTTTCCTGTTCAGTAACACACGGAGCTTTAGTGTTTTTACATGACGTTGGAGGGTCACGGAAGTCATCATGTGGGCCGAACGTGGATGCGGTCCCGGGGGACGCGACCTTCCCCTTCATCCCAGCATGGACCACTCTTGGCAGTGCGTGACATCATCCACTCAGTCACTGGCAGGCTGCTGACACAACACCCAGATGCTCTCCTCCTCATCTCCGGTGATTTTAACAGTATCTCACTGTCCCCCATTCTGCCCACGTTCACCCAGTATGTCACATGCCACACCAGAGACAATAAAACACTGGACTTATTCTATGCTAACACTACGGAGGTGTACACCTCATCACCACTCCCCCCACTCGGGAGATCGGATCACAACTTGGTTCATCTCCTGCCTGTGTACAAAACCCTAGTACACAGACAACCTCCGGTTATGCGCACAGTGAAGATATGGTCTGAAGAGGCACTGGATGCTCTAAAGGACTGTTTTGAAATCACTGCCTGGGAGCAGCTCTGCAATCCACATGGTGAGGACATCGATGGCCTCACTCACACCATCACGGACTACATCAACTTCTGTGTGGACAACACCGTACCCACCAAGATCATACAGTGTTGCTTGAACAACAAATCCTGGATCAACCCTGAGATAAAATCACTACTGAGAGAGAAGAAGAGGATCTTCAGGACGGGGAACAGGGAGATGCTGAAGTCTGTACAGAGGGAGCTGAGGAGGAAGATCAGAGAAGGCAAGGACAGCTTCAGGAAGAAGATGGAGGACAAGCTGCAACAGAGCAACATCAGCGGGGTCTGGAGAAACCTCAAAACCATCTCTGGGCTCCAGAATACCTCCTCCCAGGCCACGGGGGGCAGGGAGTGGGCGAACAATCTGAACCTGTTTTTTAATAGGTTTGACCAACCGCCCTCCCCTCCATCTGCACAACAACCACTGCTGCCTCTACCATCATCGAGACCTGCTGTCCACACCTCCCCCTCCACCAACACCCCGCCACTCCCAGCACACAGTCCCCCAACCTGACCCTCGCTAAGACCCAGATGAGGGCGGAGCTGAGGAAGATCAAGGTGAGGAAGGCCTCGGGTCCAGACTGCATCAGTGCGAAGTGCGTGAAGTGTGAGAAGTCTGCATCAGTGCAATCCTGGACTACCTCACAAACCGGCCACAGTTTGTGAGAACCCGGGATTGTGTGTCCGACACGATCATCGGCAGCATGGGGGCCCCCCAGGGAACGGTTTTGGCTCCCTTGTAGAGGATGTGCTCGAATGATGAGGCTGAGTTTAGTTCTTAAGCCAGCTTTATTGACAGAACACATCGTCTAGCATTCTCAAAGCAGGAAGAAGAGAAAGAATCATATCACATCACCCTTTTATATGTTTCCAGCATCAGAACTCAAGTCACATGGTGTTTTCAGTAAACATACAGTCACAAAGCATCCCTTTGAACCTTCACCATTGTCTCTCATTCCTTGATGAACCGGAAATCCCTCCGGGGCATCTTCTGTGGGACAAAAAGACCAATCTCACACCTCCTCGTTATCTTCTGCAGATTCGAGTCCTTTGTCCTTCCAGACTTGAAACCCCCAATACGCATGCAGTCATATCTCTGTGGAAATGTGAGCCCACAATGTGTGTCGCCCACACCCTTCCTGTTCACCCTTTATACTGCAGACTTCTCACACAACACAACATACTGCCATCTACAGAAGTTCTCTGACGACTCCGCGATTGTCGGCCTCATCTCCAACGGAGATGAAGCTGAGTACAGAGGACTTATCCAGGACTTCGTGGACTGGTGCCATTGGAACTGCCTCCAGATCAACGCGAGAAAAACTAAGGGGCTGGTGGTGGACTGTTGCAGGCAAGGACAACCCCTCACAGCACCAGTAAACATCCGGGGAACAGACAATGAGATGGTGGCATCTTACAAGTATCTGGGTGTTCATCTGAACAATAAACTAGACTGGTCACACAATACCGACACACTCTACAAGAAGGGACAGCGCAGGCTGTTCCTACTGAGGAGGCTAAGGTCTTTTGGTGTACAAGGGGTGCTCCTGAAGACCTTCTACGATTCGGTGGTGGCATCAGACATCACTTTTGGAGTGGTCTGCTGGGACAGTGGCATCACAGCAGCCGATAGGAAGAGACTGAACAAACTGATCAAGAAAGCTAGCTCTGTCCTGGGACAGCGCCTTGACCCAGTGGAGGAGATAGGAGAGAGAAGGATGGTGGCTAAGCTGTCATCTCTGCTGGAGTCCGAGTCCCACCCTATGCAGGACATACTGAACGCACTGAGGAGCTCATTTAGCAGTAGGCCACATCATCCTAGGTGCACAACCGAGAGGTTTCGCAGGTCCTTCCTACCTACGACTGTCAGACTTTATAACCTAAGCAGGGCTGCTCGCAGAGATAGCAAAAAAATGTGACAACCTAATAGTATTGAATGCAAAAGACGCAACAAACTTACACAAAATGGTCCCCTCCAGTATACAACTAGGACAATATAAATCGCTACGGAAGGTGACAATATGTATGGGTACATATTCATACTATGTGGGGTAACTAAATAGATGGTTATGCTGTTAATTCATCTAGCTACAATGCTCCGCACTGTGTATATATATTTATATATTAAGATAAGATAAGATAAGCCTTTATTAGTCCCACAACGGGGAAATTCCAGGATTGCAACAGCACAGGGATAGCAACACTCAGAGCAACAATCAGAAGGCAAGAAAAAAAAAAAAAAAACAAGCAAGCAAGAGCAGCTAATATACATATGTACATATTACTATAAAATATATATATACACACACACACACAGACACACAGTGCAGAGCATTGTAGCTGGATGGAATAAATATATGAATATATGAACACACAGTGCAGAGCATTGTAGCTGGATGGAATAAATATATGAATATATGAACACACAGTGCAGAGCATTGTAGCTAGATGGAATAAATATGTAAATATATAAACACCCACAGTAAGGAGCATTGCAGCTAGGTGGAATAAATATGCAAGTATATAAACACACACAATGCGGAGCAATGTAGCTAGATGGAATAATATGTAGATATATAAAAACACAGTGCGGAGCATTGTAGCTAGATGGAATAAATATATAGATATATAAATATAAACACACCCAGTGCTGAGCATTGTAGCTAGATGGAATAAATATGTAAATATATAAACACACACAGTGCAGAGCATTGTTGCTAGGTGGGATGAAACAGCATAACCGTCTATTTAGTTATCCTACATGGTATGATTATGTGCCCATACATATTCTCACCCTCCATAGCGACCGGTATGTTCCTAGTTGTATGCCGGAGAGGACCATTGTGTAAGTCTATTGCATCTTTTGCATTCAAAAAAACTATTAGTTTGTTACGTCTTTTTGCTATCTCTGCGAGCAGCCCTGCTTAGGTTGTACAGTCTGACAGCCGTTGGTAGGAAGGACCTACGAAACCTCTCGGTTGTGCACCTGGGATGATGTAGTCTGCTGCTAAATGAGCTCCTCAGTGCATCCAGTATGTCCTGCATAGGGTGGAACTCGGACTCCAGCAGAGATGACAGTTTAGCCACCGTCCTTCTCTCTCCTATCTCCTCCATCGGATCAAGGCGCTGCAGTAATGCCACTGCCCCAGCAGACCACTCCAAAAGTGGTGGCTGATGCCACCACCGTGTCATAGAATGACTTCAGCAGCGCCCCTTGTACACCAAAAGACCTGAGTCTCCTCAGCAGGAACAGCCTGCGCTGTCCCTTCTTGTAGAGTGCGTCAGTATTGTGTGACCAGTCTAGTTTATTGTTCAGATGAATACCCAGGTACTTATAGGATGTCACCATCTCGATGTCTGTTCCCTGTATATTTACTGGTGCTGTGAGGGGCTGCCCATGCCTGCGGCAGTCCACCACCAGCTCCTTAGTTTTCCTCGCGTTGATCTGGAGGCAGTTCCGATGGCACCAGTCCACAAAGTCCTGGATAAGCCCTCTGTACTCAGCTTCATCTCCGTTGGAGATGAGACCAACGATCGCAGAGTCATCAGAGAACTTCTGTAGATGGCAATGTGTTGTGTTGTGTGAGAAGTCCGCAGTATAAAGAGTGAACAGGAAGGGAGCCAGCACCGTTCCCTGTGGGGCCCCCGTGCTACTGATGATCGTGTCGGAAACACAGTCCCGGGTTCTCATAAACTGAGGCCGGTTTGTGAGGTAGTCCAGGATCCATGATGACAGGTGCTGGTCCACCCCTGCGCGCAGCAGCTTGTCCTTCAGGATCATCGGTTGGATGGTGTTGAAAGCACTGGAGAAGTCAAAGAACATGATCCTCACCATATTCAGAATCAGAATCAGAATCAGGTTTATTGCCATTGTTCATGTAGTACACAAACTAGGAATTTGTCTCGGTACAATGCTGCAACATTAAACATGATAAGATAAGAGAAATAAACTATACATGTAATAAAGTGTAGGATAAGATTAAGTGATACTGGTCAACAGTTAAAATATATATTAGCCAGCAGCAGATACTGTGGAGAACTATATAGTGCAGTCGGTAATGCAGGAAGAAAACAGTGATGATTGACATGAGTCTGGTTGAGCTGCTGTACATGGTGCACGAGAGTCACTTAGTGTTCAGCAGTCTAATGGCAGAGGGGAAGAAGCTGTTCATGTGACGGGAGGTTTTAGTCTGGATGGACCGAAGTCTTCTACCAGAGGGGAGGGGGGCAAACAGTACGTGACCAGGGTGTGAGGGATCGGCTATGATCCGGCCAGCACGCCTCCGGGTCCTGGAGATGTACAGATCCTGGAGAGATGGGAGCTTGCAGCCGATCACCTTCTCAGCAGTGCGCACGACGCGCTGCAGCCTTAGTCTGTCCCTGGCAGTGGCTCCTGCGTACCACACGGTTATGGAGGTGGTGAGGATGGACTCGATGATGGCTGTGTAGAACTGCACTAACATCTTGGTGGGTAGCTTGAGCTTCCTCAGCTGCCGCAGGAAGAACATCCTCTGCTGGGCTTTTTTGATGAGTGAGCTGATGGTCAGCTCCCATTTGAGGTCCCTGGTGATGGTGGTGCCTAGGAAGCGGAAGGAATCAGCAGTGGTGATGGGAGAGCCTGAGAGGGTGAGGGGGGGCAGAGGAGTAGTGACTTTCCTGAAGTCTACAATCATCTCCACTGTCTTCAGAGCGTTCAGCTGCAGGTTGTTATTGCTGCACCAGGACGCCAGCTGGGCCACCTCTCTCCTGTAGGCGGACTCGTCGCCGTTGGAGATGAGCCCGATGAGGGTGGTGTCGTCCGCAAACTTGATCAACTTGACAGACTGGTGGCTGGAGGTGCAGGAGTTGGTGTAAAGGGAGAAGAGTAGGGGGGAAAGTACACAGCCCTGGGGTGATCCGGTGCTGATGCTAGTATAGTCTGAGACAGTCTTTCCCAGCCGCACATGCTGCCTCCGGTCCGTCAGGAAGTCGATGATCCACCTGCAGAGGGAGTCAGGCACGTTGAGCAGGGACAGCTTGTCCCGGAGCAGAGCGGGGCGGATGGTGTTGAATGCGGAGCTGAAGTCCACAAACAGGATCCTGGCGTAGGTTCCCGGGGAGTCCAGGTGCTGCAGGATGGAGTGGAGGGCCAGGTTGACTGCATCGTCTACAGACCTGTTGGCTCGGTAGGCAAACTGCAGCGGGTCCAGGAGAGGGGTGGTGATGGACTTGAGGTGGGACAGGACCAGGCGCTCAAAGGACTTCATGACTACAGAGGTGAGCGCTACAGGTCTGTAGTCATTAAGTCCAGTGATCCGTGGCTTCTTGGGGACAGGGATGATGGTGGAGGATTTGAGGCAGGATGGCACGTGGCATAACTTAAGGGAGGTGTTAAAAATGTCTGTGAATACAGGAGCCAGCTGTTTCGCACAGAGTCTCAGGGTGGAGGGAGACACGCCGTCTGGGCCGGGGGCCTTGCGCGGGTTCAGTCTGGAGAACTGTTTGAGCACATCCTGCTCACTGATGATAAGGGGAGGGGGGGAGGAGGGGGGGGGGGTGCCTTAAATGAAGTAGGGAATGTGGAGGCTGTGGAGCTGGAGGGAGGGGGGGAGTTGGACACAGATGACGAGGTGTCAAAACGGGCATAGTGTTGGGACAGTCTCTGACAAAGGGCTTTGTCATCCTGACCTTTAGGAGCCTGAGGCCGATAGTTGGTGATCTGCCTCAGTCCTCTCCACACGGAAGCCGAATCATTAGCAGTGAACTGCTGCTGGAGTCTCTCTGAGTACACAGATTTAGCCCTCTTCAGCTCTCTGTTAAACCGGTATTTAACCTCCCTGTAGCAGTCCCTGTCTCCACTTTTCAGCGCTGCTTCCTTCTCCTTCCTGATCTGTCTGAGCTTAGCTGTGAACCAGGGTTTGTCATTAGAGTAACTCACCCTGGTGCGTGATGGAAGAATGTTCTCTTCACAAAAGTGGATATATGAGTTCACAGTGTCTGTGTACTCATCCAGATCATGCGTGGCTCCTTTAAGCATGCCCCAGTCAGACATTTCCATGCACGTTTCCAGCTTCTCCTCAGCATCACTGGTCCGTATCTTCGTAGTGCTCACAACAGGTTTAGTGAGCTTCAATCTCTGTCTGTATGTGGGAATGAGGTGAACCATCACGTGATCAGATAATCCCAGCGCAGCTCGAGGGACAGCGCGATATGCGTCTTTCACTGTGGTGTAACAGTGATCCAGTGTGTTTAATCCTCTGGTGGGGCATTTAATAAACTGTTTGTAGCGGGGGAGATCGTGGCTGAGATTGCACTGATTAAAGTCGCCAGCCACAATAATCAGCGAGTCTGGAAAACTCCGCTCTGTGTGTTGAATGTGATCCGCGAGCACGCGCTGAGCTTCGCGCGTGTCCGCGTCGGGAGGGGCGTACACAGCGATCATTATGAAAGAAGCAAACTCCCGCGGGGAATAGAAGGGCTTGCAATTGATAACAAGAAATTCCAAGGCAGGAGAACAGTGTTTGGAAATTACCGTTACATCAGAGCACCAGATGCAGTTGATGTAGAAGCAGACACCGCCTCCTGTGGTCTTGCCGGAAAGCTCTGTGTCACGATCAGCACGGAAGAGCTGGAAGCCGTCGAGGCGCAGCGCGCTGTCCGGTATATTTTCCCGGAGCCAGGTCTCAGTAAAGCAGAGGACAGCTGAGGAGGCGAGGTCCTTAAAACGCATCAGCAGTCTCAGTTCATCCACCTTGTTAGAGAGAGAGTTGGTATTGGACAGAAATATGCCAGGCAGCGCCGTTCGCGAGCCTCTCCTGCGAAGTCGTACGAGAGCGCCCGCTCGTCTTCCTCTCTTCCGCCGTCTCACTTTCCGAGCCAAACAATAAACCAGATCAGCGGCAGGGGCTAGAAAAACTGGGAGGAGGTCCGTGGGGGTCAAAGTCCTGATATTTAAAAGTTCTTCACGGGTATAAGTGCAAGCAGACACACAATTGACAAACAAAAACAAACAAAGAGCGCAGCGAAGTACCATGTCGACCGCTGTGTATTCCCGGGCTTCTCCAGGTGGGACAGAGAACGGTGAAGGAGGAAGATCACCGCATCCTCCACCCCAATGCCATGCTGGTAGGCGAACTGGAGTGGATCCATCGCTGGTTCCACCAGGGGGCGGAGATGAGCAAGGAGCAGTCTCTCCAGGGTCTTCATCAAGTGGGACGTCAAGGCCACCGGTCTGTAGCTGTTCAGGTCTTTGGGGTGGGAAGTTTTTGGTACAGGTACCACACAAGATGTTTTCCACAGCTGTGGTACCCTCCCCAGTTTCAGGCTCATGTTGAAGATATACGTCACAATCCCACACAGCTGGTCTGCACAGGACTTGAGGAGCTTTGCGCTGATGCCGTCCGGTCCCATACATATTTATGTGTAAATATGTAGTATATTCACTGCTCTTATTTTCTTATCTTCTTAATTATTGCTCTGAGTGTTGCTATCCCTGTGCTGTTGCAATCCTGGAATTTCCCCGTTGTGGGACTAATAAAGGCTTATCTTATCTTATCTTAGAATTGTGGCAAAGCGGAGGAGACGGGGGGCCTTCCGCCAACAGACGCCTAGGTGGACATGTGCCATCGGAGGCAGCCAGAGTGGCGGTAGATACAATTTCAAAATGGCGCTTCATTCCACAGGCACACACCGGAAACGAAGCAAACAGTGATTTTGCCTCCCGCTGCTTCTCCGCTCTGCAGCAAGCACCCAAGGTATCACACCATAAAATGTCCGGGTGGCTGCCGATACAGCGTTTCAATTCCGCCTTTTTTTCCCCATCAAAACAAAATGGCATCCTTTTGTTTTCCAAATTGTATCAAAAAGCTTCAGGGTCCAGATGGAGGACTCCTGCTTCAAACAATTAATGACACATGGGTGCTTCAATGACTATGTTTACATGTACACAAATAAACTGGTTATGATTGGATTTCTGAATTTATCTGATGATTCAAGTGGCCATGTAAACAGAATAATCCGTTAAACGCCATGTAACTGCGGTCATTAACCCGCATCATTAACCTTCCAACAATCTGTTTATTCAGTGCATCTAAACATGACAAAACTGACTACCGCCATTATCGGTTTATTCCCAGTAATCGGTTTATTGTGACCATGTAACCGGGGTCAGTGAAACGGAAATGAGACTACAGACTTACTTTTCTCTCTTAGGCACGGGTTCTGACACATATACAGTTATGTGAAAAAATTAGGACACCCCATTAAATATTCAGTTCTTTATTAAGAAATGTTCACATATCTATGTCTTACCTTGTTTTTTTTATTGCTTTTTTTAACATTAATTTTAGCCATTTTACATGGGAATGAATGTGGGGGTGTCCTAAAAAAGACGGGGGTGTCCTAATTTATTCCTCACTATTTGTTTAGAGTTGCATTTTACAGAAAATTTGAAAAAAGTATTTAATTCATTTTTAATTGTTGTATAATGTGAATCTCCCAGTATTTTTAACATTGATATTAAATATCCATATATGTCCAAATATGTTAAAAAACCACAGGCTTATACAGGGTGTTGTAATGTTTTCACATGACTGTAACAAACCTCGTCTGCATAAAGACATTCTGTGTTGATCTCCACCTATCTTGCCTAAGGGCCTCAGCCAGTGGTACCACACTCAAGGCCAAATGGGGCGGGACTAAGAGGGCAACCATGACGTGTTGATTGTTGTAGTAGGGAGTTATTTGATCAAAATTATCAAAAACTTGTGATGACTGATGCTAAAGGTCCATTATTTAAGATTTGATAAAATTTTATCCCAGGTTAAATTTGAGTAAAATGTAAAACAGAGAGCCATCCTTTTCTGCATCCAATGAGATCCAATTTCTGGTATTTGGCAAATATGTAAATATTTAAAAGCCTCTTAACAGTCTAACTAGAACTCCTACCTCTAATGAAAGCGCTTTGAGTGGTCTTTGTGACTAGAAAAGCGCTATATAAGTGCAGGTTAGTTAGTTAGTTAGTTAGTAATAAAGCCTGAAGGAAATCACAACTTGTAGAAATGTGGTGGATTGTAACAGCTGCAATCTTTTCCAAACCCCAACCCTTACCATGTCCCTAATCTTAACCACCAAAGAAAAAAAAATGTATTTACTAACTAACTAACTAACCTGCACTTATATAGCGCTCATAACCACTACTTTTATTGACTTTTGAAATGGGAAATGTGTTGTGTTGGGTTTTGGGACATATTATTATGTGACGTGGGTGGTGGCTCCACCTTTCTGGTTCTGCCGCCACCCGGGGTATAAGAGGGCTGTGAGGGAGAGGGACAGTCTCTTGGCCTTCTCTCAGCCTGACGGATGTGCATGTATTGTGAGAGTGAGTCACAAATAAAGCTGTGTCCAGTTCAACACTCGGTCTCGTCCTTGGCCCCTATTATCGACATAACATTTGGCGACGAGGGTTAAAAGGTATGGACGCGGGGGTTACATCAATTCGGCCATTTTTGGAGCTTCCCAGTGAGCCGCCCGTCCCTTGGACGAGGTGGTCCACCACTGTCCAAACATAGTTGGTGGCTTTGGACCTTGGAAGACTGGAGAAGTTGAGGACACGGGCACTGTTGGTTCACAACCTAGGAATGGAAGGTCAATGTATCTTGAGCACTTTGGGCGGCAATGATAGTTTTGAGGAAGTGGTGGCGCTAATGGCACAACATTTTCGCACTCCGGAAAACGTCATCATCTGGAGGATCCAGTTTCTACAGCGCCACCAGCGGACTGGCGAGTCAGTGCAACGGTTTGTAGCAGGCCTACACCTGCTGACCAAGGACTGTCAGTTTGTAGCATTGGAGGAAGAGATGATCCGCGACCAGTTGGCGGAACATACTGTGTGCCTGGCTACAAGGTTGAAGCGCCTTACATACTCGGGTGAGCTGACGTTATCCAAGGCCATCGAGTTAGCTCAGCACTTTGAGGCAGTGGACAAGCTATCACAGGAGCTCGGCGAGAGAGCGTCACATCACCAAGTTGAACCACAGTCAACGGCGCAGGCAGTGGACCCGGACAGTGACAATGGTGTGGAGAATGATGAAGGCTATGCTAATACTGTCACGATGAGGTCCACCCCGGGATTGCCCAGGTGTTTGGGTTGTGGGTCCACCAAACACCGATATAAGGCTAGAGAGTGTCCGGCAAGAGGAAGATGCTGCGGCAAGTGTGGACTCCTGCATCATTTCGCCAGGGAAAGTTACAGGTTCGAGCGAGTGGATCCGAGACGTAAGAAGGATCTTCCCGCTTCACCTCCCACAGTTATTCACACTGTGTCCCCAAGTACCAACGGCTGTTCTTATTGTATGGTGGAACTGGACGAGGTAACAGTGCTGTTGCTGATTGACACGGGGGCGGTGAGGTCCGTGTTAAATTGGGCAACCGTGAGGAGTTTCTTCCCACATTATCAGGTCAGAGGTGATTCAGCACCACTGTGTGGATATGGCTGAAGAAGACTGTCCATGGTGGGGTCGGTGGAACCGACGGTTAGGTACAAGTTGGCAGAGGTGTCCAACTTGAAGTTCATCGTGACTGCCAGCGGAGAGAACATTATGGGGTGTGATTTATTTTATGGATTGGGCTTCGCTTTCACAAGCAGCATTGGAGAAAAGTGGTCGGGCTGTGGTTTGTGGGACCGGCCGGTCCTGCGAACGATGGACGGAGCTGTGTGGAACGAACCTTTGCCTAGTAATCTGGACAATGAGCAGGACCAATTCCACCCAGGGCCATCGCAGGAAGGTCCCGGTGCCAGCGCCCAAGTAACCCTAGCTGAGGGAACTGGGCAGCACTGTGGGATGCCGATGATGGTGGGTGGCGCTGCGTGGAGGGTCCATTCTACTCCCGGAGTTCGGCTGGAAGGGACCGGCGAGCAGGGGGTCACAATGGCGACACCGGCAGCGAAAATGAAAGAGAGCAGGGCAGGACCAGCTGGCACGGTGAAACGATGTGCCAAACAGAAACACTGGAAGCCGAGTAGGGCCCCTCTGGGGGTTGCAGATGTGGTCCGACCCAGAGAGGAGGCCCAGTTGAGAGGTGTTCAGGCCAAATGTTGGAGAGAAGATAACCAGGGGCGGCTGCAGGTGGTGGCTGTTGGGGAGGATGCCTACCTCCAGCTATCTGATGGCTCGTGGAGGCATCCCAATGAGCTGTGGCATGCCTGGGAGAAGGAGGAGGAGTTTGGACCTGGACATGGGTCGTCCCCGGGAGCGAAGAAGAGAAGGTGCACCGGAGTGGAATCGTCCGACGGTTTTCTGATGGGTGGTTCCTCTCATGGGGCAAGCTGATGGTTGGACAGTGGTATGTTATGCATGGTGATGGAAAAGGGCAACAACTGTTGTGTTATTTAGTTCTGTTAATGAGATTATTTTGTGTTTTATATTATTTTAGGAACATGGCAGTATTTTAGTTTTATATGGACTGTTTCATTTAGCTCAGACGGCAGAATAATCCGTCTTGCCGTGTTGGGGGTGGGACAGTAGTCCACCTGTTCCCCCCTAGTTTTAGTTGTTTTGAGTGAATGTAATAGGCTTTTTAGGTATTTCTGTTTAGTTTTAGTGTATGATTCGGGTTCCAAATTGGGGAGGGTTTCGATTGTATGCGTGTGTTTTGGACCATTTTTTGAAGGGGGGGGGAGTGTTGGGTTGGGTTTTGGGATATATTATTGTGTGACATGGGTGGTGGCTCCACCTTTCCAGTTCCGCCGCCACCCGGGGTATAAGAGGGCTGTGAGGGAGAGGGGCGGTCTCTTGGCCTCCTCTCAGCCTGACAGATGCGCCTGTATTGTGAGAGTGAGTCACAAATAAAGCTGTGTCCAGTTCAACACTCGGTCTCGTCCTTGGCTCCTATTATCGACATAACAAAATGCCTTAAAAGGCAGTGGAATCACCAATTTCAGAATGGTACATATTGTCACATATGATTTTTATAAACTTACAATTTATTTTTATGTATTAGCTGGAGGACTTGTTGCCTGTGGCATTAAATGTAGGGGTCAAAAATTGCAATTCTTTAAATTGCCACTTGAGATTAGCTTCAAAAGAGAGCTAGTATAGCCAGATAAATGGTCAGCTTTGCCGCAAGGGTCCTTACAGACTGATTCAACAATGAAAACGGCATGGCCCCTATAGCTGTTGTACATCATCAACAAATATCAGACTAATGATGAACCAATTTAGCATTTAATTTTTGTTATTCTGTGTCTTTGTCTGTATGTGTGACAAACAAAAATAAAATGCAAGTCATGTCCTTTTTTTTTTAGTCATTAATATTGACTATTTATTCACCACAAACACACAAAGGAAACAACACATCATACTTTTCTTTGTGTAATGTAATCCACAGAAAATAAGTTGCTATAGTGTTCCATTCCTTTCTCAAACTTTAAACAAAAAGGCTGTGAGAAAACGATTGTGTGGCTAATTAGTCTAAGTTGTCTGACCACTGTTGGGTTGTATTTGAGAAATGAGTTTGCCTTCGCCCCTAATCTCACAGACTGGTGTCGCCCTCATGTCATCCATCTTTCCCTGACACCCTTTCTGCTCTTCACCCTGTCTCCATACGTCACATCATTAATATTTATTATGTTGCTTTTGGAAAGACGCGTTGCCTCCTCCAGTAGGCTGGACGCACAACTGTTGGCGGAGAGTGTGTCTAGTTGAGCGCATGTGCACTAGAATGCCGACGAGTTTACAGCAGAAGCGTGTCGGTGGCTTCTTCAGCCAGCCCATCATGCACCACAGCTGCTTATTGAAATCTAACATAAATTCAGTCCAAGTCAAATTGCTCCAGACGCGATATCTCACCTTTTCCCACTTTCACCAACAAGCGCACAAAACACAGCAGCACCACTATAAGTTGCTTTTGACAGAGAAACAAAAACTAGACAGTGTGGAGAAAGGAAGCAGGCGAGGCAACGAGCTAGATGACACATGAACTTTATTCCATCTCCAACATACAGTACAGTAAAAAGAGCTCCCGGGTCTCTGTGCATTCCTCTTTTATACCTTTACTTCTATGCATTAAGACCCAGAACTTCTGACCATAATACACTGGAACAAAGACCTGTGTAGCGCATTAACATAACATAACGCAGGCCCCACTGATCACACCCTTCTCTCTTCCAGCGGCTCCGGCAGTTCCTCCTCTCCCGGGGGGAGGGGGGACATAGTCCATACTGTCCCGTTTGACACCCCCCGGTGGCACTTCCTCCTCCGGTCCATTGTTCCCCCTTATCCCAGCTGCCTTCTCTGGGTGGAGAATCCCCCACCCGTGCCACCACAACAGCATTACTGCGAAGTGAAGGGACGGTGGGTGAATTTGGGTCAGACAGATGAGGAGACTTCTGTGTATGTCAATGCCAGCAGCAACACCAGGGCTGCAGATTGGAAGCAGGCAGGCAGCAGACGATCTAGTGGCGCCTGCACACTGAGACTAATGAGGAGCAGACTGAGCTGACTAACAGTGGTAAGAAGTGATTCAAAAAGCACCAGATGCAGTCTTCTAGTCACTCTGTCACTGCAAGGTTTTTTTTTTACTCAAACTCATTTCACATTATGTTTTACCTTTGCTTTAGCACATTCCTATTACTTACAGTGAATCTGGTTTAATTGTAATTTTGAGTCTGTCGGGGTAATGTTGTGTGCATGGAACAGATTTTGTTTTCCATTAATTATCTCCAAAAACTACAGTGGCATTCTCCTCTTCCAATTACTCACTTATTTCTGCCTGACAACAGATTTAGATGTCTAACCACCATCAGTTTTGCCTTTTCTGAATTTGTATGCAGAAGTCTACTTGGGTTTGAAGGATGTAAATTTTGTCATCAGTGAGAACATTATAGCGCATTAATAACTAGCCAAATGATAGGCTATATAGGGTTTAACATTAGCTTTTGTGGCAACCAGCCTCTCTTACAGTACTTTTCCAATTAGTACCTTTTATTAGCCAAGTGATTGGTAGCCTCAACTATGAAAAAAATAAGCCTTTTTGAGAAAGTTATTTATATTGTGGTTCATATAAAGGTAATAAATGGATTTGCACTGTAACAATAAGTTGGCCTGTTAGCATTAGTAATTCCTCCTAAATTTGCAGCTTCTTGAATTTGTGACTTACAGTATGTTATTAGCAGTGTTGGGCAAGTTACTAGAAAATAGCAACCAGTTACGGTTACTAGTTACTTCTAGTTACTGCATGATTAAAGTAACTAGTTACTTGGAAAAGTAACTTTCACATTACTTTTAAATACACACTTACAGTAAATCATCTTGCACACATAGCAAAATAATTTAATGTATTGCATTAGGGGCTTATTAATGTCAGGCTGAAAACAGACTGTTTCAGACAGAGCTTTTAGAACACGTTCAGTCTGCTTTATCCTGCTTTGAGAGCTCTTATTGTGGGAAAAATCTGAAGAAAATCAACACAAAATTGCCAGTAGTTTCCTCATTTTGGAGTGAGAATAGGATTTGTGGAGTGAGAGGGAAAAAGAGTGAGTTGGCAACACTGCATAAAGCTGTCAGTTTCTTACCTTTAATATTATGGATTTAATCCGATGTGTAGCGATCCAAAGAAAATGTCCATAATCCACAGTCCAAATGTCTGCTGTAACAGAGACATGATCCAGTCTTTTTTGGAGATCAAACCCATTTTTGAATAATCTTTATCCAGGTAGCAAATGTGTTTTAACTTCAGTGGATAAGAGCTGTCTGATGGAAAATGACTGTTATCAGATCTTCATTCTGTAACGACGTATCTGGCAATCAGTCGGTTTAATTCTTACTGGGTCACAAACAGTTCAGTACCTGTGCTCGAAATCCGGCCGCTGTTCAGATAACATAAATCCACTAACCTGGTGTTAGCTTAGCATAGCATAGCACTAGCTTTGCAGGACCTTGTTGCTGTTCTTAGGCGCTTCTGGAGATTGCAGTCGGTCTCAAACGCGTTTAGCTTGCAACCCACCAATAAGGTTTTTCTTTAACTGTGACAAAGAAAAACTGATCTATTTCCACAAAACAAAGTAGCTTCATCTTTTCCCAGCAGGAGCAAGCTCCATCTGTGGCTGCAGCAGTCAAGAGGCTCTTTGACTGACGGCTCGTTAGCTAGGTAGGGTCAGTTTGTATTTATTTGCACGAAAAATATCTATCCAGCTTAATAAAACAAGTAACGCGAGTAACTCATCTGATCAGATTTCATTAACTGTAACACATTACTGAGTTTTTAAACAGTAATTTCGTTACACAGCACATTACTGCAAAAGTAGTGGCGTTACAGTAACACACTACTCCAAATACTGGTTATTAATGTGACTGCATGTTTGTGTTACTTTTTTTGCATTTGTTTTCAATTTGTGACTCTTTTTTAGTATATATGAGGGTGTGGAGTGTGTAAATGAAGAGGCATATTCATTTCAGATGATTTATTACACACATCTCACAAGCAAGGAACAGACTGACTGGTCACATCAAGCATTCCTCTCTCTATATCAAGTCACACTTCACAAGGTTCAAGGCACTTCCTCATACACAGCATGACATCTACACTACACTTCATTCAACCCCCTCTCACCCACTTGGGCATTGTTCTCCCATGTGTATTCATTGTCTCTGTCTAAGGTGTGAAATAACCTGAGGCCCATACCCCCCCTCCCCAGCATCTTAGATAGAACAATAGAACATCAGTCCACATGCTGTTTCGGCTTCAGTCTCCTCCCATATCTGCTGTAACTGGGGTTTACTGCCTCCGTGGCGCTGCTGTGCCGGTGGGAGGCTGCTGGGAGTGTGTCCGACTGCGGGTGAGCCGTGGGGGGGGGGGGGGGGTTCACTCTGTCCATGTGGCTGCTCTGATGAATCGTTCCCCTGGGGAGGTCTCCGTGGGGGCCTTCCACTCCGAGGGGCCCTCGCCAACAACACTTGCTCATCCGCCAGTACAAAGGCGGGTTTGAGTCTGTCTATGCCAATTATCTCCCTTCTACCCCTCAAGTCTAGCACAAAATGCTTATCCCCTGTTTCCAACACTCTGAACGGTCCATCATAGGGTGAGCACAATGGAGGGCAGTGGGCGTCGTGTCTGACGAACCCGAACTGCGTGTTCTTCAAAGTTTTAGGCATGAAGGCACGTGGAAAACTGTGGTGGGCAGGGCCCGGCAGCGTGCCTGTGTTTGCGCTACGCTGCAAAAGCTGAGACGGGGAGCTGCCTGGCGCGGGATTGTCCGGTAGAAATTCCCCAGGCAGCCGTAGGGGCTGCGCAAAATTGAGCTCTGCCGGGGAAGCTTCCAAATCCTCTTTTGGCGTGGAGCGCAACCCCAATAAAACCCACGGCAGCCTGTCTACCCAATTTGCATCCGTCAGTGAAGCCCTGAGTGCTTCTTTCAGTGATCTATGAAAACGCTCGCATAAACCATTGGCCTGTGGGTTGTACGCAGTTGTGCGATGAATTGCAGCACCCAGGCTGCGGGCCATCGCGGACCAGAGGTCGGAAACAAATTGCGGGCCCCTGTCGGACGTAATGTCCGACGGGACTCCAAAACGCGCCACCCATGTTGTTAAAAAGGCGCGTGCTACGTCCGCGGACGTGGTTGCTGCCAGCGGGACTGCTTCTGGCCAGCGCGTGGTGCGGTCCACCACTGTCAGGAGGTGCGTGCACCTCTGTGATGGCGGGAGGGGGCCCACGAGGTCCACGTGAACGTGGTCGAACCTCTTAGCCGGTACCGGAAACGGCTCCAAGGGAGCCTTCGTGTGCCTGTGTACCTTGGCTCATTGGCATGCTACGCAGGCTGCAGCCCACTCTTTTACTTGTTTGTGTAGGCTCGGCCACACAAACTTCTCTCCCACCATTTTGACAGACGCGCGCACTCCTGGGTGCGCCAGAGTGTGAACCGACTCAAACACACGACGGTGCCACGCGACTGGGACTACCGGACGCGGGCGTCCCGTGGAGACGTCGCAAATTGGGGGGGGGGCGCCATCTTGCAGCACCCTGCTCTCCAGCCTTAACCCTGTTGGTCCAGACTGGAGCGCGCACACGTCTGCATCGCTAATCTGCTCCGCGGCCATGGCTGCGTAATCTATCCCCACGTAGACTGGGGCCACCACGGCGCGCGAGAGGCAGTCCGCCACCACATTCAGTTTACCCGACACATGCTGAATATCGGTAGTAAACTCTGAGATCGCGGCCAGCTGTCTCTGCTGAAACCTTGTCTTTCTGAAACCTTGGCCATCGGGAACGTTAGTGGCTTGTGGTCCACGAACGCGGTGAAGTAGCGCCCTTCCAGCCAGAACTGGAAGTGGCGTATGGCCAGATAGAGAGCCAGCAACTCTCTGTCGAACGCGCTGTATTTACGTTCGCTGTCGCACAAAGTTCTGCTGAAAAATGCGAGCGGCTTCCAAGCCCCAGCTACGCGCTGCTCCACGACCGCCCCTATGGCCACGTCTGAAGCGTCGGTGGTGAGCGCTATGCGGGCCGTCGGGTCCGGATGTGCCAGCAGTGCGGCGTTTGCCAGGGCTGCTTTAACTTCCGAGAACGCCCGCACTCGCTCCAGGATCCATTCGACTGCATCCGCGGGTTTCTGTCTCTTGAGCGTGGCGTACAATGGTTGCATGAGCCGCGCCGTGCGGGGAAGGAAACAGTTATAAAAATTCACCATCCCCAAAAATTCCTGCAGCGCCCTGACCGTCTGAGGCCGGGGAAAATCTGCCACGGCGCGCACTTTGTCGGGCAACGGGATAGCTCCTTCCGGAGAGACACGGTGCCCCAAAAAATCAATCTCCATCACGCTAAACTGGTATTTCGCTGGGTTGATTATTAACCCGTGCTCCTCCAACCTCCGGAAAACCGTCCTGAGGTGGGTTTCGTGTTCGTCTTCGGATGTACTGGCTACCAGGATATCGTCCAGGTAGACGAACACAAACGGGAGGTCGCGCAGCACTGCATCCTTCATGCGCTGGAACGTCTGTGCTGCGCCTTTTAACCCGAATGGCATGCGCAGGAACTCGAATAAACAGAACGGAGTTATTACCGCTGTTTTGGGTACGTCCTCCACGCGCACTGGGACTTGGTGGTAACCGCGGACCAGGTCTATTTTAGAAAAAACACGCGTTCCGGCGAGCTGAACTGAAAAATCTTGTATGTGGGGAATTGGGTAGCGGTCGTGTGCTGTGGCGTTGTTCAACCTGCAGAAATCACCGCACGGTCGCCACGCTCCCTCAGCCTTAGGGACCATGTGTAGCAGGGATGCCCATGGGCTGTTTGATCGCCTGATGATGCCCAACCTTTCCAGGTTGGCGAACTCCTCGCGCGCTATGGCCAGTTTAGCTGCTTCCAAGCGCCGAGGTCTTGCAAAAACGGGCGGCCCGGTGGTGGTGATAAAGTGCTCCACCCCGTGTTTAGCGATAGCCGCCGAAAACGTCGGGACCATGAGTGCTGGGAACTGAGTGAGCAGTGCGTGGAACTTACCGCCTGGAGTTGTGACGCTGGCTTGTGCTGTTGGCCGGGTCCCTTGAGCTATACAGGGGAGAGATTCAAAGGACAGTGCATTAACCAGGCGCCTGTTAGCAACATCCACAAGTAAACCATGTGCACACAGAAAATCAGCGCCCAGGAGCGGGCAACACAGTGCTGCTATGATAAATGTCCACTCATACGAGCGGCCATGTAGAGATAAGGTCAGTGTTCTCTCACCGAACGTCTTAATCTCCGAGCCGTTTACTGCCACCATTCCGGGGCCGCTAGGTCCTGCCAGCCGGTCAGCGTAGGACAGCGGGATGACGCTCTTCTGGGCTCCGGTGTCGACGAGGAAGCGTCTCCCCAAGCGCAAGTCCGTCACGTAGAGCAGCTTGTTCTCTTCACCGGCGGTCGCAGCTGCTACCGACTGCCGGCCTTTGCGTTTCCCGAGCGCCTGAAGTGGCACGGTGGCACGCATCTGCACGCGTTCCCTTCGAAGCGGCGGTGGTAGAAGCAGAGCGTGCCTTTCTGGTGCTCCTTGGCCCCCGTTGCTGCTACCGTCAGTGGCTTCTCGCCTCCCCTGGTTGTCTCTCTGGGCTCCGCTGCCGCCGCGTTGACTGTGATCGTCCTGGTGGTGAGGATGATCCGGTCTGCCTCCTGGGCTAGCGCACAGTAGTCTCGCGCGGCCAGCAACGGCGAATTGGCCAGAACCGCTCTTGCTTCTGTTGGCAGGTTCCGGAGGAAAAGGTGGGCAAACAGAAAGTGCCCGTCGCCCACGCCCATCAACGCCAGCATCTCCCATCTCCTAACTCGGTTCGCGCCAGGAGCCTCTCTGCTCTCTCACATTCCAAGAGCGTGTATCGCCGGATGAGCGCAGCCTTGAGCGCCTCATATTTGCTGCTGGCTGGTGGCTGATCGAGCAGGCTCGCTACCTGCTGGGCTGTGCGGGAGTCCAGCACTGCTACCACATGGTAGAACTTGGTGTCGTCTGCTGTTACTCCCCGGAGGGCGAACTGGGCCTTGGTGTGATGGAACCAAGAGCGCGGGTTGTGCTGCCAGAAATCCGGTAGCTTGACTGAAACTGCACACGCGTTGCTGGGGGTTCCAGTCTTGGCTGTCTTCGGGTTGGCTTCAGCGTCTCTGGGGGTTCCCGACCGGGCCGGCTCCGGGGTTCTTGCCTCGTGTTCCATAATACGTCTTGGGTCACCAGTGTGGAGTGTGTAAATGAAGAGGTGTATTCATTTCAGATGATTTATTACACACTCACATCTCACAAGCAAAGAACAGACTGACTGGTCACATCAAGCATTCCTCTCTCTGTATCAAGTCACACTTCACAAGGATCAAGGCACTTCCTCATCACAGCATGACATCTACACTACATTTCATTCAACCCCCTCTCACCCACTTGGGCATTGTTCTCCCATATGTATTCATTGTCTCTGTCTAAGGTGTGAAATAACCTGAGGCCCATAAGGGTATGTATGTTGTATGAGGTGTATATACAGTATGTTAGGGGTGTAACGGTACACCTAAAATCACAGTTCATTACGCACCTTGGTTTTAAGGTCACGGTCCGGTTCATTTTTGGTACAGTACAGAAACAAAATGCAAAACATAAAACTGCTTATCTTTTGTATAAGTGGGAACAGCTTTATTGGAAAAAAAAAACTGCAATCTGCCAGCAGTAAATTCTCCAACAAATAAATATTCTCAAATAAACAGAATAAAAATAAAATAAATAAACTCTCTTTTTAGGAAATGAATGATGCAGACAAGTGCAACAATACAAGTTTGAACAGCCTATTATAAAAAGTTCCCATAGCTAAATAAAATAACCCAGGAAACATGAGTTGGAAGCTTGACAGAGTGTTTGTCGCAACACAGTTAAATAACAGACATTAAAGTTTGGTCTTTTAACCCAAGAAATAAAATAAAAATATCTGCTTCTGCTCCTGCTGCTGTTGTGACTCTGTGTGTTCAAAACAAACTGGAGTAATAATTTGAATAACATTCAACTCCATTAAAGTCAAAAGGAAAATAAACTAGTCCATCCTGTTTGAAACCTTGTTGGGTCTAGAACATTAAAAGTTTAATAATGAGGCTTCAGATTAAAATTAAAAGAAATCACTTTACAAATGCTTTAAGTTACAGTGCAGGAATGTGAGTCTTCACTACACATAGAGTAAAATATTTAAGCTGTTTTCATTTATTTGTTATAATTATAGTTCTTTTTTTTATTAAATTACAAATCATGGTATTCCAATTTCCTGAGAAGCACTAATATTCAGAATGAGGGCTTATTACCATGACAATAACAAAGAAGTTGAAGTAAGGAGTAAGCTACTCATGTAATTCACTCATTTACTGGCAGTTAACACGTTACCAGCAGAACTGAAACAGTTCACTTGACAGCAAACATCATTCAAGAGAGATTATTGTCCGACAGGTAATGTTAGCACATGCTAGCAGTTTAATCAGTTTTCTAAAGCTGAGACAGTCGTTCATTGAAAGTAAGAAGTGCTAACTTTACTCGCTAAAACTCACTAACCTTACCGGTGTGATGTTTAGAAGTAGCCCAACTTCAGTTGTTCATCCCCATGTTGGAGAACAGCAGAGGTCCGCTGACAGGCTGCTTGAGACGGGGAACAGAGTGGAGGAGGAGGCGTAATATGACAGTTACACTTTGTCAGTCACTCAATAGAGTTCGTGTCCTTACTAGGGCTGGGAACGATCCCTAATTTCCAGAATCGATTCGATTCCGATTCTTGAGATTCTGAATCGATTCGATTCGATCCCAATTCGATGTGGGGAATTACCATTTTAATAGCCATTTTACTTCCCATGAAACAAAAATCTTCGAGACCTAATGCTGCAAATTGTATCAAGAATCTTCTAACTTCATTAATACATAAATTATCACATATAGAACTGACCCAAAATCAGTTACAATAATGCACTTTTTATTATTTAACTTATCATTTCATAAAGTGCTCACAGGTGCTTTCTTTAGTGCAAAGGGTGTGTCGTGTCAAGTTCACCACCCAGAGTAAGTAAACAAATTCAATGCATGAAGCATGCATATATACTCTCACTGTATTTCAGTCCCTCCAGGATTTTGTCAGCTGTTTTTGTGATTGTTGTGGCCCAAAAAGCCTGAATTTGTGGGAGCTTTTCCAAAAAGTTATGGCACTTTTAGAGTTTTTTTGCACTCAACGTTGTGTGAGGAAGTACAAATTTTAAAGCAGCTGCTTTTTCCATAGTTTACAGTGATGCTATTCTATGTAACACCACAAGAAAAGCACAGGATTGCCAAAAATTTCCTGTTAAACAGTGATTTATTTAGAATTAAATGCTCAGTAAAATTGTAAAAAAAAAAATAAATGACGAACATTGTGTTCTTGCTGAGAACTTAAAAAAAAGAAATAAAAGAATTTGTCATTACAACAACTAAATTGCACTGAATGCATGTTAGTCTGGAGAAAATGATGGCAGCACCTCCTTGAATCCTGAATTTGTAGGTCTTCTTCTGTGCTGAAATCCACATGAAGCAGGGATGCTCCTCCACTGACGACCTCTGACCTTCAGAAGGTCTCAGTGAGAATGAAGCTTCCAGTCTTCACACATCTGAAGGCAGATAAAAAGAATAGATTTCACAGTAAAATTAACATTCATATTTTTAGATCGCCACACCACAGTAGGGTTTAATAATTTAGTTTTTTTTTAATATTTTAACTACAAATTAACTTTCAATGTTTGAAAAGGGTTTCAATTCATTTCCTGAGAAGGTTTGTTCATTTCAATTTAGTTCTACTGAGTAAAAATAGCTTGTTGTACTGCAGCCTTTATTAATTTTATTGTGGTTTATTCTCTTCACATCTCTTACTTAAGTGGCAGAAGTCCATAATCTCATAAAATATACCTTAATTAACATCTAGCTACAATGCTCAGCACTGGGTGTGTTTATATATTTATATATCTACATATTATTCCATCTAGCTACATTGCTCCGCACTGTGTGTGTTTATATACTTGCATATTTATTCCACCTAGCTGCAATGCTCCGTACTGTGGGTGTTTATATATTTACATATTTATTCCATCTAGCTACAATGCTCTGCACTGTGTGTTCATATATTCATATATTTATTCCATCCAGCTACAATGCTCTGCACTGTGTGTCTGTGTGTGTGTGTATATATATATATTTTATAGTAATACGTACATATGTATATTAGCTGCTCTTGCTTGCTTGTTTTTTTGTTTTGTTTTTTTCTTGCCTTCTGATTGTTGCTCTGAGTGTTGCTATCCCTGTGCTGTTGCAATCCTGGAATTTCCCCGTTGTGGGACTAATAAAGGCTTATCTTATCTTATCTTATCTTAATTCTGCATTTATTCACAGCGCTTAACCAACAGTTCTCTCTGTGTCCATAGTTTGTAAAAGAAACCACCATCATGCTGGATAAATTATTAATTGACGACACAAATGTTAAAACAAACAAATGATATTATACTTTCAGTCTCAGCAGCTCCAAGTCTCCCTCTGCTTCACGGGTTTCAGCCAGTCTCCGCGCATTTTCCCTTTATCAGTCGTCAACTTTATGTTCCAACACAGCGCTGCACGGAGTAAAAGTCTGTTTATCCCCGCTTTATGAAAAATATTAAGAAGCTGTTGAGGACAGTCTTTACGGTGACTTTTGCTGCTAAATTAAGAGACACGCACGTTACTAACTCCGCTTATGTAAACACGAAAGACGTGTGCACGCGCCGCAGGGAACACAGAAGTTTTATTTATGAAAAATATTCAGAAGCTGTTGAAGACAGTCTTTACGGTGACTTTTGTTGCTAAATTAAGAGACACGCACGTTAATAACTCCGCTCATGTAAACACGAAAGTAAAGACGTGTGCACGCGCGGCAGGGAACTCTTGCCGGATGAGATCCATTTTAACACCACAGAAGAAGAACTAGCATATCCGTTAGCTTGCTAGCTCCGTTAGCGCGTCGGTTGTTTATGGTTCTCGGCCGTTGTTCCTGGCTCACTGACCCGGTTTTGACCCGATTATACTCAGCAGATGTTCACAAACGTAAAAATATTATATTAAAATATATTAATATTATATTGAAAGATCGATCCGCGGATTTTGTGGATCGATATCGGCTCAGTCAAACGTGGATCGAGCCATATCGATATATTGATCTTTTGAACCCACCCCTAGTCCTTACCACAGTACGCCTCTGTACCGTACCATGGGTGGCATTCCGAAAAATCTGAATATGAATACATGTACCATTACACCCCTAATGATAGTGTTGTAATAGAGACCAGACCGAGATCATTGTCTCTCAAGACCAGTCAAGGTCAAGACCACGAGTATGTAGGTCTTGGAGACTCTGATCTTGATGAGGTCCTGACGAGGATGACAACACTAATGACATTTTTCTTTGTTTTCTCAGAAATTTAAAATCTCTTAATCATAAATTTGCTTCTTTTTTAATCACAAATTTGCTACTTTTCTAATAGATTTTTGATGTTTTCTTTCTCACAGATTTGCAACTTTTTTCTTGTAAATTTGTGACTTGTTTATGGAAGTTTTTTTAATTTAAAATTGTCAACTTTTTATTATATCTTTGTGACTCTTCAGAATGTGTTTTCCTCCTACAGTTCCATCTTGCTGATTGTGCATTTGTTTTTTTTTCTTAAACATTTGAAACTTTATCATAAAATAAGTACTATTTTTGCAGTGGGTTTATTATTTCAGTTGTCTTTTTGAAGAGACTAACAAAATACGCCCCCACCCCAGCAGGAGTGGCTTGTAATAGTGGCTGACAGCCCACTGTATTCTACAACCATTTGGCTCTGACTGTATACAGTATCTCACAAAAGTAAGTACACCCCTCACATTTTTGTAAATATTTTATTATATCTTTTCATGGGACAACACCAAAGATACGACATTTTGATACAATGTAAAGTAGCCAGTGTACAGCTTGTATAACAGTGTAAATTTGATGTCCCCTCAAAATAACACACAGCCATTAATGTCTAAACCGCTGGCGACAAAAGTGAGTACACCCCTAAGTAAAAATGTCCAAATTGTGCCCAATTAGCCATTTTCCCTCCCCGGTGTCACGTGACTCATAGTGTTAGAAGGTCTCAGGTGTGAAGGGGGAGCAGGTCAGTGCTCAGACCATATGCCGCACACTGCATCAAATTGGTCTGCATGGTTGTCGTCCCAGAAGGAAGCCCCTTTTAAAGATGATGCACAACAAAGCCCACAAACAGTTTGCTGAAGACAAGTAGACTAAGGACATGGATTACTGGAACCATGTCCTGTGGTCTGATGAGACCAAGATAAACTTATTTGGTTCAGATGGTGTCAAGCGTGTGTGGCAGCAACCAGATGAGGGGTACAAAGACAAATGTGTCTTGCCTACAGTCAAGCATGGTGGTGGGAGTGTCATGGTTTGGGGCTGCATGAGTGCTGTCGGCACTGGAGAGCTGCAGTTCATTGAGGGAACCATGAATGCCAACATGTACTGTGACATACTGAAGCAGAGCATGATCCTCTCCCTTTGGAAACTGAGCCATAGGGCAGTATTCCAACATGATAACGACCCCAAACACACCTCCAAGACAGCCACTGCCTTGCTAAAGAAACTGAGGGTAAAGGTGATGGACTGGCCAAGCATGTCTCCAGACCTAAACCCTATTGAGCATCTGTAGGGCATCCTCAAACGGAAGGTGGAGGAGCACAAGGTCTCTAACATCCACCAGCTCTGTGATGTCGTCATGGAGGAATGGAAGAGGATTCCAGTGGCAACCTGTGAAACTCTAGTGAACTCCATGCCCAAGAGAGTTAAGGCAGTGCTGGAAAATAATGGTGGGCACACAAAATATTGACACTTGGGCACAATTTGGACATTTTTACTTAGGGGTGTACTCACTTTTGTTGCCAGCGGTTTAGACATTAATGGCGGTGTGTTGTTATTTTGCGGGGACAGCAAATTTACACTGTTATACAAGCTGTACACTGACTACTTTACATGGTATCAAAGTGTCACATCTTCAGTGTTGTCCCATGAAAAGATATAATAAAATATTTACAAAAATGTGAGGGGTGTACTCATTTTTGTGAGATACTGTATAAGAGAGCTCTAATGTCCAGTTTTCAAAAGAGCATGTACTGTATACTAGGGTAAGTAGTGACTCTTGTGGCTGCAAAAGTCTGCCTAGATACCATGATGTATGTCTGTGGGGGGAAAAAAACACCCTCCATGACAGTTCACTGATGAGCTCATGAGAGAGTAGTGTAGTGTAGAACAGTGTTACTCAATTTCTCTGTCACAGCCACCCTTCACTCACCACATCAGTTTTCGACAGTTGATTTGACTTCATTATATGTCATTGGTGTCTCCTGCTGTCCATTTGAATTTCTGGAAACAACCACATTTTCAGCCCAACTATAATTTACTAATATGTGAGGTTAGAAAAATCTTTATAGGTTTTAGAGATTGGAACTTGAAATGGCTAGTAAACACAGACTTACAGTCAGGGCCGGATTAAAGAGGTTGTAAGCTCCTGGGCTAGAGCAATTTTTGGGCCCTCTCAGATATTTATAGGAGTATGATATGCAAAATGGCCATAGTTACATGCACGATAATGAACCTTTTATAATCAGATTTCTGGAGTTATCTGATTATTAAAGTAGTCATGTAAAAACAATCAGATAAAAGGCAATTATTGTGTTACATAAAGTGAAATTACATTAACACACAGTTTATTGTCCAATAATTCATTTATTCAGTGCATGTAAACATGTCACATCCAATTATTACCATTATCTGATTATTCCTAGTTACTGGCCATGTAGCTGGGGTCATTGCTGGATCAGCTTGATCTTCAAGGTCCTAAATTACTAAGGCAGTGGCTATAAATAAGGAACGTACCCATAGAATTCTTGTTACAGATACAGCTCAAATCTGATTGGCCAGTATGCTCTATTAATGCATATCTTAAAAGCAACAGGCTACAGGTACGGAAATCTGAGCATGTATAGCATGTATAACTCTTAACATGTGTAGCTAAGTGGTTAGAGTACCAGATTACAAAGCAGAAGGTTCCAGGTACGAGACCAGCTGAAACCTCTTTCAGAACATCAAGTCCATCCTCACTCCCACGACCCATCTCAGTTTGCATACAGGTCAAACAGATCCACAGAGGATGCCATCGCTGCTGCTCTCCACCCAGCCCTCACCCACTTGGACTCAAAGAACTCCTCCATGCGAATGCTGTTCTTGGACTTCAGTTCAGCATTCAACACAATCATCCCCCGGCACCTAATACAAAATCTCAGACACTTGGGACTCAAACCCTCTCTCTGTAACTGGGTGCTGGACTTTTTCACAGGGAGGCCACAGAATGTGCAGGTTGGCAGCAACACATCCAAGACCATCACACTGAGCACAGAAGCCCCACAAGGGTACGTGCTCAGCCTGCTGCTTTTCACCCTGCTGACCCATGACTGTGTACCAGCCTATAACACCAACCACAGCATCAAGTTTGCGGATGACACAACAGTGATTGGCCTCATCACCAAAGCTGAAGAGTCCAACTACAGAAATGAGGTGAGCCAACAGGCCCAGTGGTGTAAAGACAATAACCTCTTCCTGAACGTGGGAAAAACCAAGGAGATTGTGGTTGACTTCAGGAGGAGACACACACAGCATCCCCCTCTGATCATCGACGGAGCAGCCATGGAGAGGGTGAGCAGCACCAAGTTCCTGGGGGTGCACATTTCTGAGTACCTCTCTCAGTCCAACTTCACCACATCACTGGCCAAGAAGGCTCAAACTCGCCTCCATTTTCTCCTCAAACTGAGGAAAGCATGAGTCCCACCCCCCCATCATGTGCTCATTCTACTGGGCCACCATTGAGAGCATCCTCACCAGCTGCATCACGGTGTGGTATGAAAGCTGCACTGCCTCCTGCCAGAAGACACTACAACGCACAGTGAAAGCAGCCGGCAAGATCATCGGTGCCCCCCTGCCCCCCCCCCCCACCTGCCTTACCCGCAGAGCCATCAGCATTGCAGGGGACACCTCCCACCCCTCACACTCCCTCTTCAGCCCCCTGCCCTCGGGGAAAAGGTACCAGAGCCTCTGGGCCCGCTCCACAAGACTGTGAAACAGCTTTGTTCATCAGGCCATCAGGATCCTGAACTCTGTCCACATCACCCCCCTTCCCGGACCATAATGCACTCACCCGCATAATAACCACCTCAGCTGTTGGCACAGAAAGACTGGCACACCAACAGTTATACATTTGCTGCTGTATGTCTGTGCACGTTACTGCAACCATTTGCACAAATGCCATATCTGCTGCTGTCTGTAAATGCAATACTGATCATGTGCAGTCCTATCTGTCACTGTCTGCACCTACACTACCGCATTGAACTTGGTACTATGAGTATTACTGCTCTACTTTTCTGTATATAAGATTGCTGGGTCTCATCGTTTATCGTTTATCTTTATTTGCACTATGGGAGGTCTGGGTCTATCTTTGTCGCCATTTGCACTACGGGTAGCATTTCTGTACATAGGCTGCTGTTGTTTTTCCAGCCTTATTCCTTTTTTATATTGTGCACACCACTGAGGAGAGAGAAACGCCATTTCAATTCTCCTGTGTGTCCTGTATGTATAGGAGTACTGACAAATAAAAATCTTTGAGGCATTTATTTGTTTCAAAATTTTGTTTCAGAATTTTAATTAATATCTATTTACCACCTTTTTAACCTTACCCACTCGTAAACCCCGAGGCTAACCTCTTAATTTAATTCTAATTTTATTCTAATTCTTAATTTAAAGTCTAAATTTCATCTCATACGAAGTAAAATGGTTTGGACGAGGTGCCAGTAGCAGGACCGGAACCAGCAACCTTCTGATCACAGGCCCAATGTACTATCTACCTTAGCCACAGCACCAGCTAGCTTGGAGTTGATCTGAAAAGGTTTTGTTGGATTGTCAACTCTTCCATACCAATAAACATTTCATATAGGGATACAGCTTCCGTACCCATAGCCCCTGCCAGTTACTAAATGAAGTGAATGACCACAAAGTTCTAGGTTTAGCTCGACTAGCAGAAAAATATAGTGCCATCAAGACTAACAATGACAAATATCTTGTATCAACCCACAACTGTAATTATGACAACTAGTGCATACCCGTGCATGCCCGTTCTGCGGACATTGCTTTCCGCATGCCCGTAGAAAGCAAGTGTAAGCATGCATTTCTGCATGCCCGTAGAAAGTTACTGTTACCATGGCAACAGTATACATGGTGATGCCTGCCTTTGATTTGACATGGTTACCATGGCAACAGTAACCATGGTGAAACCTGCCTTTGATCTTTACTGTCACCACTCGTTCAGTGATGCCTGCCTTTGATCTTTGATGATGTCTGCCTGGCAACAGTAACCATGGCAACATCTGTGCGTCTATGATGTCATAGCTATGAACGCCCATAGCTCCCCTATGGATGTTCGTTAAAGATTTCCCCTCCTAAACTTCCACATATCCGGGGAGGCTGAAATTCGGGGATGCACACCCTCATAACTTCAGCACAGCACGTATCAAATCTGAGGCCAGTCTGATGAACGGTTCAGGAGATATGCACGGAACACACACACACACAGATTCCTTGCATTATAATATGATGAAAAACGCACTCTGTGTTTTCTGTGCAAGGGTTAAAGATTAACTATTTGAAACCAGAATGGGGTTTTCACTGCAGAGGGAAAAAAAGCATTGCCAGACCAGTCTGCCCTACCGAAAAAACAACTGCTCTTCTCCACGACCCAATAGATGAGCAGGTTATGTGCGCACAAACCCGATATTCAATATCTAATGATGACAGTTTTTACAATTTTAACCTCATTCACTGTCATTCTTTTAAAAAGAATGATTCAAAATGAAAATATCCCAACAGTTGTTTTGAATTAAATGTACAATGTTGCATTCACCAGAGCAGATTAAGGCTGCGTGTCCACCAAACGCGTTTTTTTGTCGACCGACCGCCCTGAACATTTTTTTTTCAGCATTTGTATGCTGTGCTCTGGGGAAAAAAGTCTGTGCCCTGTATCCCTGCAACAGCTTGTCACTGTCAGCGCCTCACTTCCACTTTTCCTCTTGTCAGACTTTCTACAGATTTTTTAATAGCAATCTCTAAATAACAATGGACAGGAAACGTTTTCTAGCGGCTCTGGATGTAAAATATGATGACACGGAAAGCAGGAGTCTGAGTACAGACGAGTACCGGTGTCCTATGTCCCGCCCACACAGCAGTTCTGATTGGCTGCTTAAGGTCTGACATTGATGAGTTCAGCTGCAGTCTCTGAAAAGCTGAACTTTTTTCAACTCTGAGCGCTCTGAGCGCCGCGACAAAAAACTGCCATCGCTGAGAGCGTTTCAGCTCCAAGGACGTTCAGCGCTGTAAACGCTGGACTACATAGAGAATGAATGAAAATAGCTGCCCAGAGCTGAAAAAACGCGTTTGGTGGACACGCAGCCTAATAGAACTCTGGCCAAGATGAACAATAACACAACTGAAGGAAATTTTACAACTATTCAATTCAATTCAACTTTATTTATATAGCGCCATTTCACAACAACAGTCATCTCATAGCACTATCAACTGGACTATCAACTATCACTATCAACTACTGGACAAAGAGACTGGCATCATCTCTGAACTGTAGCGGGCAGCTGTCATTCATGGCCAAGCAAGGCTGTGCAGTTAAAAAGCTCCTTTAAAGTTTGTAAAAGTTGGTGTGCACTGGATTAAAAAAAACTGCTCACAAATGTAATTTCATGACATTTGGACTAATTTCTCTGATTTTTCAAAACGTTTGTAAAAGTTGGTCCAAACACTGTAGTGTGAACCCAACTTAGTCATAAGTACTGCCTTTCAGGCAGATGAAGGTGGAAGGAGGACCCAAAAGCACAAGCAGGAATAAGGTGCAACAATGATTTATTCTCAAACACAAAAGTAAAGGCAGCATGGGGCTGAAAAAAACAAACTGACCAACAAACTCACTTAGATAACTCGAGACACATGGGAATCACAACAGGAAAACACAGAACACATTCAGTGATGATAACATTAATAATGCTGCCACACCGAGAAGAGACAGAGACAGACATGTATAAGGTAACGAATAATCGCAAAACGCAGGATAGCTGGGGAACAATCAAGGGCTGCGCGGTAACTCACGAGGGAAAGTGGCTATAGGTACAGAACACACGAGGGACTGAGAACAATAGGTAAACATGTACACACACACACACACACACACACACACACACACACACACACACACACACACGACCCAGGACCAGACAGGGGATGGACAGAACAGACTAAGGACCAGGGAGCACAAAGGACAATAAGACTAATCATGAAAATAAACAAAGGATCATACAATATAACCAAATCACAAAAGGCAACCACAAAAGCAAAGACAACAGGGGATGAGCACAACAGACCAGGGAAACACAGAAGGCAGTCATGCAAATGATAATCACAACAGCAAGGGAAAACACAACAACATCAAAATTAACTTGGAGTGTGGGCATGGTGCCCAGATCATGCCCAGGGGCCTCATGTTTAAAGGATTGCACAGCTTTCATACTGAAAGATGGTGTACTCACAAAATTTAAAAAGTATGTGCACACAAAAATTTTCAGATGTATAAGCCTGTACGCACATCCGATTCTCCACTCCTTTTCTTTATACATCGCACCTCATGTGGAAACCAGCTCACATGCACACTCTTTACTCCGCCTCGGTTCCTCCCACTAATGACTATGTAAATGAAGGAAAATGCCCTGTCTGTCACTCTTCCTGTCAAACAGTGATCATCAATCCTGCAGGAAAGCACAATATAAAAAAAATAACTTCATGGAGGGTGATACTGAGGTGTTGATAACGGAGGTGGAGGTCAGAAAAAATGTTTTATTTTGTTCTGACCCTCTGGAATCAACAATAAACCGAAGTTTATTGAGTGGACTGTGTTACAATGACAGTTCTTTCATTCATTTTTTTTTTATTTCTGTCTGACCATAACAAGACAAAAAATAAAAGGAAAGCGAAAAAGACGACATTTCAGACAGAAAGGGTGTAGGCAGAAGCAACAGCTTGTGCCTACCCCTCAGTTAATGCAGCCAGTTCAGACTGAAATAAAATAAAACAGTCTGGCATTAAAGTTAAAGTCTGTAGATGGATCACTATATGACAATGTGACCGGGAAGTGGGGTGCTGACACAGGAAAGAAAATGCTGTGAAAGAAAGCCCTCGGTAATCGCATGGACAGACATGTTACTAAGTAAAATAAGCAAATAAAGTAAATAAACACCATTGAATTCCACTCCAGTCTTTCAGCTGCATTTATTTAACAAACCAAATCTGTCAGAATCCAAATTACACATGACAGCCAGGAAGAAGCCTTTTATTTCCAGATTGTAATCTCCAGATATTTTAGAGTATGGAAACATCTCTTTACTCCGACACAGCTGCAGATGTCACAGCTGCAGCTACCGGGGTTCACCTGCAGGGATCCGCAATCCAACTGCCTCGGCAAGTATTGCACTTGAGCCAGGACTCGATTAGAGGGCATTTTGCCAAACAGAATTCCTCCTAGGAGAGATGGATTGTGCACATTGCCTCTTGAGTCAACTGTATAGTCTCTGGTAAATTATATTATCTCTTTGTCACATTGACAAAAACGGGATCCAGTTTCCAGTGGAGCTTGTTTTGGTCTATGAATGAAACGGGCTACATCTGAGGGAAATTAGTTATTATTCATCGGGGTTTCACGGCACTCAATAAGTCGAGTTGTGGAGATAAATCTTGTAGTAAAAATAATGTTTTTCAACCACCAATTCATAGACAAATCATTTTAACTGAAGTAGAAATGTTATTTTAACACATTTTGAGTTTCAGCTGTTTTGTAGTTTAACAGACCTACCTGATAGAGTCAAACAGAATGTTGCGGAGAGCCCGCGACTTCTCACGGCAGGTGGAAACTTTGCAACTTGTCCCGCAGATTCTCACGTCAGGTTTGTTGTTATACAACAAACTAGAGAACAAACTAGTTCTAGCTACAATGCTCTGCACTGTGTGTTCATATATTCATATATTTATTCCATCCAGCTACAATGCTCTGCACTGTGTGTCTGTGTGTATATATATATTTTATAGTAATATGTACATATGTATATTAGCTGCTCTTGCTTGCTTGTTTTTTTTCTTGCCTTCTGATTGTTGCTCTGAGTGTTGCTATCCCTGTGCTGTTGCAATCCTGGAATTTCCCCGTTGTGGGACTAATAAAGGCTTATCTTATCTTATCTTATCTTATACATCCCACTGTGTGAGTGAAAATCAGTGTACTCCGTGTTTTTGTGTGTGTGCACCATTTATGCATAAGGCCACAGATCATGACAAGCTTAGTGGGGGGAAAAAAAAAAATCACTGTATATGCAGAAGGCAAAACAATGCAAACAGCCGTGGAAGGAGAATATAGAAGCCATTGTCTTGAAACGTACTCACCATTTGCAAGTTTGCAATTGAAATGGCGCTTGGAGAAAAAAATGTTTCTGCCGTTTGTAGAAACGTTCAGATGCTCTGATATCAGCGTCCTTATTCTGGCAGCTCTCTGGTCCTTTTCTGGCCCAGTATTCCCAGTGTGTACAGATCTTTAACACTTCCAGCAAGTGTTTTACAACTTCGATGACCTGGAGCTTATGCCCACTGTGACTGACGGATCTTCAGACAGCGGCTCCACCGGTGCGTCCCGTGTTAGCATTTGTAATGCTAAGTTGACACTGTCTGGCTGTATTGCAACTTTGAAAAAAAATCCTGTCAGTTTAGGAGTCTTTTTTAAAACCTCCTTCTCACGCTCCTGTTTTTCTTTTTTTTGGCACCGCTATCATACACCATTACATTCATTCACTCTTCCACAGATTCACTACCGGCCCACGTCCAATGTTAATCAGGTCGAATGTCAACTCTTAACCAATTAAATTAAGCAGGTGGGACAGACGTAGGTACACCTCAAAAAAAAGTTGATAGGCCAAAACAAATCCTCCAATAAACGTTGGGCTTGGCAGAAATAGTAAGAAAGAAATATAGAATTTCTTTCGGGGCCCCTCACAAGCCGGGGCCCATGGGCTACTGCCCTTGTAAGCCCTTGCTATAATCTAGGGTTGTTTACAGTAATGCAGTTTGTATCCTTTAACTAATACATAAAAAAATCCAGATTTTTCAGTTATTGTACTGCAGAAGAATGTATAATGAAATTGCATGTGCTAACCACAAAATGTAAATTTAGATATATTGATTTCATTATATCAGGACACAGCCTGAAAAGAAACTGCTCTGAAATCTGATATAGGGCTGCGAATATGCCTGGAGTGCTGGGATCGTCTCCTTTTTAAATTTCAGGTAAAGTCAAAAGATATAAGTAAAGTATATTACATTAATAAGAATGATCTAGATATTGTTCTAATCTTACTAGAAATACAACTTTATTCAAGTTTGACTCGAGCTGGGCAATTTGACCTTAAATCAGCATCACGTTTAATTGACCCTTTCACATGGGCTTCAGGAGGGTTTTTTCCCCTTCCTTTCTCCTCCATTATAGTTAACTGACACAAGAGTGTAGTGTCAGTGAATATATCACTGTGGTGATTTAGTAGTAAACGAGCATAATATGATCCACAATTGGTCTATTGTCATTTCACACACATGTAACCAAATTAAATATTGTCCACTGCAGAAGCCAGTATTTATATACAGTACATATGTTTTGAGGGTTTGTGGTCACATGATTCACGCAGGCGACTAATAAATTTCTTAGTGGTGGTGGAGTCTTTTATGCAGCCATGATTATGTTATCACCACATAGTGATTACGAATCTCTGATCAGGCTTTTAAATACCTTTAGCTTGTCCATTCTGTTGTCCATTCCCATTTTAAAACAGTTTAGCTGACACGGCTAGCGGTTAATGGCTAAGAGTGATTTAGTGTCGGGGAATTTGCATATTAGTCAGTCATCATATTGTGTTGGACACCACATTTCTTTTCAGTACAAGCCATTTTAATTTATCCGCCACATTCTTCTGTTTCCGAACAGCACTGACTGCGCTGCTTCCAGTGTGCAGAGTCACGTAACCACACACCCAGAAGACATTTTAATGGGGCATGACATGAAAGCTCTCGTATACACACGTACACAACAGAGAGAGGGGGAAAAGAGAAAAAACCAACATGAGCAAGATTGCATCAGTTTTATGTCCCAAACGTCTGTTTCAGCTTTATTTTGGTTATTTGCCCAGCCCTAAGTTTGACTATCATACTCCAGTTTTTGAATTCCTATTCTATGATTCATGGGGCCGGAACCAGATAAATTAGATTAATGGTAAATGTCCTAGTGTGATATTTGTAAAAGAGAAAGAACAAAGAGTGGCTGCCTAACGATTCAATCCATGTGAAATGAAAAAAAATCTTTGTACTACAGTTGACAATGATCAGTTCTTCCTTTATGTAAATACAGTATGCTCAGCTTTAGTGAAAAGTTCTTTTAGTTTACCTGTGGAACTAGTAAGGAGCCTCCCAGTCACAAAATATAGCAGCCTTTGAGGTAATTTCTACATAAACAGGGCATTGTTTTTAGACAGTTGTAAACAAATACAAAAAGCTAAGACAAAATATGACAAGTAATGTCATAAATGCTATTAAGGATGCAGACTAGCTAACTTTTGACACATAAAAGATTTTCAAGTCCTAAAACATTAGCGTGAAGCCAAGCAGTCACCCATTTTATATTGTTTTCTCTAACAGATGTAGGTGAATCCACATCCCCATGAAACAGCAAAGGTGGGGGATGAGATGATGTTAATGCTGAAAAAATGCCATGAAAATGGCAGTTAGCTTTTGTTGCAAGTGGAGCTTTATACTTGGACTTTAAACAGTTCTTAAAAAAAAAAAAAGAAATCTGCAGGGGAGGTTGGCTATTTTAAATAAATGGGGCAGGGGCACCTTGTTTTTTTTCACAACCTGGTGATGACAGGTGCTGTGATTTTCCACAGGGGAATGGCCTCTGGATGCCTAGTTGAAGCACCCATAATAGTTAGTAGAAACTTGATTTTCAGATTTTGTTTTTTGCAATGGCCCTACACAATCAACTATTACCCTTTCAAAAGGCTCTCCCACTGGGGGAATGAGACAGAGAGGCACCACAGGGATCACCTGATTTGGTTTTCCCACAACCTGACAGGTATGACAGGTGCGACAGTACTTAACTATATCAGACTTGAGACTGGGCTAGAAGAAATGCTTAAGGACTCTCATAAGTTTTCGTAACACCAAGATGTCCTAACCAGGGATGGCCATGAGTTAATGACAGTACTTGAGTCAAAGACTGTAGGTATAACCACTTGATACAAAGGACTCTACTCCCCAGACCAATGGCGCATTAACAAGCCATCTTCAAGAATATAAGCCACTTTCCTGTTTAAGTCTTCGTCCTTGCCACGAACACCAGCATAACATTTTGAGAGAGAAGTATCACCTTGCCGTGCTGTAATAAAGTCCTTTCTAGTGGCTGGTAGTTGTACTATTTCTGGACTAGGTGGAGATGAAAGGGTGGAACACTGCTCCTGGTTGATCTTTAGAATCCACCTCTACAGAGTCACCCAAGTGTTCCAAGGCCAGAAAAGAGTCACAAGTCAAAACTATATTTCTTTGACTGGGCCCTAGTAACAACACAGGCAGGAGATATGTTGGGGTTCTCTGTTACATTATCCTGATCAGTGATTGAACTGGACCGATCTAGCACCTCAGGGAGTGGCATAACTTTGCCTCCAGCAATATCATTGCTCAATATGAAATTGACACCTTTAATTGGCAAAGTTGGAAGGACTACAGTTTTAAAACACCCACTCATCAGGGGAGAATGTGAAAGTTATGTAATGGGGCAGGTGTATAACTCATCCCAACCCCTCGAACAACTGTACATGACCCACATGAAGTCTCAGCTGACAAAGGTAAAATGCCCTCCCAGACTACTGACTGGGAGCCTCCTGTGCCCCTCAGGATAGTCACTGGCACTTTATTTTTTGAATCCCCAGTTATTGAAACTGATAATGAAGGGTTTGAAACATTGATCAGGTTTATTCCCATTTAATCTTGGACTCTGAAATGCTGAAACTTTTTTAATTAGCCCTACACCTTTTGACTGAGGAGAGCTGAGAATGCCTGTGTTTTAAGAAACAGCAGTTGGGAATAAAATGACCTGGCTTTTGATAGCAGGCACGCTCACGATCCCCACATGGAGGTGATTGGGGAGCCATAGGGTTTGCAGAGTGGTGTCCAGATTCAGGAGCAGAGGAAGGAGGAACAGAAACTCTACTAGAATGAGAGGAGGATGCAAACACATTTTTGTGGGTTGGAACAAACTCATCAACTAGGACGGCAGCTTGAGACAGTGTAGTGAGTTTCTGCTCATTCAAGAACATAACCATCCTCTCAGGTCGAGCATTTTTAAAATTTTCAAGTAGTATTAACTGACAAAGTGACTCAAAACTGTTTGCATTATTAGCAGCACCCCACTTATCAAAAGAGAACTCCCTTCTCTCTTGCAAACTCTTTATGGGTCCTAAATTTTAGCCTGTAGACTTCTGGTACAAGTTCATATGCATGTAAAATTGACTCTAGGAACATCATAGTGCAAGCTGTCTTTCAAAGAGAGAGAAGACAATTTCCTGTGCTTTCCCCATAAGCTTGCACTGAAGCAAAACGGGCCACATATCCCTGGGCCAATCAAGCGCAGTGGCAGTTTTTTCAAATGCATTAAAATAAGAGTCAACTTCTGTCTCTCGAAATACAGGAACTAAAGCAATGTTTTTTGCTGACATTAAAGTCCTTCTGTTTAGCTGTTGTAGGGGATTGTGCAGAACTCAGATATTTGAGGTAGTGTATGACCAGAAGTAATTCTTAAAGCTTCCAATTCAAGCTGTTTTAACTTAATTTCTTTTTCAGCCTCTATTTCCAGCTTGCAGACTTGTAGTTTCAGTTCATACTCAGCCTGACGGACCTTATCCTTTTCTTCAGCTGCCAGATGAAGACGGGCTAGATGGGCTTTAAGCCTGACTTCTGCACCAGAATCAAGTGAACTTGGAGAAAGAAGGTCAGAATGTGGTCAAGTTGCTGGAACAGCCTCATCCTTAACCTGGCTTCCAGCTGGTTTAGCTGGTGTGGCCTGCTCCTCACGAACATCTGAAGTGGAAGGCCTGCTAGGTTCAGTGGAAAGAACAGGAGAAATGTCAGTCTCGGCAGGTTCTTCAGGGTTATCTGAGACTACAAGGACTTCTAGCTCATTAACTTCTGCATAACATGATTTTAATTTCCTTTTCAGAGCATTTTTCTGTACAAGAATGTTATAGTGAGCAGCAATATACAGTAAATCATCTTAATGACAAAAATGAATTTTATTAAGGCAAGGGTTATCAATGAAATCTTGTAAGTTAAAGCTCATCTTCAAATTTGCAATGACTCTGCAGTGACTGTTTGTATGGAAATGATTAGCTCCAGTATGCCCACACTACCCAAGATTAATGACCATGAACACACAACAGTCAGGCAAAGTCAAGTGCAAAAGTGAAAGAGATTTATTAGTGTAAAGGTGTTTGATTAACAGAAATTATAAATGGTGGGGGAGGGTGCCAAAGCAAAGAAAGGAAGAAAACAAAACATGGTCTGTGCTACCTTTTCCTCAAAGCAAATAAACCAACCAAAATCCTCACTTCTTCTTTCGGCTGCTCCTTTCAGGAGTCGCCACAGCAGATCATCTGTCTCCATTTCACCCTGTCCATTATATCTTCCTCTGTAACACCAACCCTTTCCATGTCCTCCTTCACTACATCCAGGAATCTTCTCTGTGGTCTTCCTCTTTTCCTCCTGCCTGGCAGTTCCATCTTCAACATCCTTTGTCCAATATCTCCATTATCCCTCCTCTGTACATGTCCAAACCATTTCAGCCTCGCCTCTCTTACTTTGTCTCCAAACCGCTGAACCTGAGCTGTCCTTCTGATATACTCATTTCTAATCTTGTCCTTCCTTGTCACTCCCAATGAAAATCTTAGCATCTTCAACTCTTCCACCTCCAGCTCCACCTCCTGTCTTTTTGTCAGTGCCACCATCTCCAAACCATACATCATAGCAGGTCTCACTACCGTCTTGTAAATCTTCCCATTCACTCTTGCTGCAACCCTTCTGTCTCAAATCACCCCTTACACTTGTCTCCACCCACTCCACCCTGCCTGCACTCTCTTCTTCACCTCTCTTGTGCATTTTCCATTGCTTTGGATGGATGACCCCAGGTATTTAAACTCATCTACTTACACCATCGCTACTCCTTCCATCTTCACCATTGCACCTGCTTCCCTGTCATTCACACTCATGTATTCTGTCTTGCTTCTACTGACTTTCATTCCTCTTCTCTCCAGAGCATACCTCTACCTCTCCAGGTTCTCTTCCACCTGCTCCCTATTCTTACTACAGATCACAATGTTGTCTGCAAACATCATGGTCCACGGAGACTCCCGCCTGAACTCATCTGTCAGCCTGCCCATCACCATGGAAAACAAGAATGGGCTCAGAGCCAATCCCTGATGTAATCCCACCCCCACCTTGAATCCATCTGTCACACCTACAGCACACCTCACCAGCATCCTACTGTCCTGCACCACCCTTGCATACTTCTCTGCCACTCCTGATTTCTTCATACAGTACCACACTACCTCTTGGCACCCTATCATATGCTTTCTCTAGATCCACAAATACAGTGCAACTCCTTCTGACCTTCTCTATACTTCTCCATCAATACTTGAAGCAAACATTGTATCTGTAGTACTCTTTCTTGGCATGAAACTGTACTGCTGCTCACTGATTGTGACCTCTCCTCTTAGTCTGGCTTCAACAACTCTTTCCCATATCTTCATAGTGTGGCTGGTCAACTTTATGCCTCTGGTACCAAAACACTCCTTCTCCTCTCCTGAGGCATCCTCTCACTCTCCAAGATTGTGTTTAACAATCTGGTTAAAAAGTCCACTGCCATCTCTCCTAAACATCTCCATACCTCCACAGGTATGTCATCTGGACCCACCGCCTTTCCATTCTTAATCCTCTTCAAAGCAGCCCTCACTTTTGCCTTGCTAATGCTCAGGCCTTCTTTTTTCACCATCTTTCCTTCATCCATCCTTCTCTCTCATTTTCTTTATTCATCAGCTCTTCAAAGTACTCCTTCCACCTTCTCAACACACTTATCATTTGTTAGTACATTACCATTTTTCTGTCCTTAAGCAATGTAACCTGCTGCACATCTTTTCCAGCTTGATCTCTCTGTCTAGCCAATCGATGCAAGTCCTTTTCGCCTTCCGTAGTGTCCAGCCTCCCATACAACTCGCTGTATGCCTTTTCCTTTTCCACCTCTTTCTTTGCCATATGCCTAGATTCCAAATACTCCTGTCTACTTTCTTCATCTCCTTGACTATCCCACTTTTTCTTTGCTAACCTCTTCCTTTGGATACTTTCCTGTACCTCCTCATTCCACCACCAAGTCTCCTTGTCTTCCTCCCCCTGTCCGCTGGATACACCACATACCTTTCTACCAATTTCCCTCAATATATTTGCTGTACTTTCCCAGTCATCTGGTAATTCTTCTCCACCACCCAGAGCCTATATCAACACCTTCCTGAACTCTGTGTGACCTTCTTTCTTCTGTAACTTTCCCCACTTAATCTTTGGCTTTGCCTTCACTGTTTTCCTCTTCTTGCTTTCCAAAGTCATCCTACAGACTACTGTCCGATGCTGTCTAGCTACATTTTCCCCTGCCACCACCTTGCAGTCTCCTATCTCTTTCAGATTTTTCCTTCTGCATAAAATGTAGTCCACCTCTGTGCACCTTCCTCCACTCTTGTAAGTTATCCTATGTTCCTCTCTCTTCTTAAAGTATGTGTTCACCACAGCCATTTCCATCCTTTTAGCAAAATCCACAGCAATCTGTCCTTCCACATTTCTCTCCTTGAGACCATACCTACCCAGGACCTCCTCATCACCTCTGTTCCCTTCACCAACATTAAAGTCCGCTCCAGTCACCACTCTCTCACCCCTGGGAACACACTCTACCACTTTATCCAACTTACTCCAGAATTCCTCTTTCTCTTCTACCTGACATCCAACTTGTGGGGCATACGCACTGACAACATTCAACATCACACCTTTGACTTCTAGCTTCAAACTCATGATTCTGTCCGACTCTCTCTTTACCTCCTGAACACTCTTGACATAGTCTTCCTTCAAAATTACTCCTGCTCCATTTCTCTTCCTATCTACACCATGGTAGAACTGTTTAAATCCCCCTCCAATGCTCCTAGCCTTGCTTCCCTTCCATCTGGTTTCTTGAACACACGGTATATCTACCTTTTTTTCTCTCCATATCAGCCAACTCTCTCCCTTTACCAGTCATGGTCCCTACATTTAACGTCCACACTCTCACCTCCACACTTCTACCTTTCCTTTTCTCTCTCTCCCTCCTAGCACGCCTTTCCCCTCTCCTCTTCCTCGATCTTCAACCAACAGTAGCCCAGTTTCCACCAGCACCCTGTCTGTTAACAGCACCAGGGTCGGCCGTTGTTAACCTGGGCCTCAGCTGATCAGTATGAAAGTCTCATTCATCATGATCCACATGTTTGATTTGGCAAAGGTTTTACATCAGATGCCCTTCCTGACACAACCCTCTCCATTTACCCGGGATTCGGACCGGCTTTAGGAGTACTCTGGCTTGTGCACCCCATGTGGCTGGGTTAACCAAGATCCTCATTACTTAACTAAAAAAGATCTTTAGTAAAAATTACATAGAAGGCACCAACCACACAACCTGGTGTATTTAGACAAAGTAAAACTAAGTGAAAAAGTGTACAGGGTACCCCAAACTTACCTGGTCACGAACCACAACTAGTGATGTTATGCTCGACACCCACTCAACACTGATTCGAGCAATATAACATGGAAGTGTCGCAAGCAGAGTGTCGAGCACTGTGTCAACATGACCATAGCGAACGAGGCCTCGTTGTCACATCACGTGATTTGAGACCTGGCGAGAAATTTGAGAGGGCTGGGCGTTGCATACGTCAATAGTGAAGGATTTAAAAGGGGACTGATTCACCACTCAAACTGAGGATTTTTTGAGAGAAGGAGATTTGTTATCATCATTGCATTCGCTATTTGAGTAGAAGTCATGCACAGTACTACACAAGTTAGAATTAGGTTTAGTAACATTAAACAACACATTACACGTACTAAATATTACACATGGATACATTAGTGATGGTGAAACTGAGGCCTTATAAAACAATGAACAACTCTGAGACAATAGCTTCATGATTGACAGTATTATGAAACATTTAATAAAGATTGCCATCTGCTGACTGAGTTACAGAACTACATCTGGGTAGAAAACTAGAAAAAAATCTCAATACTTTTTTTTTTTTTTAAGCATTTGCCCATCCGAGGTCTTTTCAAAATAGGATGACAGGAACAAACAATCCAAAGCAAACAAAACAAAAGACTTAATTCCAATAAAACCCTCTCAAATTTCCTGCGAGCCCTCAAGTCACGTGATGTGACCGACATAATGAGGCCTCGCTTGCTACGGTCATGTGACTATGTGCGTGCTGAAACAGCGCTCAATGCACTGCTCATGATGCAAAAACAAATTGCAAGAGACATTGGACAGCTCCTATTACTATAATAAAAAAAAAGACTATCAGAGAATTGTTGTGCTCTTTACTCTCTTTCTCTCTTTTAATATACCCCTTTTTTCTTGTTAATTGGAACGTGAAGTTTGACTGATTGTATATTTTTTGTGAAAGTTCTGTTTTGTAACTATTTTGTAACCTTCATCCTCATCGAGAGTTTGTATGTTGTATTTTGTTCTATTAAATTAAAAAAAAAAACTGTTCATGACACTTCCGTTTTACATTGCCCGAATCAGTGTTGAGTGGGCGGTGTCGAGCAAAACATCACTACACCTATGGACTGGGACACCCCTTCATGGCTGCACATGGCCAAAGTTGCTGTAGAGCATAGCTGTCTTACCGGCCACTGCTGAAATTCACCAGACATTAGCCGGTGTTAATGTCAAGCGCTCTCTCTCTCTCTCTCTCTCTCTCTCTCTCTCTCTCTCGTGCGCATGCGTGAGCGTTTGTGGGAGCAGTGGTGTGGAGTGGTGTCGAGTGAGTACTTTAAACTTTGTTTTTTCTAACTTTTCTCTATCGTGTGTGTTTGAGGTGTGTGTGTTTAATATAGGGGTTTGAGTGTGTGTGTGCTGGGGTGTGAGTGTTGGAGTGAGTGTGTCGGGGAACGGTAGCTTCTGCTGCCCGTTTTTCCCGGCCGACATCATGCCGGTGTTTGATGGTGGTGTGGAGTTTGAGCACTTGACCTGGCGGCATGGCGTGAGAATCCTCCCGACAGTTCCCTGTTCTGTGGAGGAGGCTGGCCTCGCTGTAGGACAGGTGGTTGGGCATGATAGCATAAAATCAGCATCGAGGATGAACAGCGCAATTGTGATCTTTCTGGATTCAACTGAAAAAGCTGATCAGGTGGTGGAACAGGGAGTGGTCATAAATGACACTTTTACTCCCGTTTTACTGCTGACGAACCCTTCTAGGAGGATCACCATCTCAAACGCTCCTCCTTTCATTAAAAATGATCAGCTGATCAGAGAGTTGTCCCGTTTTGGCCAAGTTGTTTCCCCCATCAGAATGGTCTCTCTGGGTAGTAAATCACCCCTGCTGAAGCATGTCGTGTGTCACAGGAGGCAGTGTTTCATGGTGTTAAAAGACAGCTCTGCTGAACTGAACGCGTCTTTTAACTTCAGGATTGACGGCTTTAGCTACTTGGTGTTTGTAACATCTGAAACCATGAAGTGTTTTGCGTGTGGTGCAGAAGGCCATCTCATTAGATCATGTCCTGAAAAGGCGAACCCAAAGAACACTGGCAGTAAGAAAGGTGACGCCGCTGTTTCTGGTGGTCCGGAGGGTAGCGCTACATGTGGTGCGGCGGATGCCGCTGTGGCGTCCGCTTCCGCTGGGGCGTTCGTGGCCATGGCCGCGTCCGCTTCTGCTGGGGCGGCCGCGGCGGGCACGGTAGTTGCCCCTTCAAACAGTGATGGTGGGGAGTTTCTGTCTGGCGGCAGCTCTGATCATTGTGACGAGCCTGTCACCCGGAGTAAAGAGGTGGAGGGCGAAATGAGTGCAGTTAAACGAAGGAACGTGAATGAACAGACTTTGCAGGCGGGGGAGGAGCGGATTGAGGCTGTAGCGGACACACAGAGTAAACACTGCATGACAAACGTTGCAGTTCACGAAGAAATGCAGGAATGTAGTTTTGTTGAAGAGGATCCTTTTAAAGCTGCACAAAAAAGAAAAAGTGCTGAAAACGTGCAGAGCTCTGCTAAATCTAGTAGGGTTGGGAATTTGGAAATACTGGATGAGAGCGCTTCTGACGAAAGTGGAGCTGAGTCTGAACTGACGCAGACGCAGGAGGAGCAAAGCTCCTATTGTTTTACCAAGATTAGGAAATTTCTTCAGGTGACTAAGGGGAGCAGAGCTGTGAAAGTGGAAAATTACTTTCCAGATCTGGAGTTATTCGTGGCATCAGCTCGCAAGTTTATGAAACTGAATGATGGGAATGAGACTTTCACTGATCAGGAAATATATCGTTTAAAGAAACTGGTTGTTAAACTGAAATCGCAAATTACTAACAGTCATGTTGACTCTTAGTTTGTTTCTTCCCTTTTATGCTATGTGTGTGTTTTTTTACTGTACCTTATTTTTATCCTTTTTAATGGCCCACCTTAGAATTGGCACTCTCAATATTAATGGGGCCAGGGATGATGTAAAAAGGGCCTCTTTATACAAGCTTTTTAATTTAAAGAAACTTGATGTGCTGATGGTCCAGGAGACTCACAGCACTGTAGACATTGAGAGCCATTGGAGAAAGGAGTGGGATGGCTGCATATTTTTTTTAGCCACAAATCCAATAGCAGTGGGGGGGTGGCTGTACTTTTCTCTAGGGGCTGTGTGCCTGTCTCTTATGAGGTAGAAGAGGTGGTGAAAGGTCATTTCTTCTTATTAAAGGTACAGTTTGAAAACGTGAACTTCGTTTTCATAAACGTGTATGTGCCAACACAGAGAGCAGAGAGGATCAGGGTCTTTGACGTGCTATCGGATACGGTTAGGTCCTGTAATCCAAATAGTTTTTTATTTCTGGGGGGTGATTTTAACTGTACATTAAATCACAGACTAGACAGGAACCATCAGGAGCCTCACCCTGCTTCGGCCAATAGGCTGAGAGAACTGGTGAAGACACATGAAATGGCTGATGTGTGGAGATCACATCATGGGGACCAGAGGCAGTACACCTGGAGCCATGTTAAAGATAACCTTTTATCTATGGCTAGGTTAGACCGTTTTTATGGTTTTAAACATCAAATGAGTGTTTTTAAAAATAGTTGTATCTGTCCTGTTGGTTTCACTGATCACTGCCTGCTGTTTTGTTCTGTGTTTATTGAAAATGTAAAGTGTAAGAGTGCTTTTTGGCATTTTAATAATACACTTTTAAATGATGTGTTTTTTAAAGGAGTTTTTCATGATGTATGGAACAAAAACCCTCTTTTAGTTCTCTCCAAATGTGGTGGGATTTTGGTAAGGCACAGATAAAACAACTCTGCCAACAGTACACTCAAAATGTCACTCGTAGCTTGACCCAATCCTTGAAAGTTCTGGAGACTGAGGTGGTAGAGCTAGAGGAGTTGCTCAGTTCTACAGGAAAACAAGAGCACTTAGAGGCTCTCAAGTCAAAAAGGTCAGCCTTGGCTAGCTTGCTAGGGGTCACCGCACAGGGTGCTCTGGTCCGCTCACGCTACATGGATGTAGCTCTGATGGACTCGCCCTCCCAGTACTTTTTTGGACTGGAGGGGAAAAATGGACAGAGAAAACTCATTCACTCCTTGTTGGACGATGACGGGAGAACAATCTCCACAGCAGCAGAGATCAGGAAATACGCTGCTAGCTTTTACAGTGAATTGTTTAGAGCAGAGTGGAGGGAGGACACGTCACTGGGCCAGGTTTTCCTTGATGGTCTTCCAGCGCTCTCAGAGGACCTTGTTGCCGGCTTGGATGCTCCACTGTCTCTGTCTGAGCTGCATACGGCGCTAATGAGCCTCCAGAATGGAAAATCACCAGGCATAGATGGTCTCTCTGTGGACTTTTTTAAGGAATTCTGGCCCCTGCTTGGTCCAGACCTGCTTGAGGTTCTCCAAGATAGCTTGAAAAGGGGGACCCTACCCACGACCTGCAGGAGGGCCATCATCACACTGTTGCCGAAAAAAGGGGACCTCCAGAGCCTAAAGAACTGGAGGCCAGTCTCTCTGCTCTGCACGGACTATAAGATTCTTTCAAAAGCTCTGGCCCGAAGACTGAGAAAGGTGATGAGCAAGCTCATTCATGTAGACCAGACTTACTGTGTGCCTGGCAGGCTGATTAGTGACAACGTCACTTTAATTCGGGATGTTTTGGAGGTCTCTGGTTCATTGGCGGTGGAAACTGGTTTGATTTCAATTGACCAGGAAAAGGCATTTGACCGGGTTGAACACCAATATTTATGGACAGTTTTAGCAGCTTTTGGGTTCAGCCCAGGCTTCATAGCCAGGATACGGGTCTTGTACAGTGACATTGAGAGTGTGCTGAAGATAAATGGGGGCCTGTCTGCCCCTTTAAAAGTCCAGAGGGGGGTTCGGCAGGGCTGCCCTCTCTCAGGGATGCTGTACTCCCTCGCCATAGAGCCTTTGCTTCACTGCTTGAGAAGGAACCTATCAGGAGTTACTTTTCCTGGCTGTGACACCACGTTCAAGCTGTCAGCCTATGCAGATGATGTAGTCATTCTGCTAAACAAGCAGAGTGACATTGACGTTTTGGTTAGGAGTGTCAATCTTTTTGGCCAACTTTCCTCTGCAAAAATAAACTGGGGAAAAAGCGAGGCTCTGATGGTGGGGGAGAACCTAGAAAATCAGCTTACGCTGCCTGGTGGGCTGATTTGGAAAAAAGGAGGGTTTAAGTATCTTGGTGTCTTTATTGGAAATCAACAGTTTGAGCAAAAAAATTGGGATGGGGTCATAGAGAAAATCAAGGGGAGACTAAATAAGTGGAAGTGGCTAATGCCAAGAATATCTTTTAGAGGAAGAGTGCTCATTTTAAATAATCTTGTTTCCTCATCCCTGTGGCACCGCCTCATGTGCATGGACCCCCCTGCTGGTTTGTTGTCAAAAATTCAGTCTGTTATGGTGGACTTTTTTTGGGGGGGTGGACTCCACTGGGTCCCTCAAGCCCTGTTATTTCTTCCCAAAGAGGAAGGGGGGCAAGGAGTGGTTCATTTAGCTAGTAGAGGTGCTGCTTTTAGACTGACTTTTATACAGAGGCTGCTGACGGGCCCCCAGGACCTGGTATGGAGGCCTTTGGCCTGTGTTATTTTACAGAGAGTCCTTGGGCTTGGGCTAGATCTCCCTGTGTTTTTAATGGATTTTAAGAACTCTAGTGCACTGTCTTTGCCCAGTTTTTACCGCAGTCTTTTTTCAGTATGGACTCTTTTTAAAAAACAAAGAGGGCCATGTGATTCCCTCCACTGGTTGTTGAGGGAGCCGGTGGTTTTTGGTGGTTGCCTTGCTGTCCTGCCGGGAGTTGGAAGGACCTTCCTTGATAGGCTGTGTTCCAGGAATGTTCTCACTCTGAAGCAAGTGGTGGAACTGGCTGGTCCTGGCCTCAACAACGCCTCAGCTTTAGCAGCTCATCTTGGTGTTAGATCAAATCGTTTTATCAATGGTCTTCTTGCACACTGGAAACAGAAGCTTCATGGACTTGAGCGCTCCCTACTCATGGACTTTGGCAATGGCACGCTGCAGCCAGAAAGCACGGACCCGTTTCCCTCTCTCACGCTTTGTATGGACTTTGACTTCTCTCCTTGCTCCTTACTGGCATTCTGTGCTCCCACTGGTGTGGACTTTGGAGGAGCCAGTGGTAAGGCACTCTACAGACTGGTGGTGATGGCACTCAACAAAGACAGATTGAACACCTGTGTGGACACTCCTTGGAGAGCCTATTTTAGACTAGGAAAAGGGCATCGGCCTGCCTGGAGGGCTCTTTATAAAGCCCCTCTCCCTAAGAGGCATGGAGACTTACAGTGGAGGGTCCTGCATGGCATTATAGCTGTCAATACTTTTGTTTCTGTGATTAACAGCAGTGTCAGTGATCAGTGTGTTTTTTGTTCCTCTAGGGAGACAGTTTTTCATTGTTTTACTGAATGTCAGCGCCTGAGTGGTCTCTTTGAACTTCTCACAGAACTTTTTCACATTTTTAAGGAAGTTTTCTCTAAGCAGGTTTTCATTTGTGGTTTTATGTACAATCGTCGTTTTAAGCAGAAGTGTCAACTACTGAACTTTGTTTTAGGGCAGGCAAAGTTGGCTATCTGTGTAAGCCGGAGTAGAAAACTTGAGAATGTTGAGAATGATGTTGATGTCAAAATTTTATTTGTGAGGCTACTTAAAGCCAGAATCAGGCTGGACTTTCAGTTTTTTATGGGGAATGGGGATGTGGAAGGTTTCAGGACCCTCTGGTCCCTGGGGAATGTCCTCTGTTTAGTTCGTGATGGACAGCTTTTTGGGGGTGTTTTTTGGGGGAATAATTTTCTGTGTAATATAGCATGACATAGAAATTGTATTGAATGATGGACAAGTGTGTTTATTAAAGATCTTTTAAAAATCAAATCTCTCTCTCTCTCTCTCTCTCTCTCTCTCTCTCTCTCTCTCTCTCTCTCTCTCATATATATTATAATTTACGAAATCACTGTCTGTGTGTGTTCCGCATGTATCTCCCGAACCATTTGTTGGATTGGCCTCAGATTTGATACGTGCTGTGCTGAGGTTACGAGGGTGTGTATCCCCGAATTTCAGCCTCCCTGGATATGCGGAAGTTTAGGAAGGGAAATCTTTATTGAACGTCCATAGGGGAGCTATGGGTGTTCATAGCTCTGACATCATAGACAGACAGATGTTGCCATGGTTACTATTGCCAAGCAGACACATCATCAAAGATCAAAGGCAGGCATCACTGAATGAGTGGTGACATCAAAGATCAAAGGCAGGCATCACCGTGGTTACTGCTGCCATGGTAACAGTAACTTTCTACGGGCATGCAGAAATAGACATCATCAAAGATCAAAGGCAGGCATCACCGAACGAGTGGGGACGTTAAAGATCAAAGGCAGGTTTCACCATGGTTACTGTTGCCATGGTAACCATGTCAAAGATCAAAGGCAGACATCACCATAGTTACTGTTGCCATGGTAAACAGTAACTTTCTACGGGCGTGCAGAAATGCTTGCTTATGCTTGGTTTCTACGGGCATGCACGAGTATGCACTAGTGTGTGTGTGTGTGTGTGTGTGTGTTTGTCAGAGGTTTTGTTCACTGAAAATGTCCTTTCACAGAATTTTTCCAGCAATGACTACAAATTCTGAAAGCTATCATTTTTTTCCCCTTGTCCTCTCAGGCAGCTAGGCAAGCAGAACAGAGATATGTTACCCTTATTGTGCCAAAACAGATTTACTTTGCCAAAAGGAGCTTTATACAGTACCTAACTATAGATCAAATGCAGGCATCACTCACGATCATAGGACTCGCTACGACATCAAAGATCAAACACAGGCATCACTCACGATCATAGGACTCACTATGACATCATCAAAGATCAAACGCAGGTATCACTCATGAGCATAGGACTCACTATGACATCATTAAAGATCAAATGCAGGCATCATCAGACTCGCTATGACATCATCAAAGATCAAATGCAGGCATCATCGGACTTGCTGTGCGTCATCAAAGATCAAACGGAGGCATCACTCATGATCATAGGACTCGTTACGACATCATCAAAGATCAAATGCAGGCATCATCGGACTTGCTATGACATCATCAAAGATCAAATGCAGGCATCATCGGACTTGCTGTGCCATCATCAAAGATCATAGGACTTACTATGACATCATCAAAGATCAAAGGCAGGCATCACTCATCATCATAGGACTCTCTACGACATCATCAAAGATCAAACGCAGGCATCACTCATGAACATAGGACTCGTTATGACATCATCAAAGATCAAATGCAGGCATCATCAGACTCGCTATGACATCATCAAAGATCAAATGCAGGCATCATCGGACTCGCTGTGCTATCATCAAAGATCATAGGGCTCACTAGATGTCATCGAAACCAAAAGGCAGTCATCACCCACAATCATAGGACTCAGTATGACATTATCGAAGATCATAGAACTCGCTATGACACCATCAAAGATCAAAGGCAGGCATCACTGAACGAGTGCTGACATGCTTACACCCTTGCTTACACCTGCTTTCTACAGGCATGCAGAAATGCTTGCTTATACTTGGTTTCTACGAGCATGCCTGTCACGACCACATGACTCACTAAAAGATCATAGGATTGGCTATAATGTGCCCATGATGTCTATATGACATCATATAGACACCAAAAGATCAAAGGAAGGCATCACTCACGATCAAAGGACTCGTTATGAAATCATTAAAGATCAAAGACAGGCATCTCTCTTCCTCTTCTTCTTCTTCTTCTTTTAGATTTGATTGGCGGTTGGCAACCAGTGTACAGGTGCATTACCGCCACATACTTCACTCTAAATCATCACTCTATATCTCTGAGCTTCTACCGCAGGAAGACAACATCTTAGCCGTGGCAGTTGCCACGGCCAAGATGTGTAGTGATGATATAAAAGTGAAGTGATGACATAGAGTAAAGTACAAGGTGATGTCTGAAGATAGATTTGAGGTTCGATTGGACGCAGCGGTGATAGTGGAGGGACTGCCGCTCCTGACCAGGTGGAGTGATGATATAGAGTGAAGTACGAGGAGATGAAGAAGAGTGATGTCTGAAGATAGAGTTGAGGTTTGACTGGACACAGCAATGATGATAGGACTACAGCTCCTGACTAGATGGAGTGATGATATAGAGTGTATAGTATGTGGCGGTAATGCACCTGTAAGCTGGTTGCCAACAGACAATCAAATCTAAAAGAAGAAGAAGAAGCTTCTGCCGCAGGCATCACCCACGCTCACTCACGATCATAGGACATCAAAGATCAAACGCAGGCATCACTCACTATCATAGGACTCACTATGACATTATCAAAGATCATAGGACTTACTATGACATCATCAACGATCAAAGGCAGTCATGACTCACGATCATAGGACTTGCTATGACATCATTAAAGATCATAGGACTCGCTATAACGCTATCAAAGATCAAAGGCAGGCATCACTGAACGAGTGCTGACGTGCTTACTTGCAGTCTTGCTTACACCTGCTTTCTACAGGCATGCAGAAATACTTGCTTATACTTGGTTTCTACGGGCATGCACAGGTATGCACTCGTCTAACAAAAAGAAAAATTCATGTTTTCTTTCAAAAGTGATATAACTGCATCAGGAAGTAAGTTGGAGTTGACTGGAAGTATTGCAAAAAAAAAAAAAAAATCAACTTTCAGGTGACAAAGACTCAAGTCCACTTCCTGGTTGATTTCCTTTGCTCATTACTCTATTTATGTGTTCTTAAAACTATATTTATAGTGTATGCTATTAAACAAAATAAAAGATGTAAAAGACTAGGAGGTTGTGATAGGATAAACCTCTGACAAGTTAAACATCTCATTCACACTGCAGCATTCGCCTGCCATCATCTTGGTACAGCCACTAGAGGGATATTTGTGCAATGATATAACTATACAACAAACTATCTTTACTGCTGGTAAAAACACCTTATGATCATTTTCTTTTGGAGGACAGGCTCATTGTTCCCGAAGTTTTAGTGGGAGTGGCATTCAGGTACTTGTATTAGCAGGCCACCACCGTCAACAAGTCTGTCAGCATGGCACATTTTGATGCGGCAATCTTTGCCCACTCTTCCTTGCAAAGTTGCTCCAAATCTGTCAGATTGTGAAAGCACTGAATTTGTCTCTACATAGTCCTCCAATTCTTTATGAAAATAAGGCCACTCTACCTTAAAACATCCTTAGCTGTCCAGAAACTATAGAAACACTGGCATGTCATTTCGTCTTTTTGTATTGCCTTTCCGCTGGAGGATTTTGTAACTCTGTATCAGCTCTGAGTGTGCAAAGCTACTTAAAAAAGAAGGGGAAGCTTGTTTGCTCTGTCTCTATGTCGCTGCCTTTTAAACTAGCAAGATGCTTTTCCTATAATTAAATTTTGTGCATCCTCTGGGTCTTTAGAGGCTGTTAATGCTAATGAAGACTCATCCATTCTAATAACACGTCGAGAGACACAAGTGCCAAGACTTAAGAGTGTAGGTGTTTCTTGGTTTCCTTCACCCACATCGGCCCCTGACAGAGACTCAGGTACACACACATTCACTGTTACACAGAAACACATATATTATTACAGTATATCCCTGAAGCTTTGCCTAAGCCCAGCAGAGGGTATTCAAATAAATAACAGGCGTCCTCCTTGCTCCATATGCTGTTGTATTAAGCACTTCTCCCTCTAAACAGGAAATCTGGAGAGATGAGGGGGTAATTTAGTTTCATTCAAGGTGCTTAATTAAACAGTGTTCCTAAAGCAATTGTCATTCTTTTCTCTTACCTGAACGAAAGAAAGTTCAGACAGGGGAGAAAGACGCTCTAAAGAAAAAAGAGAAATCAGAAAAGAAGCATCAGAGCATGTGTTAAGAAAAGAAGAGAAGAGAGAAAAAGTGGAAGAGGTTGTTATGTGCTGGGAATTAATGAACGGTTCTGACTGAGCAGCGTAAAACAGCACTTTATTTTAGTTTGATTCTGTTCTCAGAGTTTTGGATATCCTCAAGAAAATTGCTAAGGCATTAAGATTCTTCTGAAGCTCCTCTTGTAGGATTTCTGTATCTTTTGTCTTTCATTTGTTTCATTTGTTCCTGCACTAATGTGTCTGCTCCTGTGGCATGTTTAAGGCAAAAGGAAGTTTGAGTTGGATTATTCAAGCACAAAACCCACAGCAAATTATTGGTTTTATGGAACTTTTTCTGACAATTTTGATTCTGTCTCCATATCTGCTAGTCCCTTTGCCAATTGTTAAATGGTGTTCACTTATATAGCACTTTTTCTCATCTCTAGATGACCAAAGCGCTTTACAGATCCTGCTATCAACCCATTCACACACTGATGGCAGCAGAGCTGCCATGCACTGGTGCTGGCCTGACCCACCAGGAGCAAATGGGGGTGCAATGTCTTGCTCAAGGACACTTTGACATGCAAACTGCAGACAAAGCGGGAATCGAACCCCTGACCCTTCGATCAGTAGTCGGCCACACTAGACCTGCGCCACAGCCGCCCCTGCTCTGTTATACAGAGATTAGACAGTCTATGCAGTGACAAATCTGCTGTTTCTTGGTCCTTTATAAATCTAATTTCCTTTTCCTTTCTTTTTTTGAAATCAAATGTCCTGAAGTAAAATGTATTTTTTATGGCTCAGCAGTTTGCAGGGATTCCCTGAAGTACAATGAGTGTAGTCATCAAATAGACGAGAGCCAGATATCCAGCAGACATCAGTCAGCACAAAGCTTGGTGTTTGGCCACTTGATGGAAAAAGATATACTCTGTGTTAGGATTTCAGCCCTCAGTTTCACTAAAATGAATCTCTTGTGCATGTTGTTTGCATTTTTCTTTTTTTTTTCAAAGTTGTGGATTAAATTTTTGACTTTCATTTGCTTGTTATGTTTAGAAGAATTACCAGAGGACTGGGAAAATAGAGGTAAAGTGTTGAGAGAAATGACTAGAAATTATTTGGTGTATCCTCTGGACAGAGGAAAGAAGGCAAGGAGACTTGAAGGTGGAATGAGGAACAGCATGAAAGTATTCAAGGAAAAGGTTGGCAGAGAAAAAGTGGGATATTTAGAGATGAAGAAAGTAGACACTGAGTCTAGGCTTATGGCAAAGAGGGGTGGTAAAGGCAAAGGAAAAAGCATATAGTGAGTTGTATGAGAGGCTGGTCACTAAGGAAGAAGAAAAGGACTTGTATCAATTGGCTAGACAGAGAGATTGAGCTGGAAAGGATGTACAGCAAGTCAGGTTGTAAGGACAGAAATGGAAATGTATTAATAAGTGAAGTGTGTGTTGAGAAGATGGAAGGAGTACTTTAAGGAGCTGCTGAATAAACAAAACGAGAGGAGGATGAATGAAGAAAAGATAGTGAACCATGAAGTTCAGAGTATTAGCAAAGTGAAAATGAGGGCAACTAGGAAGAGGATGAAGAGTGGAAAGGTGGTTGGTCCAGATGGCATACAGTGGTGTGAAAAAGTGTTTGCCCCCTTCCTGATTTCTCATTTTTTTGTATGTTTGTCACACTTAAATGTTTCAGATCACCAAACAAATTTAAATATTAGACAAAGATAACACAACTAAACACAAAATGCAGTTTTTAAGTGAAGGTGTTTATTATTAAGGGGGAAAAAAATCCAAACCTACATGGCCCTGTGTGGAAAAAGTGATTGCCCCCTAAACCTAATAACTGGTTGGGTCACCCTTAGCAGCAACAACTGCAATCAAACATTTGCAGTAACTGGCAATGAGTCTTTTACAGCGCTGTGGAGGAATTTTGGCCCACTCATCTTTGCAGAATTGTTGTAATTTAGCCACACTGGGGGGAGGGGGGAGCATGAACCTCCTTTTTAAGGTCATGCCACAGCATCTCAATCGGATTCAGGTCAGGACTTTGACTAGGCCACTCCAAAGACTTCATTTGATTTTTCTTAAGCCATTCAGAGGGGGACTTGCTGGTGTGTTTTTGATCATTGTCCTGTTGCAGAACCCAAGTGCACTTCAGCTTGAGGTCACGAACAGATGGCCGGATATTCTCCTTCAGGATTTTTTGGTAGACAGCAGAATTCATGGTTCCATTTACCACAGCAAGTCTTCCAGGTCATGAAGCAGCAAAACAGCCCCAGACCATCACACTACCACCATCATATTTTACTATTGGTATGATGTTCCTTCTCTGAAATGCTGTTACTTTTATGCCAGATGTAATGGGACACACCTTCCAAAAAGTTCAACTTTTGCCTTGTCAGTCCACAGAGTATTTTCCCAAAAGTCTTGGGGATCATCAAGATGTTTTCTGTCAAAACTGAGATGAGCCTTTATGTTCTTTTTTGCTCAGCAGTGGTTTTCGTCTTGGAACTCTGCCATGCAGGTCATTTTTGCCCAGTCTATTTCTTATAGTGGAGTCATGAACACTGACCTTAACTGAGGCAAGTGAGGCGTGCAGTTCTTTGGATGTTGTTGTGGGGTCTTTTGTGACCTCTTGGATGAGTCATCACAGCGCTCTTGGGGTAATGTTGGTCAGCCGGCCACTCCTTGGACGGTCCACCACTGTTCCATGTTTTCGCCATTTGTGGATAATGGCTCTTTGATGTCAGGTCAGGCACTGGTTTGCTTGCTACCGGATAACCATGAAAACCGGTACTACCTTTCTCATGGGTCAGGCCGTCGGCAACTCAACCGGCAACCCCGCCCTTCCGAGGGCATGGCGGGTGAAACTGGGCATCCTGGCAGAACTAAAAACAATATCTGTCACAGGTCTGTGGTGGACCACTCCCAGTTACACGGGGTGAGACTGGACATCCTGGCAGATAAGCACATCTGTCGCAAGGTCTGTGGTGGACTTTTGCCAGTCGGTGCATCGTGACATGCACTACACAAAGAGCAGGGATAAACAAACTTATCATCTGGTCAGTCACTGCAACAGATACTGGAGTCAGTTTGTCTTGGCCTGTCCTTGCCACTGATAATACCTCTATCTGACAAGAATGTGCCGCTAGTCCAGCAAAAGCTAGCAGTTCTCAAATACTTTGCAAGCAGTTTCATGAAATGGTCAGTCAGAAAGCAACTCATACTGCCTTGGACGTCGCGTAGGTTAACAAGGGCAGGAGTTCCTGGCAGCGGAAGGCAAAGGACGGAGCTGCGTGGAGGAATCTGATCAGACCTAAATGAAACGGTCATTGTCGCCCCTGACAGACTGCTATGATGATGGTGATGTTGATGATGGATAATGGCTCCCACTGTGGTTTGCTGGAGTCCCAAAGCTTCAGAAATGGCTTTATCACCTTTTCCAGACTGATAGATCTCAATTACTTTGTTTCTCATCTGTTCCTGAATTTCTTTGGATCACAGCATGATGTCTAGCTTTTGAGGATCTTTTGGTCTACTTTACTTTGTCAGGCAGTTCCTATTTAAGTGATTTCTTGATTGAGAACAGGTGTGGCAATAATCAGGCCTGGGTGTGGCTAGAGAAATTGAGCTCAGCTTTCCAAGGATGTGATAAGCCACAGTTAATTTATGTTTTAACGGGAGGCAGGCAATCACTTTTTCACACAAAATCATGTAGGTTTGGATTTTTTTCCCCTTAGTAATTAACATCTTCATTTAAAAACTGCATTTTGTGTTTACTTGTGTTATCTTTGTCTAATATTTAAATTTGTTTGATGATCTCAAACATGTAAGTGTGACAAACATACAAACAAATGAGAAATCATGAAGGGGGCAAACACTTTTTCACACCACTGTACCTGTGGAAATATGGAGAAGTTTAGAAGAGATGGTAGTGGATCTAATTTTGGAGAGTGAGATGATGCCTTGAGAGTGAAGAAGAGAGTGTTGTGGTACCTGTTGTGAAGAACAAGGTTGATGCTCAGCGCTGTAGTAACTACAGAGGCATAAAGTTGATCAGCCACACTATGAAGATATGGGAAAGAGTTGTTGAAGCCAGGTTATGAAAAGATATCACAATCAGTGTACAGCAGTACAGTTTCATGCCAAAAAGAGTACTACAGATGCAACGTTTGCTCTAAGAGTGCTGATGTAGAAGTATTGAGAAAGTCAGGAGTTGCACTGTCTTTGTGGATGGAGAAAGTATATGATTGGGTGCCAGGAAAGGAAGTGTGGTACTGTATGAGAAAGTCAGGAGTGGCAGAGAAGTATGTGAGGGTAGTGCAGGACATATATGAGAACAGCGAGACGGTGGTGAAGTGCGCTGTAGGAGTGACAGATGGATTCAAGGTGGGGATGGGATTACATCAGGGATTGACTCTGAGTCCCTTCTTTTTTGCCATCGTGATGGACAGGCAGACAGATGAGGTCAGGCAGGAGTCTCCATGGACCATGATGTTTGCAGACGACATTGTGATCTGTAGCAAGGATAGGGAGCAGGTGGAAGAGAACCTGGAGAGGTGGTGGTATGCTCTCAAGAGAAGAGGAATGAAAGTCAGTAGAAGCAAGACAGAATACAGGAGTGTGAATGAGAGGGAGGCAGGTGTAACGGTGAAGATGGAAGGAGTAGAGGTAGTGAAAGTAGATGAGTTTAAATACTTGGGGTCAACCATCCAAAGCAATGGAAAATGCACAAGAGAGATGAAGAAGAGAGTGCAGGCAGGGTGGAGTGGATGGAGATGAGTGTCGGGGTGAGTTGTGACAGAAAGGTAGCAGCTAGAGTGAAGGGGAAGATTTACAAGACGGTAGTGAGACCTGCTGTGATGTATGGTTTGAAGATGGTGGCACTGACAAAAAGGAGGTGTAGCTGGAGGTGGCAGAGTAGAAAATGCTAAGATTTTCTTTGCGAGTGACTAGGAGGGACAAGATTAGAAATGACTATATCAGAGGGACAGCACACGTTCAGCTGTCTGGAGACAAAGTAAAAGAGGCAAGGCTGAGATGGTTTGGACATGTGCAGAGGAATAGTGGAGATACTGGGCAAAGGATGATGAAGATGGAGCTGCTAGGCAGGAGGAAAAGAGGAAGACTCAAGATAGAGAAGATTCATGGATGTTGTGAAGGAGGGCATGGAGTGTGTTGGTGTTTCAGAGGAAGATGCAAGGGATAGGTTAAGATAAAGGCAGATGATCGACTGTGGCGACCCCTAATGGGGGCAGCCGAAAGAAGATTTGTTTATTAGGTTTACACAGGTAGGTGCACTGAATTGTACTTGGTTAGTTTGGATTTGGGAAAGCTCAAGATATAGCTTTAAACACTCCAGAGTAGTAATTTTGCTTGTTGCTATGTGATGCATTTGGATAACCATATACCCCACAGCCCCGAAAAATCATTGATGTGAAGCGACTCTAACAGCTCTGACCAGTAGGGCTGGGTATCAGTGATTTTCAGAATCCATTCAATTCTGATTCACAATGTCCCGATTCATTTTAATTCTATTCAGTCAGAGATATATGGTTTATGACAACAATTTTCCTTCCATATCAAAGAAATTCTCAGAGACCTAAAGCAGTGCCTAATGCATCAGGAACCTTCTACCTTGGTGAATTACACTACCGTTCAAAAGTTTGGGGTCACTTAGAAACTTCCTTATTTTTGAAAGAAAAGCACTTTTTTTCAATGAAGATAACTTTAAACTAATCAGAAATACACTCTATACATTGCTAATGTGGTAAATGACTATTCTAGCTGCAAATGTCTGGTTTTTGGTGCAATATCTACATAGGTGTATAGAGGCCCATTTCCAGCAACTATCACTCCAGTGTTCTAATGGTACAATGTGTTTGCTCATTGCGTCAGAAGGCTAATGGATGATTAGAAAACCCTTGTGCAGTCATGTTAGGTCTGCAATGCTGTAATTGCTGCAAATGGAGGATTCTTTGACGAAAGCAAAGTTTGAAGGAAAAAATTATTTCAACTACAAATCAGTACCTATTTCTAACCTTGTCAATGTCTTGACTATATTTTCTATTCATTTTACAACTCATGGTGGTAAATAAGTGTGACTTTTCATGGAAAACACAAAATAATTGTCTGGATGACCCCAAACTTTTGAACGGTAGTGTAAATATGGATCAGAGAGTTCAGGAGCGACCTCTTGCATGTTTCTTGCACGTTTCCCACACGTAAAAAGGCATTACAGCCGTGGACAAAATTGTTGGTACCCCTCTGTTAATGAAAGAAAAACCCACAATGGTCACAGAAATAACTTGAATCTGACATAAGTGGTAATAAATAAAAATTCTATGAAAATTAACCAATGAAAATCAGACAATGCTTTTGAATTGTGGTTCAACAGAATTACTTTAAAAAATAAACTCATGAAACAGGCCTGGACAAAAATGATGGTACCCCTAGAAAAGATTGAAAATAATGTGACCATAGGGACATGTTCAACCAAGATGTGTCCTCTAATTAACACCACAGGTGTCTACAAACCTGTAATCAGTCAGTTGGCCTATTTATGGGAATAAATAGGTTCGCTAAATTCGCTAAATGTAGCGAAAAGGACGCGGGTGCCGGGCTGGAGTTTAGGCGGCGTGAAAGAAATATAAGACAGAATAATAAAGAGCGATGGCAAGAACCAAGCAGACCGCCCATAAAATCTACTGGAGGAAGAAGCCCCCCAGGAGACAGCTAGCCACCAGGGCTGCTCGGAGAGGCGCTCTGGCCACCGGCAGAGTGAAGAGGCCTCGCCATCACAGGCCCGTGGCTCTGAGAGAGATCCGTCGCTACCAGAAATCCACGGAGCTGCTCATCCGTAAGCTGCCCGTCCAGCGCCTGGTGAGGGAGATCACTCAGGACTTCAAGACCGTCCTGCGTTTCCTGAGTTTCGCCGTCATGGCTCTGCAGGAGACCAGCGAGGCCCACCTGGTGGGTCTCTTCTTCGCTAAGGGGGTCACCATCATGCCCAAAGACTTCCAGCTGGCCCGCTGCATCCGCGGAGAGAGAGCTTAGACTTTCTGCTGCACATTCACCAGCCATAATGCTCTGCACTGTGTGTCTATATATATACATTTATAGTAATATGGACATATGTTTACTAGATGTTGTTTTTTCTTGCCTTCTGATTGTTGCTCTGAGTGTTGCTATCCCTATGCTGTTGCAATCCTGGAATTTCCCCATTGTGGGACTAATAAAGGCTTATCTTATCTTATCTTATCTTAAAAGGTGATAAGTTTTTTTTTTTTTTTTGTTTTTTTTTTCTCCTCTCGGCGCCACACCAGTCGGCTGCCTTTTGCAACAGCGGCTCGATTCCGAGTTTTTTTTCCCTTCCTCTCTCTTTTGATCACTTTTTTTTTCACCCCACTTATATCACGGACACACAGATCGTCCCAAATGTCTCCTGAGCCGGTGGACGGAGCCACTGTTTATAGCAGGATACGATATAACAGGGAAGAGCTGCTAGCATTTAACCGCCACCCGGTCCCACTGGAAAAACTCGACATACCGAGAGAACTGAGGCGAAAACGCCGCGGCTGCCGGGCTGGAGTAAGGCGGGGGACAAAAAATATAAGGTACAGACCCTCCCTTCCATCTGTTGTCATGGGAAATGTACGGTCGATACTGGGAAAGTTAGATGAGCTAGCGGCTATCTCCCGTTATGATAGCACTTACCGGGAGTGCTCTCTCCTTTTGTTTACTGAGACGTGGCTAACTGAACTAGCAGCAGATGCTAACATTGAGCTGGAGGGTTTTCACACGATACGAGCTGACCGAACACCAGAGAGTGGCAAAACTAGGGGCGGTGGAGTGATAATGTATGTTAACAACAACTGGTGCAGACCGGGACATATCACTGTTAAACAACGACACTGCAGCAAAGACATTGAGTTGCTAGCTGTTAGCATGAGGCCTACATATCTCCCGAGAGAACACTCACACGTGATCTGCATTGTTGTTTATGCAAATCCGACGGCGAACGCTGGGACAGCGCGTGACGTCATCCATTCAGTAACCAGCAGGCTGCAGACAGAACACCCAGATGCTCTTCTCCTCATCTCAGGCGATTTCAACCACGTTTCACTGTCTCCCATTCTGCCCACTTTCACCCAGTATGTCACATGCCACACTAGAGACAATAAAACACTGGATTTGTTCTACGCAAACACTAAGGAGGCGTACACCTCATCACAACTCCCCCCACTTGGGAGATCGGATCACAACTTGGTTCATCTCCGACCGGTGTACAAACCCCTAGTGCACAGACAACCTCCGGCCATGCACACTGTGGAGTTATGGTCTGAGGAGACAATGGACACTCTAAAGGACTGTTTTGAAGCCACTGCCTGGAAGCAGCTCTGCGATCCACATGGTGAGGACATCGATGGCCTCATTCACACCTTCACGGGCTACCTCAGCTTCTGTGTGGACAAATCCGTTCCCACCAAGACCATACGGCGTCACTCAAACAACAAACCCTGGATCAACCCTGAGATAAAAACACTTCTGAGAGAGAAGAAGAGGATCTTCAGGTCGGGGAACAGGGAGATGCTGAAGTCCGTACAGAGGGAGCTGAGGAGAAAGATCAGAGAAGGCAAGGACAACTTCAGGAAGAAGATGGAGGACAAGCTGCAACAGAGCGACATCAGCGGGGTCTGGAGAAACCTTAAAACCATCTCGGGGCTCCAGAATACCTCCCCCCAGGCCACGGGGGGCAGGGAGTGGGCGAACAACCTGAATCTGTTTTTCAATAGATTTGACCAACCGCCCTCCCCCCTGTCTGCACAACAACCACTGCTGCCTCTAAGAAATCAAGTCCTGCTACCCACTCCCCACTCCACCGACACCCCCCCCACTCCCAACACACAGCCCCCCATCCTGACCCTGACCAAGACCCAGGTGAGGACGGAGCTGAGGAAGATCAAGGCGAGGAAGGCGTCGGGACCGGACGGCATCAGCGCAAAGCTCCTCAAGTCCTGTGCAGACCAGCTGTGTGGGATTGTGACGTATATCTTCAACATGAGCCTGAAACTGGGGAGGGTACCACAGCTGTGGAAAACATCTTGTGTGGTACCTGTACCAAAAACTTCCCACCCCAAAGACCTGAACAGCTTCAGACCGGTGGCCTTGACGTCCCACTTGATGAAGACCCTGGAGAGACTGCTCCTTGCTCATCTCCGCCCCCTGGTGGAACCAGCGATGGATCCACTCCAGTTCGCCTACCAGCATGGCATTGGGGTGGAGGATGCGGTGATCTTCCTCCTTCACCGTTCTCTGTCCCACCTGGAGAAGCCCGGGAATATGGTGAGGATCATGTTCTTTGACTTCTCCAGTGCTTTCAACACCATCCAACCGATGATCCTGAAGGACAAGCTGCTGCGCGCAGGGGTGGACCAGCACCTGTCATCATGGATCCTGGACTACCTCACGAACCGGCCTCAGTTTGTGAGAACCCGGGACTGTGTTTCCGACACGATCATCAGTAGCACGGGGGCCCCCCAGGGAACGGTGCTGGCTCCCTTCCTGTTCACTCTTTATACTGCGGACTTCTCACACAACACAACACATTGCCATCTACAGAAGTTCTCTGATGACTCTGCGATCGTTGGTCTCATCTCCAGCGGAGATGAAGCTGAGTACAGAGGGCTTATCCAGGACTTTGTGGACTGGTGCCATCGGAACTGCCTCCAGATCAACGCGAGGAAAACTAAGGAGCTGGTGGTGGACTGCCGCAGGCATGGGCAGCCCCTCACAGCACCAGTAAATATACAGGGAACAGACATCGAGATGGTGACATCCTACAAGTACCTGGGTATTCATCTGAACAATAAACTAGACTGGTCACACAATACTGACGCACTCTACAAGAAGGGACAGCGCAGGCTGTTCCTGCTGAGGAGACTCAGGTCTTTTGGTGTACAAGGGGCGCTGCTGAAGTCATTCTATGACACGGTGGTGGCATCAGCCATCACTTTTGGAGTGGTCTGCTGGGGCAGTGGCATTACTGCAGCCGATAGGAAGAGACTGAACAAACTGATTAAGAAAGCTAGCTCTGTCCTGGGGCAACGCCTTGATCCGATGGAGGAGATAGGAGAGAGAAGGACGGTGGCTAAACTGTCATCTCTGCTGGAGTCCGAGTTCCACCCTATGCAGGACATACTGGATGCACTGAGGAGCTCATTTAGCAGCAGACTACATCATCCCAGGTGCACAACCGAGAGGTTTCGTAGGTCCTTCCTACCAACGGCTGTCAGACTGTACAACCTAAGCAGGGCTGCTCGCAGAGATAGCAAAAAGACGTAACAAACTAATAGTTTTTTTTTTTTGAATGCAAAAGATGCAATAGACTTACACAATGGTCCTCTCCGGCATACAACTAGGAACATACCGGTCGCTATGGAGGGTGAGAATATGTATGGGCACATAATCATACCATGTAGGATAACTAAATAGACGGTTATGCTGTTTCATCCCACCTAGCAACAATGCTCTGCACTGTGTGTGTTTATATATTTACATATTTATTCCATCTAGCTACAATGCTCTGCACTGGGTGTGTTTATATTTATATATCTATATATTTATTCCATCTAGCTACAATGCTCAGCACTGGGTGTGTTTATATTTATATATCTATATATTTATTCCATCTAGCTACAATGCTCCGCACTGTGTTTTTATATATCTACATATTATTCCATCTAGCTACATTGCTCCGCACTGTGTGTGTTTATATACTTGCATATTTATTCCACCTAGCTGCAATGCTCCGTACTGTGGGTGTTTATATATTTACATATTTATTCCATCTAGCTACAATGCTCTGCACTGTGTGTCCATATATTCATATATTTATTCCATCCAGCTACAATGCTCTGCACTGTGTGTCTGTGTGTGTGTGTGTGTATATATATATATTTTATAGTAATATGTACATATGTATATTAGCTGCTCTTGCTTGCTTGTTTTTTTTTTTTTGTTTTTTTTTTCTTGCCTTCTGATTGTTGCTCTGAGTGTTGCTATCCCTGTGCTGTTGCAATCCTGGAATTTCCCCGTTGTGGGACTAATAAAGGCTTATCTTATCTTATCTTATCTTAAGTAGTCACTGTGCTGTTTGTTGACATGGTGTGTACCACACTAAACATGGACCAGAGGAAGCAAAGGAGAGAGTTGTCTCAGGAGATTAGAAAGAAAATTATTGGCAAGCATGTTAAAGGTAAAGGCTATAAGACCATTTCCAAGCAGCTTGATGTTCCTGTGACTACAGTTGCACATATTCAGAAATTTAAGATCCACGGGACCGTAGCCAACCTCCCTGGATGTGGCTGCAGGAGGGGACGGATAATACCAATGGTAACAAAAGAGCCCAGAACAACCTCTAAACACATTCATGGTGAACTCCAAGGTCAAGGTACATCAGTGTCAGATCGCACCATCCATCGTTGTTTGAGCCAAAGTGGACTTCATGGGAGATGACCAAGGAGGACACCACTGTTGAAAACAAATCATAAAAAAGCCAGACTGAAATTTGCCAAACTGCATGTTAACAAGCCACAAAGCTTCTGGGAGAATGTCCTATGGACAGATCAGACAAAACTGGAAGTTTTTGGCAAGGCACATCAGCTCTATGTTCAGACGCAAAAATGAAGCATACCAAGAAAAGAACACTGTCCCTCCTGTGAAACATGGAGACGGTTCTGTTATGTTCTGGGGCTGCTTTGCTGCATCTGGCACAGGGTGTCTTGAATCTGTGCAGGGTACAATGAAATCTCAAGACTATAGATAGATAGATAGTTTATTTCGAACACAAAAATATAACAAAAACAAACAAATGGCAAATGCAATAAAGTAACAGTATACACTGTTTGAAAGGGAGAAGGAAGAAGTGAACACTTATTAATTCCATCTCCTCTTTTCCATAGATACACCCATGTGAATTTTATACAAATTACCACCTTTAAGACCCCAAGTAAACAATTTACTGTATTTTTTACAAATCAACATTAACACCCATCCATTCTAACATACAATGAAGTCCATACATCAAAACCAGCCTCAAACAACACAGATATACACAGTGCTGTCCCACCCACCATTCCATAGTGTCCCATAATGTCCCAGAGTGAACATAATGAATCGTACATATAAATACTACCCTTCTAACATATATCCTTTCAGCAAATGGTGCTTATACCTCTTTTTGAATTGATTTCTGTTTGTACATAGTTTCAGTTCCGGCTCCAGACTGTTCCACAAATCCACCCCACAGACAGATATGCACATACTTTTCTTGGTTGTACGTATCTTGGGTTTTGTAAAGTTTAAGCCTCCTCTCAAATTATAATCATTGTCTCTTTTTTTAAATATTATTTGTATATTAGTTGGGAGTTGATTATTAATTGCCCTGTACATTACTTGTGCTGTATTAAATTTAACTAAATCGATGAACTTTATGACATGTGACTTTAAGAACAACGAATTGGTATGGTCTCTATATCCTGCATTGTTTATTATCCTTATAGCTCTTTTTTGTAATGTGCATATTGACTGTAGGTTGGTCTTGTAGGTGTTTCCCCAGACTTCTACACAGTAGTTAAGATAAGGTAAAAACAGTGAATTGTACAATAAGACCAATGATTTATAGTCCAAGATGTGTCTTGTCTTCCCCAGTATGCCTATACATTTTGCTAATTTGGCCCGGATGTGACTGATGTGAGGTTTCCAGCAGATTTTATTGTCTAGCGTCACCCCCAGAAACTTATTTTCCTGTACTGTTTCTATTCTGGTATCATCTATCGTTACCATTATTTCATGATTTATTTTATAATTTCCAAACACCATAATCTTTGTTTTTTTTAGATTTAGAGATAATTTATTTTTGTTGAACCACTGCGTTAATTTTTCCATTTCAGTTGTGGCCACCTCTAAAACCTGCTGCAAATTCTCACCAGTGCAAAGGATATTTGTGTCATCCGCAAACAAAATAAATTTCAGAACTTTTGATACTTGGCATATGTCATTTATATACAAAATAAAGAGTTTGGGTCCCAAAACTGACCCCTGGGGCACACCACAAGTGATGTCCATGAAGGGTGATTTGTGCTCTCCAATTTGTACAAATTGTTGTCTGTTACTTAAATAACTTTCCACCCAACTCAGTCCTACCCCTCTTATCCCATACCTTTCCAGTTTCCTTAGTAGTATTCTGTGGTCAATGGTGTCAAAAGCTTTCTTTAAATCTATAAATACTCCTACAGCAACCTTTTTTTTATCTATACAACTAGTAATTTCATCTATAAGTTCGATCAGTGCCAAAGATGTAGATTTATCTGCTCTAAAACCATACTGGCTATCTGTAAGGAGGTTATGTTTTTCAGTGAAATCATCCAGTCTCTTAGTAAAGATTTTTTCAAGTATTTTGGAGAATTGTGAGAGTAAAGAGACTGGCCTGTAATTTGTGAAGCGATGACTGTCTCCTGTTTTGTATAGAGGTATTACTTTTGCTATTTTCATTTTGTTTGGAAATTTACCAGTTTGAAATGACAGGTTACAGATGTGGGTGAGTGGCTTAACAATTCCCTCAATTACTTTTTTCACTATTGTCATGTCAATTTCATTCCAGTCCATTGATTTTTTGTTCTTAAATTTACTCACAGTCTCGATAATTTCCTTTTCAGTAACTGCACCCAAAAAGATTGTGTTTGGATTTCTATCTTCTATTTCATTCACAGAACCACTGTGGTTTGTTTCTGGTGTCACTATTGATTTTGCTAATTCAGGACCAACGTTTATAAAAAAACTATTGAAACCACTGATCACATCTTCCATATTATTTATCAAACTGCCATTTTCGATAAAATATTCTGGATAATTTGCATTCTTAGGACGATTACTAATAATCCCATTGAGTACTTGCCATATTCCTCTTATGTTATTTTTGTTATCCTCTAGTATTCTGTTGTAATATTCTTTCTTACAGGTCCTCATTATAGTAGTAAGCTTATTTTTATATCTTTTATATTTGATCTCAGCTTCCACAGTTCTGCATTTAATGAATTGTTTATATAATGTATTCTTCTTTTTACATGCATTTATTAACCCCTTGTGACCCAAGGAATATTTTTTTTTGTTGTCTGTCACTGTATTGTTTTATAGGACAGTATTTATTGTACAATGATTGAAATATTTGTAAAAATTTATCATATGCTCTATTTATGTCATTTTCATCATAAACTATCTTCCAATCTTGTATTAATAATTCCTTTGTCAGTAAATACATTGATTCTTCGGTTCTTATTCTTTTATATTTAATATTTTTGGTATACTTTTTCTTCCTATAATCACATTGATAGACAACAAAAATCGGCAGGTGGTCACTGATATCATTCAATAAAAGCCCACTCCTGATATTATTTTCCATAATGTTTGTGAATATGTTATCTATTAGTGTGGCACTGTGTGACGTGATTCTGCTAGGTCCGGTAATTGTTGGATGTAAGCCCATGCTGTACATTGTGTTGATAAATTCTTCTTTCAAACTATGTTGTTTTGAGTTCATCAGATCTATATTGAAATCCCCACAGATGAACATAACTTTATGAGTTAGTTTTGCGTACATTTTTTCCATCCAGTCCTTAAATAAGTCAATGTTTGATCCAGGTGTTCTATATACACAGCTCACTACTACATTCTTCACATTGTCCAGACAGATTTCTATTGTAATACATTCAAATAAATCATCCACAGTTACTGTCAGATTTTCACCAACCTTGTATTTCAAGCTCTTGTCAACATAAATTGCAACTCCTCCTCCTTTTTTCACTTTTCTATTTATATAATTTAATTCATAGCCATCCATGGTAAAATCCACTCCTTTCTCTTCACTGAGCCACGTCTCTGATATTGCCACAATATTGAAGGGCTCTTTAAACTGATGTAAATAATCTTTAATGTTATTAAAGTTTGCATAGAGACTCCTGCTGTTGAAGTGGATCATAGAAATATTGAAATCAGATGTGACCATTGTGTTAAACTGTTCATCTGTGTAATAATTACAGTCATTATTGATTGAGTTAAGGTATTCTATCAAGGTATTCTAGAGAGAAATGTGCTGCCCAGTGTCAGCTTGGTCTCAGTCGCAGGTCATGGGTCTTGCAACAGGATAATGACCCAAAACACACAGCTAACAACACCCAAGAATAGCTAAAAGCGAAACATTGGACTATTCTAAAGTGGCCTTCTATGAGCCCTGATCTAAATCCTATTGAACATCTGTGGAAGGAGCTGAAACATGCCGTCTGGAGAAGGCACCCTTCAAACCTGAGACAACTGGAGCAGTTTGCTCATGAGGAGTGGGCCAAAATACCTGCTGAGAGGTGCAGAAGTCTCATTGACAGTTAGAGAAATCGTTTGATTGCAGTGATTGCCTCAAAAGGTTGTGCAACAAAATATTAAGTTAAGGGTACCATCATTTTTGTCCAGGCCTGTTGAGTTTGTTTTTTAAAATAATTCTGTTGAACCACAATTCAGAAGCATTGTCTGATTTTCATTGGTTTATTTTCATAGAATTTTTATTTATTACCATTTTTGTCAGATTCAAGTTATTTCGGTGACCATTGTAGGTTTTTCTTTCATTAACAGAGGGGTACCAACAATTTTGTCCACATGTGTATATTAGAGCATCAACCTTTTGTGGTTTATGTTGTGTTCATAAGTTTTGTAAATCAATTATCAGATCATTCAAAGAAATCGATTTGAATTGGAAAATTGGGATTTTAAACTCTCTCCTACTGACCAAACAGCAATATACTGCATTCCTTGAATGAAAACAAGTTACACATTCTTGATTTAAACTCATCGCATTTGATTGGAAGTGGAAGCTTCCATCTGCTTAGGCTTAGTTCTGTTGTCCAGAGTCAAACTAAGTACATTTTTTTAGGGGTTGATTTTTTTTTTTTTTTAATGTCTCAGCCTGAAAAAGGCTGAAGGGGTATTGTCTTCACCCTGCTGGGCAGATGGGTATTGGCGTTAATACCTACTTGTAAACATGGTAACTAGAGAAAGAAATTATGTAGGTTTTCCAAATCAATTTTTGTATCTTTGAAAAATCTTGAACAGGTTTGAATATGGGTGACTTCTGACTAAGGGTTTGCAGTCAAAAGGTCAAAGGTCAAGATTAACATTCCATTTTCACTGTTACTATAGAACGAGTAAAGCTAGGGTCAGCCAACTTTGTACACAGGATCATCCTGTGACCCTCACCTCTGACTATGGTTTTGGGGTTGCAGGGTCAAAGGTCAAGGTCAAAATGCCATATAAACTGTATCTCAACAACAAAGAGCTAGGGTCACCAAACTTGGTCCACGGGTTCACTTCGGGATAGTGACATACAGCTGTGGGTTTAGGGGCAAAAGGTTAAAGATCAAAGTCAAAATACCTGTTTTATGGATAGCACATTAAATTTGGTTGTACTGGTTTTATCTTTTGCAGTGACAATAAAAGGACTCTGATTCCATATAAACTACACCTCAATAACAAAGAAAGAGGCTGAGGAGAACCACTGGCACCCGCCAGTATTTTTATTATTCATTCACTTATTTGAAGCTCACCCCTCCAGCACAAGGCATAATTTAGACGTTGTGTATGGAGCTAAATCAAGTCTGTTGGTCCAAGCCTTAATTTAGCCCACAAATTGAAAATTGGGTTGTGTTTAGTCCATCTTGTGTAGACCATCGTCGTCGTTGGCTCCAGCTCGTGTCCGAGCATTGGTTTTGTCTTAGTTTTCAGGACGTTGCCATCTGTGATCGATGTCAATGGCGGATGTGGCTCTGAAGGCCCAGCCTATGATAGAACTGTCCTGGGCAGAAGTCACATTTTATTGTGGGTGGGGGACGTGGTTGGTTTTGTTTTTCTTGTCTTTGTTTGTGTTTATCATCATCCTGTTGTTTTCTGAGCCTCTCAAATGAGTCTGTGCCTTCCCAAGTTCTTCTTCTCCAGGCTGCTCTGTTGGTGGCAAGTTGTTCCCAAGATCTTTTGTCTGTTGACTTGCTTCAGGGAACATTTTAGCTGGTCCTTGTAGCGCAGTTTTGGCCTACTATGTGGTCTTTTTCCTGTCAAAAGCTCCCCCTGGAGCATGATTCGTGGTAGTCTGGTGGGGTCCATCCGTACGACATGTCCTGTCCATCGAAGGCGGTGCTGCAAGATGGTAGCTTCCACACTAGGCAGCAGAGCATGCTTGAGAATCTCATTGTTTGAAAGTCGATCCTTCCAACGAATGCCAAGTATTTGTCTGAGCTTTCTCTGTTGGAAGTTCTCAAGGCGCTTGATATTGCAACGATACAAGGTCCAGGCTTCACAAGCGTAAAGAAGGGTGGAAAGAACAACGGCCCGAAAAACCATGATTTTGGTGCGGATGGTTATTGCATGATTATTGAAGACTCAATGACAAAGGCGTCCATATGCGGAGTGTGCAGCTTTTATGCGGTTTTCGATGTCCTTTGCACAAGTTGGTATTTTTGAGAGGATGCTACCAAGGTAAGAGAAATGCTCCACTTCATCGACAGAATTTCTGTTAATCTTAAGGTTGATCCTTGAGGAAGTTTGACCAGGTGCTGGTTGGTTGAGGATTTTGGTTTTGTCAGTGTTAACTTCCATTCCAAAATGCTCATAAGTCATTATAAATGGTAGCTATCCTCTGGAGGTCATTAACAGTCTGAGCTGGTGTGGCATTATCGTCTGCAAACTGCAATTCATGAACACTGGTGACTGAGGTTTTGGATTTCACGCGAAAGCGAGCAAGATTAAAAAGCCCCCCCATCCAAGTGGTATCACAGATTGATACCAGAGGTTGTTGGTGGTATTTCATTTAGCATTGCAGCCATATACTGTACAACGAAAAACAGGTTGGAGCAAGGACACATCCTTGCTTGAGACCACTGGTGATGGGGAAAAGGGTTTGAAAGGGTATTCTGGTGGCAAACCCTACCAACCATGCCATCGTGGAGAGCATGAACGAGAGCGATGAAATCATCTGGACATCCAAAACGAGTAAGAACAGCCCACATAGCAGGGCGAGGAACTCAAAGGCCTTCTTGAGGTCCCAGAAGATGAACATAAGTGGTTGTTGTTGTTCTTGGCTCTTTTCCTGGAGTTGTCGAGCACAGAATATTATATCTACTGTACCACGAGAGGGTCTAAAGCCACATTGGGACTCAGGAAGTACATCCTCGGCTACTACAAGAAGATGGTTGAGAAGGATACGAGCAAAGATCTTGCTTGCAGTGCTCAGTAGTGAGATGCCGCGGTAGTTACTGCAGTTCTCTCTATCTCCCTTCTTGAAAATGGTGACAATATTTGCATTTTTAAAGTCACTTGGTAACATCTTGGTTTCCCATATTTTAAGTAGAAGCTGCATTAAATAGTTTTTCATCTCGGGACCTCCATGAAGATAGAACTCCAGTGGGATGTTATCTGGTCCTGGTGCTTTGCCTGTCTTCATGTGCTTTATAGCTTTATTTAGCTCATGTAGTGAAGGTGGTGTAGACATCCACTCACGAGTGGGGTGTTGTGGGGTCTTGCAGAGGAGATCACTAGGGGTGCAAAAGTGACTATTTAATAGACTCTCAAAGTGGGACTTCCAACGGTCAAGGATCCCCTTGGTGTCTGTGATAATGGTGGAGCCATTTGCATCCATTTACATGGTGGCTGGCCACAGATAATCTGGTGGGGCCAAAGATCTCCTTCGTTGCAGCATAAAAACGGCGCATATCCTGTTGGTCGGCATATTTTTGCAAATCTTCTGCTTTTTGCTGCCACCAAGTGTTTTGGGCTTTACGAATCCCTCTCTGGCATGCCGCTTTTTCTTGCTGGTGTTTCTGTTGATTCTTTGCAGACGGATCATTTTCAAACGCAAGACATGCATGGCGTTTAGCCTCTTTGAGGTCCGTGATTGTTTCATCATTCTCGTTGAACCAGTCTTGGTTTTTCTTGTGTTTGTGACCAATCGTTTCTTTGGCGGCAGCAGTCAATGCATCACGAAGAGTGGCCCATTGGTCTTCAATTGAGGCATTGTCTGGAAGGCTCAGTTAATTCATGTTTCTACCAATGGCCTCTCTAAAGGATTGCAACATTTGGGGACTGCGAAGCTTGTCACAGTCAAAGCGATGGTGAGGAACGTTTGCCAAAATGCGCTTTGGTGGTCGCCGGATCGTAATATTGAGTCGGGAGATCAGGAGGCAGTGATCTGTCCAGCAGTCATCTACTCCAGGCATGGATCACGTGATGCGGACATCATTTTGGTCTCTTGTTTTTGTGAGGACATAGTCGAGGGTGTGCCACTTTTTGGAGCAAGGGTGTTTCCAGGTCATCTTCTGGCGATGGGGGGGTTGGAAAAGGGTGTTTGTTGCAATAAGATTGTGTTCGGCACAAAGGCCCAGTAAAAGTTCCCCATTTGCATTGCATTTTCCCATACCATGGTGGCCTATGATGCCTTTCCACAGCTGGTGGTCACTGCCAACTCTGGCATTGAAGTCACCCAGAATAACAAGCTTGTCGGATTCTGGGACTGTCAGAATGGTATGTGTGAGCTGTTCATAGTGAGCTGTGTAGACCATATTTAACCAGAAAACAGTTGTTAAAAATTGGGTTGTGCCTGACCATATTAACCAAAAAAAATAGTCCAATAATTGGCCTGTTTAGTCCACAGGATTTGGCCAAAATTTATCCCCAAAATAGTTTGTGCCATTTGGTGATAGTGGTGGGGGTCTGTCTCACAAAGTCAAACACACTTTTACAGCTTTGTTTTTTGTTCAGCATTTGGCATAATGCTTGTTACATAATGTCTGGAACAATCTGAAACCAGAACTAGTGATATACACTTAAAAAGCACTATTTGAATACTTTTTTCCCAAATTTCTCTATGTTGTGTCTTTTTATTGATGTCCACACCTTGGGCTCCAGATGTCCCAGACATCCCTGGTCTTGTTTGGTCTTCAGAGCTTTGCAGGGTTTACCTTGGTTAGTATTTGGATGAGGTACTGCCTGGATTAAAAGTTGTTGGACTGGTGATTTGTCCAGGATGTACTCTGCCATTTGCCCAAAGATGCTGGTGTAGGTGTGCTGCCCCACACACACAACCCAAAAAGGATCAGAAGGTGAATTATGTTGGTTACTACATGCTCGCTTTTTTTTTCTAACCTTAAAAGCAGCTTTTCATCTTTCACTTTTCGACTAAATTTAGACCATACAGAGACGTGGATATGAAGACTTATTTTCAACGACCTTTGTTGAGCTGAGCTGCAGGCCACACCCTGTCTGCCTGAGTGCTTTAGATCTGGGTGTGCTTCCCAGCCTGAGGGCAGTTGGTTGATTGCACCAGGTGGGAATGATCTGGTGATTAAGGGAGTTTGGAGGCAGTTACTCACAGGGCAGTGGAGAGTAAGCAGTGTGTGAGAGAAATGGTTGGAGAATTTGGACTTTGAAAAAGACTGCAGGACTAAAGCTTGTTTCAAGCAAGGAAGAAGGAGCCGGTGAGCATCCATTTGTGATATGTGTGTTTGTAGCTGCATTTGGAAAATCATTTGATCAAGTTTGGGTTAAATGTGATGTATTAAAAAATTATGTGTTTGAAATGTAAGTTAAAATGTCATATATTTATAAAATCATGTGGGTTTAAAAGTATAGTTAAAATGGAGTGTATTTTAAGAGTTAAAAGTTAAAAGCTGCTAAAGTTGTAAGGTTAAAAATCATTATTGGACAGTGTTTTAAGATGTATTTAGTATTTGGGGTGCTTTAGATGTGAATATTTTCTACTTATTTCAAGATTGGGTTTTAGTAATTTAAAAATTGAGTATTTGATTTTGGGTTATGTTGATTTATTATGGGTTCTTGGGTTACATTTTCCTTGACCCTCTATTTGTGTTGCATTTAAAGGTTTTTCACCTGTGCTTGGCTGTGCTTGGCCTTGATGACTTTTCAAAAATAAAAGGAAAGAAAAGGAAAAGTTGAGTCTTGGTCACTGAGTGACTTCCAGTTCTATCTTCCGAAGCAAGCTTCCCGTTCACGTGGGGGAAACTGCTGGTCAAACCTCACAAGAGTGAGAGCCACTTGACAGTGAAAAACCGCTGTAGAGACTGGAACAGAGAACCCTGAACAGCAACCGGCCAGGCCTGGAAGTCCAGAGGCCTGGTAACACACTGAATAGCACCTTACTCAATCCTGTTGGGAAAGAAGATGGCTGACTCAGTCACTGGAGCAGCTTAAAGCCAATAGGACAGCTGCGAAGTGGCAATTTTCCTGGCTGGCCAACAACATTGTCCGAATGCACACCATAATGTCCGAGGAGGAGCTCAGAGACAGTTTCAAAAAGCTCATAGTTGAGGCCAACAAAGTCATAGAAGCCAGTGATGATGTGGAGGCCCAGTACCTTGCAGAGGTGGAGCTGGATGCAGATCCTGAAGAAGTTTCTGGGTTGAGCGAGCAGCAAAAGGCCAATATTGGGAAAACTGCAAGTGAGTGTGAGATGAAACTGAAAGGGCTGAAGGACCTCATCCAAAAGACACTTTGGGCCAACTTTGGAGAGGAGGAACTGATGATGGCGGTAAAAGCTGCAGAGGAGAAGGTAAAGTGTGATTTCCTTTGAACCCGGCGGAAATAAGGAGGCCTTTGACTTCATGTTTGATGACATGGAAAGTCTGGTTAAGAGGGCAAAAGAGCTGTACACACAGTGGAAGTGTTGGGCCCCTCCTGTTGAGCAGAAAGACTTTCAGCTGTGTGTACGAGAGCTTGAGCAGTTCATTCTTAAGTTGGTGTCAAAAGCAGAGTTTATTCAAGCAAAGGCTAAAGAAGACGCCAAAAGAGTTTTGAGTGCAGCTTCCATCTGCTACCCAACATCAAGTTTACTGGCATCAGGCGAGACTTTCATCGCTGGAAAAGAGACTGGGAGGCCCTTCAGAGGCAAGGAGAACCCACTGGGTCAAAGGAAGTCAAAAAGTTCCAGCTTCTTGACAGTTTGGATGAGAAAATAATGAGAGATCTTCGGCTGATGACCTACGGTACAGCAGACGACATCTTTCGTGTCCTGGAGAACCGGTTTGGAAACCAAACTGCAATCGCTATTGAAATAGTTGAGGAGCTCCAGAGACTTCCAGCTGTCAAAAGTCACCAGCCCAGGAAAATTGTTGAGCTCATCCAAGCTGTTTGAAGAGGTTACTATATCAGTCCACACATCAAGAACGCACTTTGCAAGGTCTATGAGAACTGCTGCTGTAAAGTATGAAGAACATACCTGCGCAATCCCCATTTTTATTTATTTTATTTAATCTTTATTTAACCAGGAAAATCCCACTGAGATTAAAAACCTCTTTTTCAAGGGAGTCCTGGCCAAGAGGCAGCAAAAAAATCACAATTACACTTACAGTGACATACAAATCATATAAAACAGTTACAAATTAGTGAGGCCATCTCAAATGTTCTCAATCTGGATTTAAAGTTGTTCAATGAAACAAGTACCATTAGTTTCCAGTCTTTTTGCAACATGTTCCATGTAGAGGGAGCTGAGAACATGAAAGCTCTTTTTCCCAGCTCAGTACGGGCAAATGGAACAGAACATGAATGAAATGGAACATTTATCCTCTACAAAGTCAGCAAGCCTCAATTGCCGTCCAACCTCATCAATCTAGTTGTGCAGCTACTACTTCCAACTTCCTCGAGTGGTGGAAATGGGATAGTATTGGCGCTGGTTGCATCCCAAGATGTGGGGGCTGTTGCTGTGGCAACTGCCAGTCAGGTGGCAAGGAAATGCCCCTCGCTGAAGAAAGGGAGCTGGAGGTGGTAAAGAGTGACCTCACATATGTAGCTGCTGATGATCACAGTGAGAGGCCTCACTGGCACGCCAAGTACCCCTGGGTAGCAGATCCAGCCTCATTACCAAGCAACAGGAGTGCAGTTGAGGTCACATTCTTCAGGACGGAGAGGCAGCTGGCTAGGGAGCCAGAGTGGAAGGCTGCCTATGTTGCGCAAATTCACGAGATGGTCGGGCGCCGGGCCGCAATGAAGTTGCCTAATGACGTCCTTTATGCATGGACTGGTCCAGTATGGTACATCAGCCATCTCATTGCACCCAACCTACACTCCGTTACAACTCCGGTGAGACTGGTCTGGAACAGTAGTCAAAAGTGCAGAGGGGTGAGTCTCAATGATCTCCTGCTAAAAGGCCCAGACGTCCTCAATTCCATCCATGCTGTGCTTCTCAAATTCTGAGGGGAGCTTTTGCTGCGTTGGGAGACATAAAGAAAATGTACAATTCAGTGTGGCTTGAAGACCAAGAGGTGCATTTGCATAGGTTCCTGTGGCATGGCTCTGAAGAGGAGGAGCTGGGTGAATACGCAGTCACGAGAGTTAACATTGGAGATGAGCCATCAGGTTGTATTGCTCAGCTTGCCATGAGAGAGACGGCTAATCTCCCTCAGTTCAGCCATCTTGAGGAAGAGCGAGTGCTGCAGGAGGACAGCTATGTCGATGACTTGTTAACCTCTCATGACAACTTAGACCAGCTCAGTCATTACAGAAAATGTAGAGCAGATCCTGAAAGCAGGAGGGTTCGAGTTGAAGCCTTGGGTCTTCTCTGGCCAAGGTAGGAGGGAGTCTGTTGGAAAACAGGAACAGGTGGTTGTTCCAAAGACTGTGATCCTGCCGAATCAGCTCAAAGAAGAGGACAACAAAGCTCTTGGCCTTGACTACTCCCTGGAGGATGATGAGCTTTGTCTTGGTTGGGATAAATTTCTCAGAGGAAGAGGAAAATGAGACTCAGCCAGGACCTTCAATTGGAGCAGGTGAGAGCCCAGACGCCAGACCCACTGACACGACAAGAGTTACTCAGCCAAGTTTCTGGACTGTATGGCCCGATTGGTCTGACGACGCCTGTAAAGCAGAAAGGGACCATTTTGGTTCGGCGAACATTTCAGGAGGCCAAACCCAAGTGCAGCACCATCAAAGATACTTGGGACCTTGCGCTATCAGGAAAGCTCAGAGAAGATACCATCAGCCTCTTTGAAGAATATGCCCAGCTGAGTAAGGTCAAGTTTCACAGAGCTCTGATGCCACTGGGCGCATCAGCTGAACCTAACGCAATCACCTTCTCTGATGGCAGCGATCATGCTTATGGTGCCGTCCTGTATCTGCGGTGGGCCTGTGACCAAGGTTGTACGGTGAGGCTGGTGGAGTCTAAAGCTAAACTAACTCCCTTAGACCACAAGGGGGAAGTAGTCAAGGCAGAGCTTTGTGGAGCAATATTTGCCGCCCGGTTGAAGAAGTACTTTGAGCAACATAGCCGAATTCAAGTCAAGCAATGGTATCACTTTGTTGACAGCCAAACAGTCCTTGGTGCAATTCAACGTGAGAGCTATGGCTTTCAGATCTTTTTCGCCAACAGGATTGGAGAAATCCAAAGCAGCATGCAACTTCAGGATTGGTGGTGGATCCCTGAACCACTGAACATTGCTGATATCATCACGCGCGGGGCTGGTCCAAAAGATTTGGATGAAAATTCACCATGGCAGCAAGGGCCAGAGTTCCTGAGTCTGCCAGCTGATGAGTGGCCAATTAAGTCTGCAAAGGATGTATCAGCCACTGCCAGAGAGAGTGTTGTAAAAATGCAGAAGAAATCATTTGTTGCCGCACTCACAAGAGTTCAGGTGAAAAAAGAGCCACCAGATCCGGAGCGTCTGAGGCCACCTGCTGGTGCTGCTGTCCGAAACCTCATGGATCAAGGACGTTTCAGCAATTTGGCTCACCTGGTTAAGACAGTCGCTCAGGTCTGGAGGGCAGCAAAATGCTTTGCAGTTAAAAATAAGATCCTGGGAACCCCAAAGTGGGAGGCGGTTTCATCAGCTGGAGTCATCACTGCAATGGAGCGCCGAGATGCTTTAAGAGACCTTTCCCTTCCTGCACAAGAAGGTGTGATCTTTCCAACTACCACAATAGACCGGCTGGTAGTCTTCAAAGGGGAAGAGACTGGGCTACTGGTTTGTGGTGGGAGAGTCCAGGCTTTTAATGAAGACAAAGTTGGTGTGCCCCTCTTACCTTACAGTGCCTGGGTCACAACTCTGTTGGTTCGTGAAGCTCACAGCAAAGGTCATGAGGGAGTGGCTGGAACTTTATTGAAGGTGAGAAGATGAGCATGGGTCATCAGTGGATGAAGAATTGCTCAAAAAGTCATTGAAAACTGTGATTTGTAAGAAAGCCAGAGCTAGAAGATGCCAGCAAGTGATGGGTGATCTGCCTCAAGAGAGAACTGGGCCAGCATCCCCATTTGAGTTCACAGCAGTTGACCTGTTTGGACCTTATCTGGTCAAAGATGATGTGAGGAAGAGTCACAATGAAGGTTTGGGGAGTCGTATTTTGCTGTATGGCCAGTAGAGCAATCCACACAGAGCTGGCCAACACCATGTCGACTGAAAGCTTTCTGATGGCTTATCAGAGGCTTACAGCTATTCAAGGACATCCTAAGAAGATTTGATCTGATCCAGGGACCAATTTTGCCGGTACCAAGCCTGTTCTGAAGGAGTTGTCAGTTTTTGGATGGCCTCGACAGGTCTGCTGTGGAGTAGGGATGTAACGATATTGACGTTATCGCGGTAGTAAAAGTGTCTCGATACCGTCGTGGTCGTGTTACGGTATTAAGAGGGTGGGTATCTGTCAAAAAACAAGAAATAAGCAGGCTCCCGCGCAACAAAGCATTGTAAACTACACAGACCATGATCCTTTGCGCTGCGTCGTCACAAGAATTGTTGTTGAGCCAATAGGAGTGCATGCTGCACGCTGTCCACACAACAAACATGGCGGCGGACAAAGTTCGGCTCACGTAAATACTGAAGAAAACACCCCCGAAGTTGAGATTGTGCAAGCCCCAGCAACTTTTAAATCAGATGTGTGGAGGCATTTTGGTTTTGCCGTGTCTAAAAACACTAAAGGAGAGAGGGTGGCGGACAGACAATGGCCTCATTAGCAAAGACCTACCTATGTATATCCGCTACCTCAGTGCCCAGTGAGAGTATTTTGTACAACAGGGGATATTGTAAATGCCCAGAGGTCTCTTCTTCTCCCTTGCAATGTAGATCTTTTGATCTTTCTGAAGAAAAACTTGAACATAAGCTAAAGGATAGGTCTGTGTTTTCCAGTAGGCTTTTTGCCTGACTTAATTGTTTCAACAGGCTGTTTTTATTTGCCTAGCACATTTATGATTAATTTTACTTTACACATTGAACCTGGCTTAACTTGATCTTCGTTTACTCTTAAAGGGAATTCCCTATTGTTGTTTACAGTTGTTCTACTTGCTGCTTAGTATGATCCTTGCACATAAGAAGAATCAGTTATGTGACCAAATATTACCAAATGGTGTATTGGTGTTCCTGACTTGAACTTGCACTTTAAAAGCACTAAGTGATCAGCATTTTATGTTGTCATGATCCATAAATATAAAAATAAATGGCCTGGTGACTGGCAAAAACAGATTTAATGGCAGTTTTTGGTTATCATCACAAACACAATATTATGAGCTATTTTACAATACCGTGATATCGCAACAAATATCGTACCGTGAGATCAATATCGAAATCGTACCGTGAGATTTTGATATCGTTACATCCCTACTGTGGAGGAGACTTGAGCTCAAAATGGAACCGACTGGCATTGGAAAATCCAGCCAGCTGATTCACCTCATTGAAATGGCTCTGCTGAAGCAGCTGTTCGGATTGTGAAGAAGGCGTTCCAGAGTCTGGGAAGAGACTCAGGGCTCAGTTACAGCGAACTTCAGACAATGCTTCAACTAGCCGCTAATCTTTCTAATGAGCGTCCCATTGATGGCAGGGTGCAAAGCCATGAAGACACCGTGCAGTACATTACACCCAATACACTTCTGTTGGGACGAGCATCATCAAGTGGTGACTGGAAAATATTCAACTTCACAAGCTATCCCTATAGGAGACTTCAGGAAATGCAGCACCAGGTAAATAAATTCTGGAGGTCCTGGAGCCAACTTGCCGGTCCTTATCTCTTCGTGAGGAGTAAATGGCACGCCACACAGAGGAATGTTGCAGTTGGAGATATTGTTTGGCTGTGTGACCAGAATGCATTGAGGGGTCATTTTAAGCTTGGGAGAGTCATCAGTGTCAACCCAGACCCCAGAGGCATTGCACAGGATGCGAATGTTAGAGTTGTGGCTAGCTCCTGTGTTCCTGAGGTGAGGCCTGCAACATCAGCATCCAAGCATCCTGCCTCCAGCATTCGGAGGGACCTTCAGTCCACAATTCTTCACCGGGACATCCAACATTTGGTGGTCCTGCTGCCAGTGGAGGAGCAGGCAGGAGCCCCAGGAGGAAATCTGACCATTAGTTCACTGTGTGCGATCTTTCCAGCGGTTTCTGTGGGAAGATCGAGTGGGAGGTGTTGAGCTGAGTTGCAGGCCACACCCTGTCTGCCTGAGTGCTTTAGGTCTGGGTGTGCTTCCCAGCCTGAGGGCAGTTGGTTGATTGCACCAGGTGGGAATGATCTGGTGATTAAGGGAGTTTGGAGGCAGTTACTCACAGGACAGTGGAGAGTAAGCAGTGTGTGAGAGAAATGGTTGGAGAATATGGACTTTGGAAAAGACTGCAGGACTAAAGCTTGTTTCAAGCAAGGAAGGAGCCGGTGAGCATCCATTTGTGATATGTATCTTTGTAGCTGCATTTGGAAAATCCTTTGATCAAGTTTGGGTTAAATGTGATGTATTAAAAAAATCATGTTTGAAATGTAAGTTAAAAATGTCATATATTTATAAAATCATGTGGGTTTAGTTAGTATAGTTAACATGGAGTGTATTTTAAGAGTTAAAAGCTGCTAAAGTTGTAAGGTTAAAAATCATTATTTAAGTGTTTTAAGATGCATTTAGTATTTGGGGTGCTTTAGATGTGAATATTTTCTACTTATTTCAAGATTGGGTTTGAGTAATTTAAAAATTGAGTATTTGATTTTGGGTTATGTTGATTTATTATGGGTTCTTGGGTTACATTTTCCTTGACCCTTTATTTGTGTTGTATTTAAAGGTTTTTCACCTGTGCTTGGCCTTGATGACTTTTCAAAAATAAAAGGAAAGAAAAGGAAAAGTTGAGTCTTGGTCACTGAGTGACTTCCAGTTCTATCTTCCGAAGCAAGCTTCCCATTCAAGTGGGGGAACTGCTGGTCAAACCTCACAAGAGTGAGGGCCACTTGACAACCTTCAGAAGACAGCTTTTCATCTTTAATTTTTCAACCAAATCTGCACATTTTTTAGACAGTTAGTAAAGCTGTCTTTTCACACACCTAACCCAACCAGAAGGTAAAAGGTTGCTGTAAAGAAGCTTTAGACTGATATTCTGATTCTCCGCTGAATTACAATTACAAACACCATGCTTTGTACACTTTATCATTTGTTGTATTTTTGATATAGAATTATCAAATGGTAATTATTGCTGCTTTGTATAAGTGTATAAATTTCAACAATAAACTGTGAGCTGCTGTCTCGGGACATGGTGAAGGTCCACCTACGTGTTCTTCATATTTGCTGCATTCAGTTGAAGCCTGCCCACTCACAATAACACTGGCAAAGTGAAAAACAGTAGATATATACCAATATATCTGCACTGTCCTCTCCTTATGTTAATTACACTCTGTACCCACTCATCTGAACTCAACCAGCTTGGCACATGCTGTGCAACTTTTTTTTCCCCCACTGTACGGGCCCGTGATGCACTCACATTTACCTCGGCCTCTTTCATCAGCATCAATCTGCAAAGACTCTCTGGGATAATTATGCAAAAGGAGTGCTCAGACTGGCATCAGTCATTCACGTCGTGCTCCATAGCTGTTTTACTGTAACATCCATTACTCCTAATTGTGAGAATCACACTGTTAGGATGTTCCATTAATCATCACTGCACTCGTTATAACCATTATTAATTCCTCAGCCATTCTTGTCACATTCTCACCTTTTTGGCGTCAGCTATCAGCGCATTTTTGCTCTCGCTCTCTCTCTCACTCACTTCCTCTCTCCTTCTGAGCTGCTGTCACCTGCCCTCTTGCAAATGGCGCACTGGGGCTGTAAGCCTTCAAAGAGTTACATGGGGGGAGTGGGGGCGCAAAATAGCAGCACACACAAACACACGCAAATGCAAACACGTGCTGTTTCATCATTCAGGGGGATCTAAAAGAGGCGAGCGGCAGAAATATCACTCGGTGATGTGGATAAACGACCCAATCAGTCAACTGGAAGTGTATGGCCTTTTATTTCCTAACTGCCATTCACTGAAGTCTGTGGGGTTATTAATCGCTAAGATGTACCCCTGCCCCCCGTCTCTCTGCCTGACAGAGGGGAAAATGGCAAAAAGAAGACAACTTGAATAATGTCTAAATATTTGAAGAGGTTGATGTGATGTCTGGCTTTGAGCCTCACTGTCAGTGAGTGGGAGAAGAAATCAGCAGAGACTAGGTTGAAGATCTGTGTGTGTGTGTGGGGGGGGGGGGGACATGCCAGTTTATTTTTGATCTCCTTTTTCTTTCCGTCATTTATCTCTCTCTCTCTCTCTCTTCACTGTCTATTCTTTCTCTGTCCTCCCACACTGATATTAGTGTTGTGGAAGCCTGTGCATTGAAACCATAGCAGATCTGCATTTCTATTTGTAGTTTACAGCTCCAGATTTAAGAACACTGGTTGAGGGTTTAATAGGACCACTGCCAGAGTGGACCTTACTGGAGTGCGTGTGCATGTGTCTTTTTCCTTTCTCACTCCAACACCTACCCTGACTCTCTTGTACCTGTCCCTGTAGATAATGACCCTTTCTCTGCCTTCATGAGCCAAGCTGGACCCAGTCCCAATCACAATACAATGTAGCAGCTGCACTGAGGGCAAACACTTTGAGCAGATAGCTACCCGGTCTGATGATGGGCTATCGGGCCTGTAAGTCATAAGCCAGCAGGGAACACGACGACCACAGTCATTGATTTATAGCCCACAAAATACTACAGAGATGCAGTATTACTCTGGTAAATTAACATTAGTATTAGCTATCGACTTTCTCTTTATTGCTAATAGACATATAGCTGCAAATGCATTCTCACATGAAACTGTGCCAAATACTATGAATAAATATCAAAGTAGAATAACCTTTTCTCTTTTTGCCATTTGTAATATCTGTAATAACTAGTGCATACCTGTGCATGCCCGTAGAAACCAGGTATAAGCAAGTATTTCTGCATACCCATAGAAAGCAGGTGTAAGCGAGGATGTAAGCACGTCAGCACTTGTTCAGTGATGCCTGCCTTTGATCTTTGATGATGTCATAGCAAGTCCTATGATCATGAGTGATGACTGCCTTTGATCTTTGATGTCATAGTGAGTCCTATGATCTTTGACGTCTTAGCAAGTCCTGTGATCGTGAGTGATGCCTGTATTTATTTGAGTTTTGATGTCATAGCGAGTTCTATGATCGTGAGTGATGCCTGCCTTTGATCTTTGATGTCCGATGATCGTGAGTGAGCGTGAGTGATGCCTACCTTTGATCTTTGATGATGTCATAGCGAGTCCTATGATTGTGAGTGATGCCTGCCTTTGATCTTTGATGTCCTATGATCGTGAGTGATGCCTGCCTTTGGTCAGAGACACACACACAGATTTTCTTGAATCACTCTATACTATGTTGTTTATATGACGTCATATAGACATCATGTAGAGATCATAGGCACATCATAGGCGATCCAATGATCTTTTAGCGAGTCCTATGGTCATGACAGACAGACACACAGACAAGAGATTTCTTGAATTATATAGAGTGATGATAATGTTTCTTTAGCACTTACAAGTAAGTGACTTCTCTGTGAGTACTGTAGAGTCAGTATAAGAGCCAGAAGTGTTTTAACTGTCACAAATACGGAAATGAAAGACAGATAATGGAAAATGAAGTTTGAGAGGCTGGTAGGGAATGGGATTTAACTGGGATTCTGGGAACAGATGGAGATGGAGAGCCAATAAGAATCACGAGAAGGGCTCTTTTCTCTTTTTTAAATAACACAGGATTAAGTCATAGAATTTAGGGATGGGGCTCAGATGACAAAATGTTACACACTCTTGTACAGTAGGTGGCGGTATGCACCTTTCAGTTGTTTGCTATCCGCCAGTAACCAAGAGAAGAAGAAGAAAATGAGCTGGCGAGTCAATAGCTGAGCTAGAAGCGCTAGTGCTGATGAGAAGAAGAAGATTGGGACCGCATGTATGTCTGTGTTCGGCTGGCGGTAGGATTGATTTGTTTGTGGCGAATAGCAAAAACTGTATGCTGTCTGTAACATTATGGCATCTAGCTCTGACGGGTATGATAAAGATGAGGTGGACTGGACACTATCCAGGCCCGGGGCCGGAAAAGAGCAACTAGGGGGGCAACAAGACCTAGAAACGGGTCAGATGACAGTGATGCGGGAGGAAGTAACAATGCGAAGAAAACATGAACTGGCCAAAATGGATGGCAGTTTGAGGATGTAGGGAATGACTGCAAGGTTGTCATTGAGTTCAATCAGGGTGGAGGGCACTATCACCCGGTTAAGCTAACAAAAGCAATTGAGAAAGAAATTGGGAGAGTTAAGTTTGCAAAGTTCTTGAAGAATAGCCGGCTGTTAATTCATGCCACAAGTAAACAGCAGCAACAGAAAATACTGACAATGACATGTCTAAACGGAGAACAAATGAAGGTGCATGTTCCTGGCACGACAGCTAACTTGAGGGGAGTTATATCAGGTGTCCCTTTGTGCATGTCTATGGAAGAAGTGAAAAACGAGATCCAAGGAGGAAAGGTGAAGGATGTGAAAAGGCTACAGAGTCAAAAAGAAGGTCCACTGAAGGACACACAGTCTGTCATGATTCAGTTTGAGGAAACACTCCCTAAATCAGTCCTAATAGGATACACGTATTTCAGTGTCAGAGAATACGTCCCAAAGCCACTCAGGTGCTACAAATGTCAAAAGATGTGTCACACTGCTCAGCAATGTAGGGGAAAGCTAAGATGTGCTAGATGTGGAGGGGAGCATGAATATGGTAAATGTGACAAGGACGGCAAAGTGTTGCAACGGCGGGGATGAGCACAGTGCTGCAAATGGAGGATATGTTGTGCAGAGGGAAGCTAGAAAAGGCCAGGAAATCAGAATAACTAAGAAAATCTCTTATGCGGAAGCTCTAAAGACAGTTAGAGAGGCAGGAATAGTCAGAAACACAGCAGGCCTTCCTCAAAGAAGTTCAGTTCAAATGGAAGCCCAGCAATCAACGGGTCCCACGTAAGCACAGGATTGTGCAGCTGCAAGGAATGTTTGTGTTCACAAATGCAAAATGGATGATGGCACATTGATGGTTAAGAGGACAAACTTTATAGCATTTATCTGCCACACCATGAATGTTGCTGCACAGCTAAAGAAGAAAAGTGAAAGAATCAAAACCATTGTGGAAGCAGCAGGAAGCTTCCTAGATGTGAAAGATATCACAGCTGATCAGATTCATGCTTTATTGAAAGCTGAAACTGGGGAGACTGCACATGCTGAAACAAGACCTTAATTATGGTACTACACATATTACAGTGGAGTGTGAGGAGTCTTATAGCAAACGGACAAGCACTCAAGAAGTATCTTTATGAACTACAAGTTGTTCTACAGGTAGTGTGTGTACAAGAGACATGGCTTCAACCTCACTTAGATTTTGTTATTCCAGGATACAGTTCAATCAGACAGGATAGAATTAACACTGTAAATGAAGGAGGATGTGCCACTTTTATTAAAGATGGCCTGGCGTATAGGGTGATTCCCTCCCCTGAGGATATAGAGTGTAATATTATTGAAATATGTAGTCCAAATGGACAAGGAAATATTAAGCTGATTAATTATTACAACCCATGTAGGAAGTTAACAGCAGATTTTTTCAGTGTTATGGCAGGGGAAGGGCATATGAAAGAGGTATGGTGTGGAGATTTTAATGCACATAATAGCTTGTGGGGAAGCACACATACAGATAACAATGGAAATGTTGTGGAAGAGATGTTAGATGAAAGATCATTAATTTGTCTAAACAGTGGTGAAGGTACCAGGGTGGATGTGCATAGGGGCACATCATCATGTATTGACCTGACTCTGGTATCTGATTCTTTAGTGAGCACCTGTGAATGGACGGTTATGAACAGAACAGCTATGGGAAGTGATCACTTCCCAATACTTAGTCATTAAAACTGAAGTATGTATACAAGAGGAAAGATGTTTTACAAGATGGTGTTTTGACAAAGCAGATTGGGGAAAATTTAAGCAATACTGTGTTCAATCATGTCATTTGGTAACATTAGAAGGTGGCATAGAAGAGTGTTCAAGTCAGGTAACCAATCATGTTCTGAATGCTGCAACAGCAAGTATACCCAAGAAAACAACACAGGGTAGGAAGAAGGTTGTACCCTGGTGGAATGACGAATGTAGTATTGCAATAAAAAAGCGAAACAAGGCATTCAGAGAGCTGAGGAAGGATATGACTAGTGAAAACTTAATAGAGTATAAAAAGAAAAGGGCAGTAGCTCGAAGGATTATTAAAAACAGGAAAAGGTCAACATGGAGAATTTTGTTCCACCCTTGGTAGGAAAAGAGAACTAGGTGATGTCTGGGATATGTTTAAAAAATGAGTGGGGAAAGGGTATCAGTTCAAATTCCAGCTTTAATGGATGGGGACAAGATGGCTGCATCAGACAAAGAAAAGGCAGAAGTCCTAGGTTGAGCATTTGCAGCAGTGCATAGAGGAGACCATCTTGATGAGAGTCATAGACAGCAAAGGCAGCATAAACTCAGAGAAAATACAAACTTAAAAAATGAAGTGAAAGAGGACATGACTGTGTTAGACCTCGAGCTCACAATGTCACAGCTTAAGAGAGCTTTGCAAGATAGTGGATACACAGCTCCAGGATTTGATCAGTTAAGCTATGCTATGTTCCGGCAGTTGCCTATGCAATCAATGCAACTGGTGCTAAAATTGTTTAACAGGGTATGGAAGGAGGGGGTTATCCCAAGTGGGTGGAAAAAGGCTGTAATTTTACCATTTAATAAGCCAGGGAAAGATCCAGCTCATACAGGCAACTATAGGCCAATAGCATTAACGTCACATTTAGGGAAAGGGATGGAGAAGGCGTTAGTTTACAGACTCTCATATGTATTAGAGCAAAAACGATTAATAAACAACTATCAGAATGGTTTTAGAAGAGGAAGAGCCACAGTGGATGCTCTAGTTTGGGTAAGTAATGATATCGAAAAGACTCTCAAAATGAAAGAAGTAAGGGTTATAGTATATCTGGATATTGAAAAGGCTTATGAGTCACTGTGGAGGGATGGACTTCTTATGAAATTGAATAAAATTGTTCAGAACTCCTTATAAAAACTCCTTATAGAGTAATGACCAGATGACCTGAAGAATATAGAGTGGGACCAGATCGTGTTATAGACATCATGTAGACATGGAAATCTCACTGTTGGAAGAAGAGGAAGAAGAGGAAGAAGAAGAAGAAGAAGAATGTTCAGAACTCCTGATCCAAAAATATAGAGTGAAGAAGACAAAGAAGAGTTGCCAACCAAGAAGAATTTGGACTTTTGACACAGTGATGTTTAATGAGTGACGTACGTTGCAGTAAACACTACAGCTCCTGACCAGATAGAGTGGTGGTGGTGCACCTGTGGCCTGGTTGCCAACCGCCGGTCGGGTCTAAAAGAAGATGACAAAGATGGGAGACACCCAGACAGAGATTTCTTGAATTAATGGGTAGATGATTAAGCTCCTTATATAGTAATGACCAGATAGTGTTATAGACATCATGTAGACATGGAAATCTCACTGTTTGAAGAAGAAGAAGAAGATTGTTCAGAACTCCTTATACAAAGATACAGAGTGAAGAAGATGAAGAAAAGGTTGCCAACTGAGAAGAATTCTGACTTTTGATACATAGTGATGTTTAATGAGTGAAGTGTGTGGCGGTAAGGACTACAGCTCCTGACCAGATAGTGATGATATAGAGTGACGTATGTGGCGGTAATGCACCTGTAAGCTGGTTGCCAACCACCAATCAAATCTAAAAGAAGAAGAAGAAAATGAGCTGGCAGGTGGAGCCAAGTACTTCTATGTTGGAGTGACACAGAAACTTATTGTCCTCTCTGACAATTTTTTTTTTTTTTTGGAGGGTAAAAGCTACATTTTATTGATCAGTCTTGTTAATCTTATTTGGTTATGCAGAAATTACTGTCAGGTGGTCGAAAAATGTAGTTTGATTAATAAACACAAGTTAGATTAATAGCCTATGTTATAGAAATCATATTGTAAAACTTTTTGTTCTGAAAAGTGTGTTCAATAATTGGACAGTTAGCACAAAACCATTTAAAATTCACCAGAGGATTCAAAATCACATGAAAAGTACTATTTCTCAACTTACCTGTTTATTGAAGCATGCAGAGAATATCACACCTGTGAGGTCTTCATCCCAGCACAACTTGATAGAGAAGACCCCAAAAAAACAAAAGCATAAGGTATATAAAGCCTTCCAGTCCGGGGGCATACCCCCGCCACCCCCACAATGGTTATCTTCTCGTTGAGCTGGTAAGGACTGCTGACTCCATCAGATGCCCCCTCCTCTGGAACGGTCTCTGGCAGATGTTTTTCTGTCTATATTCCACTGTCTCCTTTCAGTTCCACTGTCTCCTTTCAGTTCCTTATATCGCAAGCCTTAACCCAGGTTCATCTTTCTATTTTTCTATATGTAAGCAGAAGCAAGTACTTCATTGCTTGGCAATAGAGGGTGTTTGTATGCAGAGCTAAAAATCCACATCCTGTTATGTTATGCGTGTAGCAGTGCAAGAGACTTTATGCAGCAAAAAGCACATTCTGTTCCTCTTTTATCTAATTAACACATTCTAAAGTAAAACGTTCTTATCTAACTGAAATATTCTATCACAGAATCCCTCTTCTGGCTCCATAGAATGGAGCCAACACTTAAAGCAGGCACATTAACACACAGACCCTGGATATGCTTTATTCATTAATTATGGCACAAGCAAAAAAACCTGTTGGCAGAATATGTCACTGAGCAATAATATTTATGCATTTCTTTAATTCATTGATGCATATTTACAGGAAAAAATTCTCATGCAAGCCCCTCTGCCTGGCGGCCTTTGACAAAACTTTTATCAATGAAATAAAACACAGCAAAACAGATAAATGATAAATGAGCAAAGCAAAACATTTCAAGTCAGAAGATATTTCTGTCCATGTATGCTGTATCCGGGCCTCAAGACCTGTTGTACAACAGAGCTTTAAACCTTCACATCTATTCTGACTACATGACTGCAAATAGCAGTGTTTTGATGATACCTGTAAAAAAGCACAAGAAATAAGAAGGGACCAGAGGTTACTAGCACATGGCCCACCGCAGGAGGGTGCCTTCAGCACATCGCCTTTTCATGTAGATTAATATGCATGAGTGCGATGTTGAATGTGTGTACAGTGGACAGAACAGTGGATAGCAGAAAGGCATAATATATACATTTCAAACAATAGTCTCTCCTTCATTACTGTCATTCCCAGAGCCATAATGGTCATTGTCGTGGAGGAGAGACTTAGAATCCACTTGGGAGTGGACTTGAGCCATCATCCTTTGGGCTGGCTCTTTGGACAGTGCAGTGATTATGCATCTTTCCAACAATGTTCTTAGACATGGGATGCAGCAATAGCCCACTACCAGAATCACTGCGATGGAGATGACAATTATCAGTATTACTGATCAAATCACTCCTGCCCAATGTCCAAAAATAGACTGCAACCATGCAGTAAACGCATCTTCCTCATAACCAGTATTTTGACCAAAGATTTGACACACTCCCTCTGACTCTGCCAAGAGCATGTCAAGGGCAATGCAATTCTGTTAAGTCATTAGGGAGGATGCTTTTAACTGTTCATGCACACCTTTTAAGGCATCAGTGGTGTAGTTTAACATAGGGTCTCCACTATCAATCACATGACACAAATCAATAATCACTACAGTACGTTTCCCAATTTGAGTACGTATTTCTAGTTTTGAACCTCTTTTGTTGCCCATTGCTGTGTATACCCCACGCTTAGCTGCATCAACTTCATCATGGTGGAGAATTTTCCACCAGATAACTGGGAAAGATGTGATCAATGCTAAGAGCAACAAGAGACAAAAGTTGCCCTAGTGGAGCAGTTGGGCAATGTGGGGAACACCATTTTAGCCTACATTTGCTGTGTCTTTTGCAGTTTGCAATAAAGGTCTGCTTGGCTCAGATGCTCTAGCACCATGATTCACATGAATCCAATTACTGAGCTTTCCTTTTTCCAGACCTATACTGCATGGGATGTGGCTTTTATCACTTTTAAAGGTCCCTGCCACTTAGGAGAGTCCCAATAGGACCTTATCACTTTTTGCCACACCCAGTCACCAGGTTCCAATGGAGCAGTGTCTCCTTGTCTGTCCTTGTTGAGAATATCTGGAACCTGTTGAGAGAGAGCTTCAAATATTTTTCTGAGACTTTTAATGTACTGTTGACAACTCTGCAACTTGACTGTTTCTAGAAGTCAAAGGTGAATCAACAAATGGTCCTGGCAACTTTCTCCCTGTTAGCAGCTCATGAGGAGTCATGCAGAGCGTCGTGTTGGGGGTAGATCACAGTGCCATCAGCGCTAATGGTGGTGCATCAACCCATGTCATGCCTGTTCACATGCATTGTTTGGCTAGTATTCTTTTCAGTGTACAATTTGCTTTCTCAACAACAACATCTACACCTTCGCTGGGGCTACTAGCCTTCCATCAACTGATCTCCACAAACCTTCTTCATCCTTCTTTGCTCCTTTCTCTATCCACCTACTCTTTTTTTCAGGACTTGCCTTCTCTTGTAGCTGCTTGATTTCCTCCTCACCCAATTCCATGTACTTCTGATCTTCTTTCTGTACCATCATGCTTGCCTGGGTAGCATAACCACCTGCTTGCTTAGCAGCCAAATCAGCAGCTTCATTTCCTTTGGCTACAACAGCATTTCCTTTTTGATGTCCTTTGCACTTCAAAATTGCCACCCTCTTTGGTTGACCCATGGCCCCCAACAGCTCAACCATTTCAGTTAGGTGTCTAATCGGTGTGTTAATTGAAGTGAGGAATCCTTTTCTTTTCCAATGTGGCAAATCAACATGTGCAGCCTGGTGAGCATAAGCTGAATCAGTGTATATGTTTGCCTCTTGTTGTTTTGCATATTGACATGCTTTAGTGAGGGATACAATTTCAGCTTTTTGAGCAGAGGCAGGCTGGTCCACCATTCCTGCCTCTACAGTTTGAAATGCACCTGTCTCTTAATTATATTTTACAACTGCAAATGAAGCACTCAAAGATCCATCTGTTTTCCTGTAACAACATCATCACAAAAAAGATTCGAACATCCAATGTTCAATTTCATTTGCTTGGAGATTTGGAACAGCTTCCATGTCTGTTTCCACAATTGCACAACAGTCATGGGGTTCAACTGTGAGCATGTCCTCAGGCATGTTTGTGTCTTTACTTGTGCTTGTAGTATTCTTTTCAACCTTTGTGTTCTTTTGGCTGAAAGTGTGAACAATACACTTTGTAGATATGAGCTACTCCGTGCATTGTGTGCACAATCACAGTGTGTTGCATGGTAATGTGAGAAGTTTTCTCCAATGCTTTGGCTACTGTGGCAACATGACGTGTGCACGGTGGGTGTCCTCTCTCTATGTTATCTAATGTTGAACTGTAGTACATTAGAACTGATCTTGTTCCTGTACCTTCCCCTTTCTGATACAGCACAGCATTTACAATTCCATGCTGTTCAGAAATATCCAATTGAAATGGGGGAGTATAATCAAGTGGTTTAAGTGAATATGCATGTGACATCAGTTGTTTTAGTTCAATGAACACACCCTCGGCTGAAGTAGCCATTTCAATGGTGATGTGAGATTTTTGTGTCTTGCTTCATTAAGACGATTGCGCAGGGGTTGAATGACCGCAGTGTAATTTGAGACGAAATTTCTGCTGTATCTGGTAAGACCCCAAAATTACATCTTTTCCCTCACAGTGTGCGGTTAAGGGTCTGATAGAATTGATGACCTTTGTGATGGCGACACCGCGGAATCACCAGATGGGATTAGCCTGCCCAAATAATGAACTCTGGGGCAACAACACAGTACCTTTTTGCGGCTTAGTTTGTAGCTTTTCTGGTAAAGATGTTTCAACAGACCCTCATGAATTGTATATCAAGGATTCAGTGTACCCCGCCCAGTATGGGGTTACTGGGGCCCCACCCTGGAGCCAGGCCTGGGGGAGGGGCTCGAAGGCTAGCGTCTGGTGGCCGGGTTTCCACCCATGGGACCCGGCCGGGCTCAGCCCGAAGGAGTTACATGGGTCCGCCCTCCAGTGGGCTCACCACCTGCAGGAGGGATCATGGGGGTCCGGTGCTATGTGGATCAGGTGGCGGTCAAAGGCGGAGACCTTGGCGGACTGATCCCAAGCTTTCTAAACTGGCTTTTGGTACATGGAATGTCACCTCTCTGGTGGGGAAGGAGCCTGAGCTGGTGTACGAGGTTGAGAGATACCGGCTAGATATAGTCGGCCTCACCTCAACACACAGCTCCGGTTCCGGAACCAGTCTCCTGGAGAGGGGCTGGAGCTTGGCCTTTTCTGGAGTTGCCCCGGGCGAGAGGCGACGAGCAGGGGTGGGTATTCTTGTATCGCCCCACCTTGCTGCCTCTATATTGGAGTTTTCCCCGGTGGACGTAAGGGTTGCTTCCCTGCGCCTTCGGGTTGGGAAACGGGTCCTGACCATCATTTGTGCCTATGCACCAAATGATGTTTCAGAGTACCCACCCTTTTTGGAGTCTGTGACTGGGGTGCTGGAGGGTGCTCCTCTTGGAGACTCCATTGTCCTAGTGGGGGACTTCAATGCGCACGTGGGCAACGACAGTGAAACCTGGAGGGGGGTGATTGGGAGGAACGGCCTGCCCGATCTGAACCCGAGTGGTGTTCAGTTATTGGACGTCTGTGCTAACCACAGTCTGTCCATAACGAACACCATGTTCAAGCATAAGGGTGTCCATATGTGCACCTGGCACCAGGACACCCTAGGTCGCAGGTCGATGATCGATTTTGTTATCGTGTCATCAGACCTGCGACCGTATGTCTTGGACACCCGAGTAAAGAGAGGTGCAGAGCTGTCAACTGATCACCACCTGGTGATGAGTTGGATCCGATGGCAGGGGAGGAAGCCATTCAGACCTGGTAGACCCAAACATATAGTGAGGGTGTGCTGGGAGCGTCTGGCTGAGGCCCCTGTCCGGGAGGTCTTCAACTCCCACCTCCGGAAGAACTTCAACCACATTCCGAGGGAGTCTGGAGACATGGAGTCTGAATGGGCCATGTTCTCCACCTCTGTTGTTGAAGCGGCGGCCCAGAGCTGCGGCCGCAAGGTGGTCGGTGCATCTCGTGGTGGCAACCCCCGAACCAAGTGGTGGACACCAGTGGTGAGGGGGGGCCATTAAGCTGAAGAAGGAGTCCTATCAAGCTTGGTTGGCTTGTGGGACTCCCGAAGCAGCTGAGGTGTACCGGCAGGCCAAGCGGAGTGCAGTTCGGGTGGTTGCTGAAGCAAAAACCCGGGTACGGGAGGAGTTCGGTGAGGCCATGGAACAAGACTTTCGGTCGGCCTCAAAGAGATTCTGGCAAACTGTCCGGCGGCTCAGGAGGGGAAAGCAGCTCCCCGTCCACACTGTGTATGGTGCGGATGGGACACTGTTGACTTCAACTGGGGACATCGTCGGGCGGTGGAAGGAATACTTCGAGGATCTCCTCAATCCCACTGATACGCCTTCCACAGAGGAAGCAGGGTTTGGGGACGAGGGGGATAACTCGCCTATCACAGGGGCTGAGGTCCCCAAGGTGGTTAAAAATCTCCTTGGTGGCCGGGCCCCGGGGGTGGACGAGATTCGCCCTGAGTACCTCAAGGCCCTGGATGTTGTTGGGTTGTCATGGTTGACACGCCTCTGCAACATTGCGTGGAGGTCGGGGGCAGTGCCTTTGGCATGGCAAACCGGGGTGGTGGTTCCTCTCTTTAAAAAAGGGGACCGGAGGGTGTGCTCCAACTTTAGAGGGATCACACTCCTCAGCCTCCCTGGGAAGGTCTATGCCAAGGTACTGGAAAGGAGAGTCCGGCCATTGGTCGAACCTCGGATTCAGGAGGAGCAATGTGGTTTTCGTCCTGGCCGTGGCACATCGGACCAGCTCTTTACCCTCTCAAGAATTCTCGAGGGTTCGTGGGAGTTTGCCCAACCAGTTTACATGTGTTTTGTGGACTTGAAGAAGGCATTTGACCGCGTCCCTCGTGGATTTTTGTGGGGGGTGCTTCGGGAGTATGGGGTATCGGGCTTGTTGTTACGAGCTATTCGGTCTCTGTACGACCGTTGTGAGAGTTTGGTTCATATTGCCAACACTCGGTTGGAGTCATTCCCAGTGAGAGTTGGACTCCGCCAGGGCTGCCCTTTGTCACCGATCCTGTTCATAATTTTTATGGACAGGATTTCTAGGCGCAGCCAGGGAATGGAGGGTGTCATGCTTGGTGACCACAGGATCTCATCTCTGTTGTTTGCAGATGATGTTGTCCTGTTGGCTTCATCCAGCAATGACCTACAGCTCTTGCTGGGACGGTTTGCTGCTGAGTGTGAAGTGGCTGGGATGAGAATCAGCACCTCCAAGTCCGAGTCCATGGTCCTCAGCCGGAAAAAGGTGGATTGTCCTCTCCGGGTTGGGGACAGGCTCCTGCCCCAAGTGGAGGAGTTTAAGTATCTTGGGGTCTTGTTCACGAGTGAGGGGAGAATGGAGCGAGAGATCGACAGACGGATTGGAGCAGCATCTGCAGTGATGCGGACGTTGTACCGGTCTGTTGTGGTGAAGAGAGAGCTTAGTTCTAAGGCAAAGCTGTCGATTTATCAGTCAATCTGCATTCCTACTCTCACCTATAGTCACGAGCTTTGGGTAATGACCGAAAGAACGAGATCGCGGATACAAGCGGCTGAAATGAGCTTTCTCCGTAGGATTGCTGGACTCACCCTCAGAGATAGGGTGAGGGGCTCAGTCATCCAGGAGAGGGTCAGAGTAGAACCGCTGCTCCTCCACATTGAAAGGAGTCAGTTGAGATGGTATGGGCATCTGATTAGGATGCCTCCTGGACGCCTCCCACTTGAGGTGTTTCAGGCACGTCCCACTGGGAGGAGACCCCGGGCCAGACCCAGGACTCGGTGGAGAGACTATGTCTCCCAGCTGGTCTGGGAACGCCTTGGTATCCCCTCTGAAGAGCTGGAGCAGGTGGCTGGGGAGAGGGAAGTCTGGGCTTCTCTGCTTGAACTGCTGCCTCCGCGACCCCGACCTCCGGAAAAGCGGTAGAAGATGGATGGATGTTTCAAGAGGATCTCCATGGCTGAAAGCACAGAGGCAGCAGTAGGGCCTGCTAATAGCAGATCATCAACATACTGCAGCAACAATGTGCCAGGGGGCAGGAGTAAATCCTCCAAATGTTGACACAGTATGTGATTAAAAATGGCTGGTGAGTCAACAAAACCTTGTGGTAGTCTGCTGTATGTGTATTGCTGACCCTGATAGGTGAATGCAAAAAGAAGCCTGCTGTCTGCATGTAGTGGAATGCTGAAAAAAGCATTAGAAATGTCCACAACAGTAAAAAAAAAAAAAAAAATTGTGCTGTGGTGTAATGCTATTCAGAAGCATATAAGGATTTGGAACAGTGTCGGTGGTGCAGTGGTTAGTACTGTTGCCTTACAGCTAGAAGGTTCCTGGTTCGAATCCCCAGGCTGGCAGGGGTTGGAACCTCTCTGTGTGGAGTTTGCATGTTCTCCCTGTGCTGCGTGGGTTTACTCCGGGGGCTCCGGTTTTCTCCCACAATTCAAAGACATGCATGTTAGGTTAATTGGCTGTTCTAAATTGTCCCTAGATATGTTTCCTATAGGCCCTTAGAATAGAGGGTTAGTACTAGTGAAAGCGCTTTGAGTGGTCTTTGTGACTAGAAAAGCGCTATATAAGTGCAGGTTAGTTAGTTAGTAATTCGTGGGAACGACCACAGAATTGACAGGTCTCAGGTCGTGTACCATCCTGTAGTCCATTTTGCCAGGCTTCTCTACAGGAAGAATTGGTGTGTTCCATGGAGAATGTGTTGGCACTAAAACCCCTGCCTGAAGGAGACCTTGTATTGTTACTGCTATGCCTCTCTCCTTCTCTTCTGTGAGAGGATACTGTGCTCGCCATATTGGTTGAGTATTTGTTTTCAGTAAGATTTTGACTGGTGAACAGGTAATCAGACCAACATCTGCAGAGCTGTCTGACCATAGAGAGGGGGGCAAAGCATCCAAAAGTGCACCAGAATCTGGATGGTCAGTGTTTTCTCTGCCATATATTCTGTCTAGGTGCAATGTTTGTGGAGTAGCCTGAATTGGGACATTGCATGAGATGCGATTGCAATCAGCAGATGGTGAGTAATGCAGGTTCCTACACTGTGTGACAACCCAATCAGTCACCTTAAGACAGTTTTTCACCATTAATCCCAGTGCCCTTGCCTCCTCCCCTGCGGACACCCCCAGTGTGGCATGGGGTGCAGCAGTGTCCGAGGGCATACAGAGGCAACAAGTCTTTGTCCAAATAAACTGCAGCAGTGACTCCTTGTGGACCCACATAAATGTCCTTGCACACCAAGTCCTGTACCCCCACTAAAGTCTCCCATTGATCATCATACAGTTCCTGATCATCATGTGAATAATTCATTGTACAGTGGAGTGGATCATGTGGGGGGTCAGATGGTTGAGCAGAGTCTATCCATGGGGCCCATGCAATATCTTTGTCTACCAGTTGATTTTTGTCAGGGCTCACATCTTTCAGCTGTAGCCACCACACAGTTGCAAAAGAGGTTTGATCTTCCTCTGTGTCTGCTTCCTGTATTTGCAGCTGTGGAGCATTTAGGGAAGTAGACAAATCTGATGTGCACCGGAGCATAGTCTCGTCTGGCAGACACACAACAGTTCGAGTAGAAGCAAAATAGATGTGTGTCCTCACTTTCAGCAATACATCTCTTCCTAAGAGATTTACAGGATAGTCTGGTGAATAGAGAAAAGAGTGGACAAAATCCAGTCCAGCCAATGAACAGTTCAATGGTACTAGGCATCATGCTCTGGTTGGGAGCCATGTGTGATTGCTGAGGCTGCTGTGGCTGATCTAGCCACACCCCAGGTGCTGGAGGTGGGGTGGGTGCATAATTTGTCCAGACACTTCCTCTGCCAATAGGTGGAGCTCTACAACCACAAGCCCAATGATCTCTTTTGCCACACGGCAGGCACTTGTTACAGGGTAGGCCTGATGGTCTCATGCCTCCTCTGTATGCATCTCTACCATGCCCTCTTTGTGGTGGGTTGGAATACCATTGTTGTTGGGGTGCCAACAAAAAGGGCTCAGCAGGGACGGGGCCAATAATGGCCTGGGGGGTTGCCACTGTAACGGCTGGAGCCTGTATAGTATTTTTTTTGTTTTTTGTCCTTATTCACCACATCCCTAGCTGCTTTCAGCTGGGCTTTTACCAGCTGATTAGATAAATCTGCTGTTTTTGTCTCTTTTTCATCTTGTTTTTTGTTGGATTGTCTCACATAGTGATGCACATGAGACAGCCATTCTGCCCAGGGGCGGGTGTTTAAGCCCACTACCCCCTCTAGTGTGGCTCTAACAGGCGGTGTTACCGAGGTCTGTACAATATTGCGGAATACTGCCTGTGTAGTTGCATTATTGCGTGGGCTTTTCCCAGTCATGTCAGTCCAGAGTGCCAAACACCTATCCACATAGGCTCCTGCTTCCTCTCCTTTTTTCATGGGAGTGTCTGTTAGTTCAGCGCTAGTGATATCTACAGGGAACATCCCTCTCATTACTGTAAAAATATTATCACTGAGTTGTCTGAATGGAGCCTTATCAGGCTCATTGGTGGTGCGAGGCTCTTCCTCTATTTTTGAGCATAGAGGCTGAGGTGTGAGTAGCCACTATTCTTCTGATATCTGCTAAACACAAACAGCAACCAACTGTAGCCTTCTGCATAGCTCTTATCCACGGAGATGCTCCCAAGGTCAGTGGAGACAATGTGTCACATATGACTTTGAGGTCCTTAAAGGACCATTCCGAATATTGTGCCACCCCAGTTTCAGTAGATATCATGGGCATGTGCTTATAATTTACTTTAGATATGGCTCCTGCTTGTAAACACGTGCGCTAAGGTGCCTTTTTGGTCAGATTTTCTATTGTTTATCAATAATCATCATATTTCCACTGTTTTTGTGTGCCTGTAGGTGCATTTTTGTCTGTGTAATCAGTGATTTTCTTAGGGGTGTTTCCCCCAGTAATGGATAAATTTTGTAGACTAGCTTTAGCCTCTGCTAAAGATCTTTGTGATTTGTTCATTGCAGCCCCTAAATCATCCCTCTCATTTGTTTTCAGTTTTCGTGTTTGTTTCCTGTTTTCAGTTTTGGTGAGGGGGTGGAGGTAGCAGCTATTCCCAGTTTGCCAAGGGACTCCTCGTCGTCCACCTCCTCTCTGTCATAAGGATGATCGTGTCGACCTAGTGACTCGATAGGTGTTAGTTGATTAATAATTTGTTGTACTGTGTCTGCAGCTTTTTTGCTGTCTCCTGTGGTCAGCATTGGCCTAATGTGAAGCAATCCTGTTACTGCATTTACCATGTCATGGTTTTCTTTAGCAAATGTAGTAAGGGGCATTTGTTTGGAGAGCATGTTTACACACTCTACATATGGGCTTAACTGTGACACACAAGAAGCTGTGGGAGTGGTTGGAGGAGGTGAGGCAACTTCATCATAATGAGGTGGTTTCTCACTGTCCTCTTTTTGCTTAATCAGCTGTAAGGTCACTTTCCCAGTGTCACTTACAACTACCTGTCCTTCTTTCAATGCTGCCACAAGTTTAGGAATGTAACACATAGGCCTCGTCTTTTTCTTCTGATTCCTGCAATTTGTTCTTAATTTTTTCCAAATTTAGGATTTCCTGCCTTAACATAATTTTCCTCTGCAGTGAAATAACTTTGCACAATTATCTGCAGAATTTCTACCAGTTTGGTTGACTGAGGCATGATTTTTTTCTGACCCTGGTAAAAATCCTTGACTCTGCATGTCACACACCCACTGCTGAAACTTTCTGACTTCCTTTTTTCTGTCTGCCACATCTGTCTGCCTTTCAATAGCCTTTTCTGTCCTCTCACATATTTCTTTCACAGTGAAAAATGGTTTTGACAAGGCCATAGTTATCAGGTTCTCTATACAAACTATGGGAAGAAAAAGTTAGTAAATATTTACAATCCCTAGGGTCCAAACTCTGAATGAATGAATGAATGAATTTATTCAGTAATAATAATAAACATACATACAGTACAGTACAATAAGAACACATAAAAGAACAACCAAAAGGGTGTAGGCTGAAGCTAGTGCTTATATAGTGCCTACCCCGTTACGATTTTAAAATCAATAACATAAAAATTTAAGTCATACCCAAAATCAACAAAGAAAATCAAATAGAACAAGTAGACAAAAAACAAACAAAAACCTTTAAGTTATTACAAGTTTATCTCCCAGCATTTACAGTGAGATACTGGGAGATTTTCTCATCTTTGTACAATTTTTTGAATTGCTTCAGAGTTGAACATGTTTTAATATTTTCAGAGTAACAGTTCCACAGTTTAACTCCAGTGACAGACATGCAGTGATACTTTGTATTTGTTCTAACCTTTGGCTTATTTAAAACAGAGGTACCTCTTAGCTCATATTTGCTTTCCCTTTTTTTTAAACAGTCTCTGAATATTAACAGGTAATTGGTTATTATTTGCTTTGTACATGATTTGAATGACATTATAATCTACTAGATCTCTAAATTTAAGAGTATGTAATTGAATGAATATTGGATTTGTTGGTTCACAGTAAGGTTTCTTTGATACAATACGTACAGCTTTTTTCTGTAGTAAAAAGATTAAGTTTGTGTTTGTTTTATATGTGTTTCCCCACATCTCCACACTGTTTGTCATATAAGGAACTATCAGTGAATTATATAAAATGCAAAGAGAATTCTGACACAGGAGATCCCTAACTTTATACAGTACGGCAATGGATTTAGACATTTTAGTTTTGACATAATTTATGTGTGATTTCCAGTTTAGTTTGTTATCAACAATGACCCCTAGGAACTTGGTTTCGAAAACTGTCAATTTCAGCGTTGTTTAATTTTTCTGTGATTACGTATATAATTTGCGGTTTCCAAATATTATACATTTTGTTTTTCCAAGGTGAATAGATAATTTATTGGCAGTGAACCATTGATTGATTTGTTTAAAAGGAACTCTGATTTATATTGGCATGTTAGCTCTATTTGCTTTATTTTTATGTTACTAGCATAACTATAATATAATTTTTTTGAAAATAATTCCCAGTTTTATATATTTTTAAAAAACTTTATTATGATGTAAATCGCCATTATTGTTTACGTCGCAATGCATTCTGGGTAGTGACGTAGAATGGTTGCAGCCGTTTTTTCTGTCTTATACAAGCCAAGAGGCGAAGCTCCTAACTACTGCTATTTGTCAGTGAAAATGCCACATTGCGTGGCTTTTGGATGTAATTTCCAATCAAAGGGAAATAAAGAGAGCGGGGTAAGCCTCCATAGCTTTCCTAAAGAGGGAAAGTGGAGGAAAAAGTGGGGCGGCAGCAGCTCAGCAGGTAGAGCAGGTTGTCTAATAACCCGATGGTTGGCGGTTCGCATCACGTTCTCCCCAGATATCCTGCCGTTGTGTCCCTGGGCAAGACACTTCACCCGCATTGCCTCCAGTGCCCATAACACTGGGCATGAATGTGTAAAAATGTTTAAATGTTCGGTGGTGGCCAGAGAGGCTGTTGGCGCGGATTGGCAGCCACATTCCGCTCACTCTGTCTGTGATCGCGCGCTGTAACGCATGCCTGATAAAACTGACATATGTATTAATCACGCTGTGATAATAGCACAATATCGCTCAAAGCACGCGCATGAGACATGTCTGTGATCGCACGCTTGTGTTGACCGTTCCTGCCTTTCGTCTCCTAACTGTGGTTTTGGGACGCAGGGGAGATGCATCTTCCTCCACTATCTTACTCCCGAGTGGTACACAGAAGCACAGGCCATTTTATTTCACCTTAAAATAATGTTCCTCGAGCGCACGCTTGAGACACTCGCGGAGCGGAGAGACACTCGCGGAGCGGAGTGAAACTTATATATTGTTGATTTACTTACAATAGAATGCTCAAACGCAAAAAATTGTCTACAAGCATGATGGGCACTGAACTGATAAACATGGACTCTGAGCAACATAAAGCAATTTCTCTGTTGCTTTCTCAGAATGCGGGTTGAATGTCCATAAGCAGCGCTCCACTTTTTTTTTTTTTTTTCTTCTGACTGTTGCCAGCCAGATCTTCGACATGTCAAGCCAAACGCGCGCTTTGAGCGATATCACAGCGTGATTAATACATATGTCAGCTGTATCAAGTGTTGTGGGATGTCTGGTGCGTGTGTTTGGATGGGGCAGCTCGGTGCGTGGACTTGAGTGGCAGCTGTGCAGCCGAGCCCCCCCCCCCCCCCGGTGTGTGTGGAATGACCTGGAGAGCGAACGGTGCGTGATTTGGTGCGGATACGTAGAAAGAGCGAGGCAACCACAGCAGGTAGAATCTGTTGCTGACAACAGTGCGGTATATAAATAAAGCCCCAACGCTTCAGCAAAACGGCCTGTGCTTCTGTGTACCACAAGAGTGAGATTTACTCGGGAATTGACCACGGAGGAAGATACATCTCCCCTGCGTCCCAAAACCACAGTTAGGAGACGAAAGGCAGGAACGGTCAACACAAGCGTGCGATCACAGACATGTCTCATGTGCGCGCTTTGAGCGATATTGTGCTATTATCACAGCGTGATTAATACATATGTCAGTTTTATCAGGCATGCGTTACAGCGGGCGATCACAGACAGAGTGAGCGAAATGTGGCTGCCAATCCGCGCCAACAGCCTCTCCGGCAACCACCGAGCATTTAAACATTTTTACACATTCATACCCAGTGTTATGGGCACTGGAGGCAATGCGGGTGAAGTGTCTTGCCCAGGGACACAACGGCAGGATATCTGGGGAGAGCGTGATGCGAACCACCAACCATCGGGTTATTAGACGACCTGCTGAGCTGCTGCCGCCCCACTTTTTCCTCCACTTTCCCTCTTTAGGAAAGCTATGGAGGCTTACCCCGCTCTCTTTATTTCCCTTTGATTGGAAATTACATCCAAAAGCCGCGCAATGTGGCATTTTCACTGACAAATGGCAGTAGTTCGTAGCTTCGCTTCTTGGCTTGTATAAGACAGAAAAAACGGCTGCAACCATTCTACATCACTACCCAGAATGCATTGCGATGTAAACAAAAATCGTAATAAAGTTTCTTAAAAATATATAAAACTGGGAATTATTTTCAAAAAAAATTAAATTATAGTTATGTTACTAACATCAAAATAAAGCATATACGTAGAGCTAACATGCCAATATAATCAGAGTTCCTTTTAAGTTCATTTTCTACTGAATCCAGAAGTTGCTTAAGATTTTCTCCACTACAAAAAAAGTTATCTGCAAATAAAATACACTTGAACAATTTAGACACAGAACATAAATCATTAATATACAAAATAAACATCAATGGACCAAGCACAGAACCCTGTGCTACCCCACAGGTCATCTTCATCAGCTCAGAGTCTGTATTATTCACATGAACATATTGATATCTGTCTTCTAAATAGCTGTGTAACCAGTCAAAGGCAATTCCTCTGATGCCATACTTACGTAATTTACTGAGGAGTAATTTATGGTCAACTGTATCAAAGTCCAGAAATATTCCAACTGTGTATTCTCTTCTATCTGTTGCATCTGTAATCTGTTCAACAAAGTCCATGAGTGCCAGTGAGGTGATCCGGTTCTTCCTGAATCCATACTGTTGTTCGCAGAGTATATTGTGCTTATCAATGAAATCATTTAGTCTCTTAACAAATATTTTTTCCAGTATTTTGGAGAACTGAGGTAACAAGGAGATTCAATTCAATTCAACTTTATTTATATAGCGCCATATCACAACAGTCATTTCATAGCACTTTCAAATGTAGAGAAAACCCCACAACTGCAGAAAGACCCCAGCAATCAGACAATCCCCTGTGAGCAAGCACTTAGCGACGGTGGAGAGGAAAAACTCCCATTTAACAGGAAGAAACCTCTAGCAGAACCAGGCTCAGGGAGGGGCAGTTATCTGCTGCGACTGGCTGGGCGGTGAGGGGACAGAGAAGATGAAAAGAACAGACATAAAGAGAGCAAACATTAATGGAGAGAAGCCAAGTACATTATTGGAGGTCACCCGGCAGTCTAAATCTATTAAAAGCAAAACAAAGTGGGGGGGGGGGGCTTAAGAGACATAAGATCCCTCCCTAATCATAGGCTATATTGAAGAGGAAGGTTTTTACTCTATTTTTAAAAACAGAAATCGAGTGTGACTCCCGAACCCAGATTGGTAACTGGTTCCACAGGAAAGGAGCTTGATAGCAGAAGGCTCTGCCTCCCATTGTACTTTTGGAGATTCTAGGTATAACAAGTAATCCAGCATTTTGGGAGCATAGTGCTCTGTTAGGATGATAGGGTAATATCAGATCTTTTATATAAAAAGGGGCCTGATGGGTCTGTAGTTTGTCAATAAGTGTTTGTCACCAGTCTTATACAGAAGAACGACTCTTGCTATTTTCATTTTCTTTGGAAATTTACCAGCAGTAAGTGACGTGCTGTGAAGTGTTTAACAATACAATCAATAATACATTTAACCAAGAACATACTGAAATCATTACAATGAGTTGAGTTTTTCTCTTTGAATTTAACAATGTCAAGAATTTCTTTTTCATCTGTTTCTTTCATAAACATTGAGTAAGCGTTTATGTTGACGACATTGTCAGTGCCACTTGTATTTGCTGATGATACAGTGGAGTTGGCGATCTTTTTTGCTATATTAACAAAATATTCATTAAACGTGTTGGAGATCAAGCTATTTTCATTAATTATTCCATTTTCTGAATTTAAATAAGAGATTGTGGTTGGAATTTAGTTTTCCTCTCTTTGTTATATTATTTAACACCTTCCATATATTATATGTATTAGTTTTATTTTCCAATAATTTACTGTAATATGTTGTTTTACTCGATCTTAAAATACTAATGAGTATTTTTATAAGTCTTGTATTTCTTTTCTGCTTCCACAGTTCTTTTTCAGCATTTTTCAGGCCCTTGGTGATCCAAGGCTTATCTCTGTATTTAACTTTAGTTTCCTTTACCACTAGAGGGCAATGTTTATTATATAGTTATGATAAAATAGAGACAAATTCTCCATATACTGTGTCAATGTCGTCAACATAAACACTGCTCCAGTCTTGTATTTTTAAATCATTTCTAAGATTGTTGATTGCGGTTTCTGTTACAAGTCATTTAAAAACCTTATCTATTTCAACGTTATGTATTACACCAGTGTGTAAAGAAACAAAAACGGGCAGATGGTCTGTCACATCATTGATAATAAGACCAGCAATTACATTCCCCTCAGTGACATTTGTGAAAATGTTATCAATAAGCGTTGCTGAATGTGTTGTTGTTCTAGTGGGGTATGCTATTGAAGGGTAGAAACCCATACAAAGCATGGAATTTATGAATTCACTTATTTGGATATGGTCATTTGGATTTAATAAGTCAATATTGAAGTCTCCACAAATAAATACCAGCTTCTTACTACCTTCTGCACTGAAAAGCTCAGACAATTTTTCTTTGAAAATGTCAATATTGGTACCCGGTGCTCTATAAGTACAACTTATTATGTTTTTTGTAGTTGTAATTAATTTCACAGTTACACACTCCATGATGTTTTCCATTTCAAAAGACATACAGTATTATCTACAACTTGGCTTTGGTAGCAGGACCTGATATACAGTATAAACCAACACCAACACCCCTTTTTTTGACCTGCTTGTGGTATATAAATCATAGCCTCTCATTTGCACTGTATGAAGTTGGTCATTTTTTAGCCCAGTCTCAGAAATTGCAACAGCAGAAAAATTTGTGTTATAGAGAAACAAACTGTCCTGGATTTTGGAAGAATTCATATTGAGACTTCTACTATTAAAGGGCCTGTATCATGCAAAATCGACTTTTTTGAGCTTTTAAGCATGGTATAATGTTAATTTCTCACCAAAAACACCCCCAAAGTGGTATTTTGCTCCATTCACGCATCTCTTGAGTATTCCTCCTCAACCCTGCTCTCTGAGCTGCTGCTCCGCCCTGTCCCTGATAATGACTGGGTCCCCACGTTCATACATATGAACGTGGGTGAGCCGCCCACTCCAGGAAGTGCCTGTGCTGCCAGCACCGCCCCCAGGCTAATGCACACACCCACTTTCTCCACGCAGCTAACGGACCGGTGATCGGCAAAACTCTTTCACTTTAGCATTGACGCTGTGAAGAAGTAGTTCCTCTCGCACCTAATCTGCTCAGTGACAACAACTGTTTGCTTTTTTACGTAAAACAATGTCTTCTAAGTTTCCGTGGGTGGAACCCAGCGACACGCTGCAGCAGCCGGCTCAGGGGTTACATCATGAAATGGGCGGCAGCCACAAGAAGGAGAGGCTGAGCCTCAGAGATCGAGGCATCTTACTTCTGGGTTGGAAAAGTAGCTTGCGAAAATAACTCATATTTCATAAGAAATTCATTCTCCAGTGTACCAAAGGTAATATACTATCACATACATGCATATAGTTTACTCTGAAAGGCTTAAAATAGCATGATATAGGCCCTTTAAAGTGTATTATTCACAATGATTGGTCAGAAATTGTATTTTTTAGTTGGTCTGAGCTTAAGTATTTACACTGATGTTTTATACTGTTGAAAAAGTGATTTTCAGGATCGGTTTCATATTCAACACTGTGTGGCTTATGCTCAGTATATTCATACCCTTTAAAAATGAGGTTGTTTCCTATAAAGGTTTGCATCTTAATTATTCCAGTCAATGGAAACAAATGCACAGTTTATATCTCTTAGATGATAATGAAATGGCAATCATTTCTGGTTAATTTTTGGCTCCACTGATTTTGGTGTACTGTTACAGAGATGGCGTGGGTGAATAATGAGTCTGTCATACCTTAAGTAGGCTATGTCCCCCCGTGCTCTTGCAGCTTTCAGCTCTGGCATTAATTCTTTTCTCTTCCTTCTTACCAAATCAGTGAAGTCCTCATTGATGAAGATTTTTCTTCCTTTGAGGGACTTGGCTCTTTGAAGAATGGTCATCCTGTCTTTGTGCCACAGGAACTTGACCACAATGGGCCTCGGTCTTTCTCCTCCAGTTGCCCAGTGCAGTGGGCTCTCTCCATCTCGATCCCTGGTGGTAACTGTAGTTTCTCCATGAGAATATTTTTAATCTTCTCCTCCGTGTCAGCCCAGGTCTCTCCTGGTGCCTCCACAACACCATCAAAGACTAGATTATTTCTCCGAGATTGTCCTTCCAGGTATTCAAATTTGTCAGTGATAGTCAACAGACTGTCACACACTTTAAAAACATCTGATTGCAGCACATTGTTGCGGTCTACTTGTTTAGACAAATCAGCTTTTATGTCATCTACGTCTTTCTGGGTGAACTGTAGACTGGTTTTAACATTGTGCACCTCTCTCGTCATCGTGTCCACTCTTGCATTAGCTGAGTCCATGATCACTTTGATAAGGCTTTTGAAAGTTTCCTGTTGTTGGTTTAACAATGCAGAAAACAATTCTTTTTGCTGTTGTAGTAAGTCATTTACCTGTGCGAGGGACACATATCCCTCCTCAGATTTGGCCTCTGCTTTCGGCTTAGGTGACTTCCATTTTTCTGTCTGCCACATCTGTCTGCCTCTCAATAGCCTTTTCTGTCCTCTCATATATTTCCTTCACAGTAAACAAAGTTTTTGACAATGCCATAGTTATCAGGTTCTCTTTACAAACTATGGGAAGAAAAAGTTAGTAAATATTTACAATCCCTAGGGTCCAAACTCCGAATTTTCAACTCCTTACTTGGAATTTCAGCCTCTACAACCTTCTACCTGTTATCCTGGTGACGCAGGTGGTAGAGCACATGGCCTGCAATGCCAGTGGAGACTGCAAATTCTTTGTTTCTGTTAGACCAAAAAAAATTACATTCCCGGGGGCTTTCGCCTTTATTTTCTAACCCTCACAATACACTGCCTCTTATTCCACACAACCAGAAATGGGACTTCGGGATCAGAACTGACTCCTTTCACCCTACACCACTCTTCATGTCTTAAATTGGGATATAAGAGGTTAACCACCTACACATTTATCCCCACAAGATTTACAGAGGCAACACAACGTCAACATACATAGTATACACGATATCTGCAGAAACGATTGCGTGATTGTGTCTTTCCCTTCGCCGCTCAATACTATAGGCTTTTTAACCAGTTTAACTCTATAACAGAGGCTATTTACCTTGGCTCGCGTCCGATAATCAAAACCATTGATAGCATGTTATAAAGATCAGTCCAACTGATTTTATCAAACTGGCCAAACACAATTACTCACCATTTGTTGGTACTTAAGTTTCTTGTATTGTGCTGTATATGTCACGGGTGGCTCTCGCGAGCCACCATAAGATGCCACACAGTCACCAGAGAGTTTAGTGAGAGTTTTATTAACGGTGAGAATAGTGACAACACAAGCTGCTGAGACATACTGTAGACACTTGAGTCTACTCACAACAGGAGGCATAGGCTAAACAGCTCTACAGGTCCAGAGGAGGAGACAGTCAAGTACAGACAGACGAGGTTGGTGATAATAATAACACCGGCTGCTAAGGCAGAGACACACAAAGATCGATACACACCGGGAGGGGTAAGGCTATACAGCACACTTACTAGTCCAGGGGCACGACGGTCAAACCAAGCAGACGTGGTAGGAATAAATCCTAAGCATCCGTAGCATGACGGAGAGTTAACAGACACTGCTGCGCCGATGCGGCCGCCAGCGCGGGTTAAAGTAGCCTGAGCGCTAACGACCACAAATGCAGCACAGCTGTTGAGGATTTGACAGCTCAGCGGAAGCCTCCCCGAGCACTATCACAATAAGAGCTCGGAGAGCTAGAATAATAATGCCGCTGTCAAACCCTGACAAGAATAACCCGAGCACAAAGGCATAGTGCTCGGGTCATGACAGTAGCCCCCCCTCACTTGACGGGCTCTGAACGTCTAGTAATACCTGCCCCCCCTCCCCCCAACCACAGGGCGAGTGGATTGAGGAACAGGCAAGGAAGGAGCCAAACAAAACCTAACAAAACCCTAAACAGAAAAGGAAAAGAATACATCACCTGACATATCCATCCCATTTTCCCCAGAACAATGACGAGAGGAAAAAAAACCAGAGAAAAAACAAAACAAAACAAGACATGACTACAATACAAGGGAAAAACAAACAAAGCAAAAAAAAGCACCTGACACTGAAAATTTTCCCTCCGAGACCACAGACAACCCGTCTACCTCCAGTGTACATAACCTAGCCAAAAAAATAAACCCAAACACACAATGACCCTGGGAACCGAAACAAGAAATGGCTGCACGGTGGCACAGTGGTTAGCACTGCGGCAGCACAGTTTACCCTTGGCCGGGGGATTGTGGGGATCGTGGGATCGTGGGTTCGATCCCAGCCCCCGACCAACAGTGATCTGTGTGGAGTTTGCATGTTCTCCCCGTGTTGCGTGGGTTTACTCCGAGATTTCTCCGGTTTCCTCCCACATGCCAAAAACATGCATGTTAGGTTAATTGGCTGTTCTAAATTGTCCCTAGATATCTGTTTCCTATAGGCCCTTAGAATAGAGGGTTAGTATTAATGAAAGCGCTTTGAGTGGTCTTTGTGACTAGAAAAACGCTATATAAGTGCAGGTTAGTTAGTTAGTTAGTTAGAAATAAATGCAAACATGATAACTATGGGGGGGAAAAAAACAAGACGTAAATGCAAACACATGACTATGACCAAGAAAAAAAAATGCACACTAACACATGGTAACTATGAAAGAGAAACAAGACAAATGCACACACCTGGAAACTAAGAAACGAGAACACCAAACTATGGCCCCTCAAAAGAAAGAGGGGAGAACAAAACAAAAAGCAAAACATGACCATAGCCCCTCAAAAGGAAGAGGGGAGGACAAAACAAAAAAAACAAAACCCAGACTATGGACTATAAACACACATGAGGCAATCTAAATTGCTAAACATAACTTGACATAACTAAGGACTGTAAACACACATGAGGCAATAAAAAAAATTGCTTTGCATAACTTGACATGACTATGGCTTTCAAAACACATGAGGCAATGAAAATAACTTTACATAACTTGACATGACTAGACAATGGATTTCAAAACACATAAGGCAATTATGCTGTTTCCAAATTTATGCAGATTGTTTCCTCTATGCCATGTGTCAACACAACGGAAATAAGCTATAGACAGCTTGCTCCTTCTGTAATTGATAACATGGTGGATAGTGTTTCAGCTTCTCTACATCAGGCTCTAGACTTGGTGGCCCCCTTAAAAAAGAAAAAGTCTAATCAGAGATTTTTAACTCCTTGGTTCAACACAGAAACTCGTAGCTTAAAACAGAAGACTCGTCAATTAGAAAGAAAATGGCGCTCTACTAATTTAGATGAAATCTATTTAGCTTGGAGAAATCATCTTTTAATTTATAAAAAATCTCTTAGAAAAGCTAGAACGAGTTATTACTCTGCATTAATAGAAGAGAACAAGAATAATCCCAGGTTTCTTTTCAGTACTGTAGCCAGGTTGACAAAGAGTCAGGACTCTGTCAATCCTAGCATCCCCTTAGAGCTTACTAGTCAGGACTTTATGAACTTTTTCAATAATAAAATTTCATCCATCAGAGATAAAATCAATCAGATTCTTCCCACAGTTAACTTAAATACTGTAACTACTACAACTCCTTCTATTGATGTCTGTCTTGATGAGTTTACTCCAATCGACCTTTGTGAGTTAGACAAAATAGTTTCCTCATCCAAACCTTCAACTTGTCTTTTAGACCCTATTCCTACCAGGTTATTTAAAGAAGTCTTCCCACTTATTGGTAGCTTTATTCTTCATATAATCAATTCTTCATTAACTTTAGGCCATGTACCGCAGGCTTTTAAAACGGCTGTAATTAAACCCTTACTCAAAAAGCCAACGCTAGATCCAGGAGCTTTAGCTAACTATAGACCAATCTCTAATCTCCCTTTCATTTCAAAAATCTTAGAAAGAGTTGTTGCTATGCAATTATTTGACCACCTGCAGGGAAATGGTTTATTTGAGGAGTTTCAATCTGGGTTTAGAATCCATCATAGCACTGAAACAGCCTTAGCGAAGGTCACTAACGACCTCCTCATTGCATCTGATAATGGACTAGTTTCTGTACTTGTCCTTTTAGATCTTAGTGCAGCTTTTGATACTATTGATCATAATATTCTACTTGATAGATTAGAACACTATGTTGGACTTAATGGAACTTCGTTGCAGTGGTTTAGATCTTATTTATCTGATAGGTTCCAGTTTGTTCATGTAAATGATGAGTTTTCTCTCAGCTCAAAGCTTAGTCATGGAGTTCCACAGGGATCTGTGCTTGGCCCTACTCTTTTTAGTTTATATATGCTTCTGTTAGGCAACATTATTAGAAAGCACTGTATACATTTTCACTGTTATGCAGATGACACACAATTATACCTGTCAATGAAGCCAGATGATACTAATCAATTAGCCAAGTTAGAAGCCTGTCTTAAGGAAATCAAAGTTTGGATGACTTGTAATTTCCTGCTATTAAATTCAGATAAGACTGAAGTCATTCTTGTTGGTCCAAAAAACCTTAGAAATTCCTTTCCAAATCAAACTTTCAGTTTGGATGCAGTTACTCTTTCTCTTAATAGCTCTGTGAGGAACCTTGGAGTTATTTTTGATCAGGATTTGTCCTTCAATTCACATATTAAATTTGTTTCTAAGACTGCCTTCTATCATTTGCGTAATATTGCCAAGATTAGGAGCATCTTGTCTCAGAGTGATGCTGAGAAGCTGATCCACGCTTTTGTTAGCTCGAGATTAGATTATTGTAATTCTTTATTATCAGGTTGTCCTAAAACATCTTTAAAAAGTCTTCAGCTGATCCAAAATGCTGCAGCAAGAGTTTTAACAGGTACTAGAAAGAGAGATCATATCTCTCCGGTTCTGGCCTCCCTTCATTGGCTTCCCATAGAGTTTAGAATTAAGTTTAAAATCCTTCTTCTTACTTACAAAGCTCTAAACAATCAGGCTCCTTTTTATTTAAAAGATCTGATACTACCGTATCATCCTAACAGAGCACTACGCTCCCAAAATGCAGGTTTACTTGTAATACCTAGAATCTCCAAAAGTACAATGGGAGGCAGAGCCTTCAGTTATCAAGCTCCTCTCCTGTGGAATCAGCTGCCAATCTGGATTCGGGAGTCAGACTCGATCTCTGTTTTTAAGAATAGGGCTAAAACCTACCTTTTTGATATAGCCTACAATTAGGGAGGGATCATGTGTTTTCTGAACCCTCCCTTAGTTATGCTGCTAATAGGTTTAGTCAGCCGGGGGACCTCCAGTAATGCACTGGGCCTCACTCCTTTCCTCACTCTCTATGAAATATTTTTTTTTTGCTGGTCATTAACATTTGTTTGTTCTCTCCCATAGATTGAGTCCCCATCGTGCTGTTTGCTCTCTACATGTCTGTTCTTTTCTTCTTCTCTATCCCCTCACCCCCCAGCCAGTCGCAGCAGATGACTGCCCCTCCCTGAGCCTGGTTCTGCTGGAGGTTTCTTCCTGTTAAAAGGGAGTTTTTCCTCTCCACCGTCGCCAAGTGCTTGCTCACAGGGGATCGCCTGATTGCTGGGGTCTTTCTGCAACTGTGGGGGTCCTCCCTACAGTTGATAGTGCTATGAGATGACTGTTGTTGTGAAATGGCGCTATATAAATAAAGTTGAATTGAATTGAATTGAATTGAATTAAAATTGCTTAACATAACCTGACATGACTTGACTATGGCTTTCAAAACACATGAGGCAATCAAAAATTGCTTAACATAACTTGACATGACTTGACTATGGATTTCAAACACACACACGAGGCAATAAAAAAAAAAATTGCTTTACATAACTTGACATGACTTGACTATGGATTTCAAATACACATGAGGCAATCAAAATTGCTTAACATAACTTGACATGACTTGACTATGGCTTTCAAAACAGATGAGGCAATCAAAAATTGCTTTGCATAACTTGACATGACCCTGACACCGTATGGGCCAAAACAAAAGATGATCGGCGGAGATCCAACGCCCCCCAGGCAGAGCTCCGGCGACCTCCCTGCCTCCGATGGCCCACGGATAGTCCCACAAAACAGTACATGGTCAGGCGGCCTGCCCCAGTCCCAGGCCCCCAGAAACAAGTCCTCTGGTGGCCGAACCAGGTCACCCAGTAGCAACCACAGTTTATCAGGCGACCAACCCAAGACGCTGAACGCACAAAGCAGTTCCTTGGGTGGCCGACCCGCATCCCACAACCACCAGGACCGTGGAGGAATAGCATGCAGCCCGCCTAATGACGACAATACATGAGAGCGCAAGTCTGCCAGACAAAAACCTCCAACGGCCCCCAGCTGGTTGCTCCTGAGAGGGGAACAATCAAAAAATTGAACCTCCTCGAATCCTGATTGGGTCGCAGCCGCACCTGCACTGGACCCCCACTGGACCTCGTCGGACCCCGATTGGGTCACCGCTGCACCCACGTCGGACCCCGACTGGGTCACAGCCACACCTGAGCTGGACCCCCACTGGACCTCATCGGACCCCGATTGGGTCACCGCTGCACCCACGTCGGACCCCGACTGGGTCACAGCCCCACCTGAGCTGGACCCCCACTGGACCTCATCGGACCCCGATTGGGTCGCAGCCACACCTGAGTCGGACCCCGACTGGGTCACCTCGGCCCACGCGTCGGACCCCGACTGGGTTGCAGCCACACCTGAGTCGGACCCCGACTGGGTCACCTCGGCCCACGCGTCGGACCCTCGGACCCAGTCGGACCCCGACTGGGTCACCTCGGCGACGACCTCCATCCCCGAACCTGGAACCTCCAGTCCCATGACCTTGACAGATTCCAGACTAGTAATGCTGTGGAGAGGCTCAGAGAACAAGAGAGGGCCGGGATCAGTTCCACCGGCAGCGCCAGAGCCCAACGAGACAAGCTCGGGTGCAGCAGACGGCTGCCCCTCGCTCGCCTCCCCATGAGGCAGGAAAAAATGCTCTAACACACCATAAAGGAAAACAAGGAAGAGCACTTGCCTGCACTCGGGCTCTGGAGCCGTCCAGGACTTCATCGATCCAGGTTCAGACAGACGCTCGTCGTCGGGCTCCCACTCGGCTGCGTCGGGTTCCACAGCCGGCCTGATGGTCTCTGCGGCTGGATCCTCTCGCGCTGGCGTCCACGCCAATAACCCGTATGGCGTGGGGGCAGAGGACCCTCGACCTGCGGACTCGGGCTGCATCTCTGAGGAACCCTAGGGACGCTCACTCGTTGGCTCTGGCTCCTCACCGCAGTCCGTTCTCCTCCTCTGTCCAACACTAGGCTGCAGGGCCGGGATATCTCCCAGAGCCGCAGGCCTCCCCCTCGTTCGACAGCGTGGGACTGATGCCGAGGACCGCTCCACAGGAGGAAACACAGAGGCAGCAGGTTCAGTATTACTGGCTACAGCTAGAGAAGGAAACTCGGGGAGCTGCGAACCCCGAGCTTCACCCCCAGGAGTCAGACAAGACAGATCACTATGATGGATAGGTAAGTGAAATTGAACTTGCCTGTCTCCTGCAGGGAAGATGGTGCCAGCTGTAGAGGACGTTGCTCCTTCCCTCGCTCGCTGGATGGTAACCCAGGACCCATGGACGGAGCTCACCGGCACAGGAGTCAGCTCACTCTCAGCAGCTGGCTGATTGAGCGGGTCATTCCGGCGGCCCGGAACTGGATCCGGAGCAGGAGCTTGCTGAAGACGTGCTCGACCGCGACGCCGACGCCTCCGCCGGCCCCCAGATGGTGCGAACTCCAGGACTGGATCGAGGACGGGATCAGGATCCGTAGGCCAAGAGCAGGAGTGCCTCTTCTCCTGCTTCACGCCGCGTTCCTCCTCCAGCATCAGGAAAATCTCGCGTTGTGCGGCAATATCTTCCCTCCTCGCGTCGACTTCCGGGTGGTCAGCCCAGCGGGAAGGGAGATGACGAAGGACGTCTTCAGCAGCGTCTAGGTACCAGTGTATTCTATGATGGTAGTCCAGCAGTGAAGCGGAGATGAGCATCTCATCCACGACTTCCAGAAAGCCTGTCAGCTCGTGGCTCGGGCTCCCAGCGCGGTCCCTCCGTGACGGCATTCTTCCCACACACTCAATACCCAGACGGAAACAGCAACTGTCCAAAAAACTCAAAACTCCCAGGTGAATTGCGTTTCGGGTTGGCGTCACCGTAAACGCCGTTTTGGCAGCAGTGTACTGTCATGGGTGGCTCTCGCGAGCCACCATAAGACGCCACACAGTCACCAGAGAGTTTAGTGAGAGTTTTATTAACGGTGAGAATAGTGACAACACAAGCTGCTGAGACATTGACACTTGAGTCTACTCACAACAGGAGGCATAGGCTAAACAGCTCTACAGGTCCAGAGGAGGAGACAGTCAAGTACAGACAGACGAGGTTGGTGATAATAATAACACCGGCTGCTAAGGCAGAGACACACAAAGATCGATACACACCGGGAGGGGTAAGGCTATACAGCACACTTTCTAGTCCAGGGGCACGACGGTCAAACCAAGCAGACGTGGTAGGAATAAATCCTAAGCATCCGTAGCGTAACGGAGAGTTAACAGACACTGCTGCGCCGATGCAGCCACCAGCGCGGGTTAAAGTAGCCTGAGCGCTAACGACCACAAATGCAGCACAGCTGTTGAGGGTTTGACAGCTCAGCGGAAGCCTCCCCGAGCACTATCACAATAAGAGCTCGGAGAGCTAGAATAATAATGCCGCTGTCAAATCCTGACAAGAATAACCCGAGCACAAAGGCATAGTGCTCGGGTCATGACAGTATATTATATTTCTTATGACACAATTCACTCACCATTTGTTTTTACTTACGATTCTTGTGTTGTGTCATATATTCCTTAAATGCCCATTATTTCCATTCATATATTACTCAATCGTTGTTTGTAATTGATATTCTTGTAATATATAGTACGTCTTTTCTGTATCGATACTTCTTATTCTCTATAAAAGGCGGCTTATTAATCTGACCCTAAACTGTATCAATGACTAGACAGTTCATTCATATTATCCTAAAATGCAAATGATTAAAATATTCTGTGTGTTCTTAATTCTTCAAAAAATGGCATTAAATTCTCAAATTTCTGTTAAATATTATAATTATCACATTCTTAATTTCTGGTAAAATTATAATTACGACAAAAAGACTTACTTCTACTGCATATTGCAGACAATCCTACAGAGATTTGTTAAAAAGGTTCCCTGCTCACCTTGTTAAAATGGGCCCGGAATTGTCTGCAATAGACAGGTGAAAGCTTTTCGTCCGGTCACCTCTGATGCCTGTCAGCAGTCACCAGGTTGTAAAACCTTTTGTTCTGAAAAGTGTGTTCAAAAATTGGACCGTTAGCACAAAACCATTTAAAATTCACCAGAGGATTCAAAATCACATGAGATGTACTATTTCTCAACTTATCTGTTTATTGAAGCATGCAGAGAATATCACAGCAGTGAGGTCTTCGTCCCACCACAGCTTGCTAGAGAAGACCCCAAAAAACAAAAGCATAAGGTATATAAAGTCTTCCGGTCCGGGGGTGTACCCCCGCCACCCCCACAATGGTTATCTTCTCGTTGAGTTGGTAAGGACTGCTGACTCCATCAGATGCCCCCTCCTCTGGAACGGTCTCTGGCAGATGTTTTCCTGTCTATATTTCACTGTCTCCTTTCAGTTCCTTATATCGCAAGCCTTAACCCAGGTTCATCTTTCTATTTTTCTATATGTAAGCAGAAATAAGTACTTCGTTGCTTGCCAATAGAGGGTGTTTGTATGCAGAGCTAAAAACCCACATCTTGCTATGTTATGCGTGTAGCAGTGCAAGAGACTTCATGCAGCAGAAAGTACATTGTGTTCCTCTTTTATCTAATTAACACATTCTAAAGTAAAACATTCTTATCTAACTGAAATATTCTATCACAATATGATAGCATTTTCAATGCTGAATAGCATTCTGAGTACTAGAGACTGCCTTTGTCACTTCTAGATTAGATTGTTGTAATTCACTACTGTCAGGTTGTCCTAAAAACTACTAAAAATTCTCCACTTCTCCAAAATGCTGCAGCAATGTTATTAATGGGCACTAAAAAGAGAGATCATCCTTCCCCCATATTAACCTCCGTCCATTGGTTCCCTGTTGATTCCAGAATCAAATTTAAAGTCTTCCTCTTGACATATAAAACCAGACAGCTATAATTTCCCAGTTTGGGATCAATAAAGTACATCTATCAGTCCTAAACAATTATTAAGTTTTCAGAACACAGGACTCCTAGTAATCCCTAGGCTCTATCCACCCATTCACACACACATTCACACACTGATGGCGGCAGAGCTGCCATACAAGGCGCTGGCCTGACCCACCAGGAGCAACTGGGGGTTCAGTGTCTTGCTCAAGGACACTTCGACATGCAGACTGCAGACAGAGCGGGAATTGAATCGCTGATCCTCCGATCAGTAGTCGGCCACAATACACCTGCGCCCCAGCTGCCCCAGATGGTGATATCATATTTTAACTGAACGTCACTCACAAGTTTAGATTGGATGTCGCATGTCATAGTTTTGAATTATACTGTTACTGTCTACTATGTCCACTAAAAAGATTGCTAATTATGCATAGTGTGCATAGTGTTTGGGCATTACACCACTAGGTCCAGCTACGCATGCGTTTGCTTGAAGAACCTATGAGGTTTACTAGCTAGCTTAAAAAGCCTGTAAAAAACTATAAAAATGTTGTAACCTAGCTTTGATGCAACATTGCACGTCGTATCTGTGCGAATGTTGTTCTTCCTGTATGTTGTTATCTGTATGAATATGATGTCTTTCTCTCTTTTCATTGTCTCTCCCCTCACCCCCCCTTCCCACCAGTCATGGCAGATGACTGCCCCTCCCTGAGCTTAATTCTGCCAGAGGTTTCTTCCTATAATGGAAGTTTTCCTCCCCACAGTCGCCTAGTGCTTGCTCATAAGGGGTCATTCGATCGTTGGGGTTTTCTCTGAATTACTTATGATTTGTATCTAGTGCCTTCAGATGACTTTTGTTGTGATTATTCACTATACAAATAAAGTTGAATTGAAATGAATTGAATAACCTCAACATATCACAAAGGCCAACATTTATAAATATTTTACAGGACACTGTATTACCCCCCATTTCCACTGACTCCGGTTGCAGTCCATTATGGCTGCAATGTGGTTGCTGTAGTAAATTCCCATTCTGGTCAATGTTCTACTCTCCACATCAGAATCAGAATCAGAACAGATCAGAATCAGCTTTATTGGCCAAGTATGCACAACACATACAAGGAATTTGACTTTGGCTAAAAACTTGCTCTCGTTGTTCAGGTGGAGGATTTAAATAAGGATTCAATGACAACAGAGTATGTACAGTAAATTACAGTCTGTCCACGTTTCTATAAAAGGATGCAAATATATACAGTTATTTACTCAGACTAACCACACTTTGCAGAAATATATGAAAAAATATACAGTCACACAGTATTTCAATGTGAACTCAGATTCAGTGATATAATGTGAATGAAGTAAAAAGCAGTGTGAGAGTTATGTGCAATGTAATAATGGATGAAAAGTCATGAGTACAGCAACAGGTAGGACTAGGTGAATGTTAGGAGTTCATCAGAGTGATGGCTTGAGGAAAGAAACTGTTCCTGTGACGGGTGGTTTTGACCTTCAGTGATCTGTAACGACGACCAGAAGATAGAAGTTCAAACAGTTTGTGGTCCGGGGTGTGATGGGTCAGCACAGATGTTTCCCGCCCATTTCCTGGTTATGGACCGATATAAGTTCTCAATGGAGGGTAGGTCGGTACCAATGATCCTCTCCGCAGACTTAACGATCCGCTGCAGTCTGGTCTTGTCCTGTTTAGTGGCAGATCCAAACCAGACAGTGATGGAAAAGCAGAGGACAGATTGGATGATGGCGGTGTAGAAGACAACCAGCAGCTCCTGAGGCAAATCAAACTTCTTGAGCTGACGCAGAAAAAACAACCTCTGCTGGGCCTTTTTCCGGACAGTGTCTATATGGGAGGACCACTTCAGGTTCCGGGAGATTGTGGTACCCAGAAACTTGAAGGAGTCCACAGTGGACATTGTGCTGTTGAGGATGGTGAGTGGGGGGAATGAAGGGGGGTGTCGCCTGAAACCCACAGTCATCTCCACCGTTTTGGCTGGGTTAAGTTCAAGATGGTTCTGGCTGCACCAGAGGATCAGCTGCTCCACCTCCCACCTGTATGCAGACTCATCATCATCCCGGATCAAACCGATGACTGTGGTGTCATCCGCAAACTTCAGGAGCTTCACCGAAGGGTCCTCTGAGGTGCAGTCGTTGGAGTAGAGGGAGAAGAGCAGTGGGGAAAGGACACATCCTTGAGGGGCGCCAGTACTAATTTTTCGGGAGCTGGATGTAAATCTCCCTAGCTTCAGCTGTTGCCACCTGTCAGTCAGAAAGCTGGAGATCCACTGGCAGGTGGAGGGGGGCACCTTGAGCTGGAGGAGTTTCTGATGAAGAATGCCTGGGATGATGGTGTTGAACGCTGAGCAGAAGTCGACAAACAGGATCCTGGCGTACGTCCCTGGGTGAGTCGAGGTGTTGCAGGATGTAGTGTAGTCCCATATTCACTGCATCATCCACTGACCTGTTTGACCGGTATGCAAACTGCAGTGGGTCCATCAGGGGGCCTGTGATGACCTTCAGGTGGTTCAGCACCAATCTCTCCAAGGATTTCATGACCACAGAGGTCAGGGCAACAGGTCTGTAGTCGTTTAATCCTGTAACAGAGGGTTTCTTGGGAACTGGAATGATGATGGAGCATTTGAAGCAGGAAGGCACTTCACGCAGCTCCAGTGATCTGTTAAAGATCCGGGTGAAGATGGGGGCCAACTTGTTGGAGCAGACTCTCAGGCAGGACGGAGACACACCATCAGGTCCTGCAGCCTTCTTGATCTTTTGTCTCTGAAAGACCCGGCGCACCTCCTCTTCACAGATCGTTAGTGCTGGTGGGAGGTCAGAGTGGAGGAGGGATGGAGTTCCTGGGGCTGCAGATAATCCTTTTGTGTGGGTGGGAGGTGAGAACTGTAGGTTCTTTTTAAACCTGCAGAAAAAGCTGTTTAGGTCGTTAGCCAGCTGGACGTTTTCCACAGGGTGGAAGGATGGTCTCCTGTAGTTGGTGATATTCCGTAGGCCTCTCCAGACAGAAGCAGAGTTGTTGGCTGAGAAGTTTTTTTGTAACTTCACACTGTAGCTCCTCTTAGCAAGCCTGAGCTCCTTCGTCAGCATGTTTCTGGCCCGCTTGTACAGAGTCCAGTCACCAGTCCTGTAGGCCTCCTCCTTGGTCTGACGTAGCTGCTTCAGTTTAGGAATGAACCAGGGTTTATTGTTGTTGTATGTGCAGAAGGTCTTGGTCTGCACACACATGTCCTCGCAGAAACAGATGTATGACGTCACAGTGTCAGTGAGTTCATTTAGGTTAATGGCTGCATCTTCAAAAACACTCCAATCTGTACAGTCAAAGCAGGCTTGTAACTCCAGCTTTGATTCCTCAGTCCATTTCTTCACAGTCCTTACAACAGACTTGGAAGTTTTTAGTTTCTGTCTGTATGTTGGAATAAGATGGAGCAGACAGTGGTCAGAAAAACCCAGAGCTGCACGGGGGACGGCATGATAGGCATTTCTTAAAACTGTGTAACAGTGGTCAAGTGTATTTGTGTCCCTGGTGGGACATTTAATATGCTGTCTGTATTTAGGAAGCTCATTTGTGAGATTAGCTCTATTGAAATCACCCAGAATGATAAGCAGAGAGTCTGGATGTTTTTCCTCCACGTCTGCTATCTGGTCAGCGAGGTGCTGCAGTGCCTCCGTTGTACAAGCAGCAGGCGGGATATAAATTCCGACCAGAATAAACGAGGAGAACTCTCGCGGTGAATAAAAGGGTTTACAGTTTATGAACAGTGACTCTAGGTTAGGGCTACAAAACTTCTTCAACACTGTGACATCAGTACACCAGCCTTCGTTTATGTAGAAGCAGATTCCACCACCCTTAGTCTTTCCAGAGAATTCTCAGCTGCGATCAGCATGAAACAGCTGGAATCTGTCCAGGCGCACCGCGCTGTCCGGGATGTGTTCACTCAGCCAGGACTCCGTGAAACAAAGGGCGCCAGATCTGCTAAAATCCCGGTTTTTGTGAGTCAGGAGCAGCAGTTCATCCATTTTGTTCGCCAAAGAGCGGATATTTGCCAGATGGATCGATGGGAGCGGCGTGCGAAATCCTCGTTTCTTCAACCTGACTAGCGCACCGGCATGTTTACCACGCTGCCTTCATTTCCGGCCAGCGCCAATAGCCGCTGCTCCCACAGCTAAGATCGACTGAAAAAACTTCAGATCAGCAGCAGAAACTGGTGGAGAAGTTGCATTGGGAGGTAGTCTGAGTGAAAGTAGTTCCTCCCTTGAATAGGTGACTCAGACAGAAGAGCAGAAGTCCAAAAAAACACACAAAATTATCAAAAACATCAGAGAGCAGAAGCCAGTGGCTGCCATCCGCGGCGCCATCTTGGATTTATTATACATTGCGGAATATCTGGCCTGCCACAATGAATTGCTAAAAATATGCAACGAGTCTATTTTTGGATGGATGCCGCATGGCCATCCATGGGAAATCAGGGTGAAGGACATCAATAGACTGAATAAACTCTTAAAAAAGGCTCAGTCAGTCATGGGTATCAGGCTGGCTTCATTGGAGGAGATGATTAGAGACAGAATTCTGGATAAAACCAGAGCAATCATGGACAATGTCTCTCACCTTCTCTACAGCACACTGGATAGTCTACAGAGCAACCATAGCAATAGACTATTGCAGCCCAGCTGTCTAAAGAAGCATCACAGCAAGTCCTTTCTGTCTGAGGCTATCAGGCTTTACAATACACATACTGTATAGCCTCCAGGACTGTGCACCGAACTGTATTTTATTATTTATTATATTGCAATTTAGTGATTGTTTTTAAACTGTTTAGGGATATTTATATTTGTGGGGAGGGCGGCGTTGTTTGTGTGTATGAGTTTGTGTGTTGGCTAACACAAATCAATTTCCTCTTGGAGATTAATAAAGTTTATCTATCTATGAACCCAGATGAATGGACAACCAGTAGGGCTTCTATCCTTGTTATCACATGATCATGATCGGTCTGTCTTGAGCCCTCACATTATTTTATGTAATTCTTGTATGATCTTGTCATGCAAACCTTATTCTGATCTGTGCCCCTTCCAAACAAACACAGTGACACAAGCCTGAAACTGTGCTGCAGCCGCAAATGAACGCCAACAGCTGTCAGTGGAAATGAGGCTTTAAAATGCTGAGGTGGCTGGTGATACTAGGTAATTCCCATGAGGAGACACATTCCCATCAAGAGTTCTAGTTCTAGTCACCAAGCGCCCCTTTTAAAGAACTGTTTTAGCCCCCAGTTGAGGACAGGCAGTGTCCAATAGTAGGCTATACTTGAAGAAAAGAGAGTCTGGGGCACACTGTCCAATTTGCAGCCTTTATTGGTGCACCAATAAAGGCTGTAAATTGGACAGCGTGCTCCAGACTCTTTTCTTAATGAGTTTGATGTCCTTGAGCTGAGAGGCACCTGTTACAGCTTCAGATGATTGGAAAGGAAGCACAAAAGCTCCTTTTTCCATAGGCTATACTTGAACTTTGTAGTAATGTTGATGTACATAAATTGTTTAGACATCCATCCATTCATCCATCCAGACCCTACCAGGAGCAAGATGCCCCCAACAACATAGCTCCTGGGATCATCTGGGCACTTAAACCCCTCCATCATGAAAAGATGGTGATCCACGGAGAACTGTTTAAACATATGAGAAAAAAGAAGCCAGTTTTATTGTCATTCAATCCATACAGTCATTCATGTGCAGAAGAACAAAATTGCATTTTCTCTTATCTACAATGTGAATCACATCTAGAACTGGAGGGGCCACTGCCATGTAAGATGTTTGCAAGTGCATGAATTGTGGGATAAAGCTTATGCAGTATGGGGAGAACATACAAACTTCACACAGATGGGCACATGATGGGCTTGACGTGGGATCAAACATGAGTTCAATCCCAGACCCTCTTGCTGTGAGGCAGCAGTGTTAACCACTGACCCAACATGCTACCGAACCATTGATACTTCAACAGCATCTGAGTCACAACCACAGCAATTTATGATCATTAAAAAATAGCATTAGTAAAACCATTTACCATCTCCCTCCCTTTACCTGTGCTTCTCTATAAGCCTGGGCTGGGTACTGTACCAATTCCTTACACCTGCAGGTACAGATACTGTATAAAGTTTGATCTTTCCAATCAGATCTGAGCCACTTTCATATGTTATATTAAGTCAGATATTTATCTGGTATGTGGCCATGCAGCTTCATTGAAAACGTTAATATGTTAATATCTAAGTTAGCAGTTGCTGCTAAATTGCTCTGTGTCACCATCTGGCTTCCTTCCTTCTTCTAAACCTTATCATAAACAGCAAACTAACTGCTACTGTCCTCCAGAGCAAAATCCCAAGGATAAATGTGTCTCTTTTCTCTGTGAGAACGAGAAAAGTGATCACACAAATATAACACTTTTTTTTATTGTTTTTGATTATGTGTACATGCATGCTGTTTCAGAGAACAGGCAGTTCATATTAGAGTGAGGTAAAAGTCACTTTAACTATGAACATGAACTGTGACAGGCACACCTGATCTGACCACCCACCCCTCCCCCCCCCAAAAAAAATCAGAACTTAACAAAATGACTTGTAATGCAAACTTAGTCTCAGTACACAATTGCAGGTAAAGCAATATATCATACACAAATAGCAGCATCTTGTAAAGGTGTCCCTTTAATGCACTACTGTCCTTATGTATACATCATCAGGTAGTACTTCATTTTGGTGGGAATGCAGCAAGAAATAAGGCCCATAAGGAACATAGCTGTCTTAGACCAAGTTGGTAAACCCAAATACAGACACAGCTTAAGGAGCAAGGCACCAGGGCTGGTTGAGCTTAGAGAAGAAACCAGGGCCAAGGCAGGGGAAGACAGAGAGAAATTTGTACAGACAGACTAGTATTACAAGGTGAGAGGTGAACAGGTGAGGGACTGAATCAAGACAGGAGGGAATTCAGGTCAGAGGCCGGGCAAACAGGAAACAAATACAGGTCAAAGGGCTTGGGACTAGAATTCATGATATTCACGAGATGGGCTGGAAAGTGTCTGGCTATTCAGAGCAACAATTTGGCACTGGTTAAGAGGAGCTGGCAGGTTATATATAGGAGGAGATGGAGCTGATTGGGTGTGAGGGGAGCCCCACCCCCTCACCCTGGATTTACACCAACTCCGGATGCAGTATGTTGCGGCTGAGATTCGGCCTCCGCAGCAAACAGTTCCCATTCTTATCAATTTTCTAATCCCCACCTGGTCCGGACCACTGCAGAATGAATCTGGCTCGTGAAATTTGGTTTGCTAATGGAACACAAGTCTATTTTTGACAGATGCCAGATCCAATCTGCAAGGAAATCCCACAGTATCTCACGGTATTTAATAGCTGTTGTTCATTAAAAATGATTTAAGGATCATCCGTTATTTTCTGAGGTCTACTTCTCCACCCACTGTGTCAAAGAAGGTAAAACCTTTGACATAACATACAGACACTTCATAGAATTAAAATTATTCATTTAATAAAATTTAAATTTAAATTAATTAAAATTCTCTCGTGATCTTGTATTTCAGACTCTGTTCTGATCCATGCTGCTGCAAAACACAAATGAAGTTGGTAGGGATGGACGCAAGAGTCCATCCATACTGCATCTGCAACGGACTGCATCCGGAGTCAGTGTAAATTCTGGGTCACACATCTGAATCCACTGTTACTCACTGCTGAGGCAGCAGCAACAACAATAATTCCTTAAAGAGTTCCTATACCGATAGTTCTCCTAAAAAGCTTCTTCTACTTTGCAGTTGAAACATGGCTTTTATTTTAGTCTGGCACCCTCTTTTTACTTTTCAACACTTAATTCAGGGTGTATTAGTCCATGCAGACTTTGCGGTAAACGGCAGTGGCTATTGGTCCTTTTTGTCAAATCACCAACAGAAATACAGGCTGGGACAAATGTGGTATTTTGTTTTTGATGTTTCCACCCTCTATGATTGATTACAGTTGTATGTTCTTTTCTTTGGAAATAACCTCAAGAGCCCAAAGATGCTGGGATAGGCTCCAGCCCACCCCTACCCCCGGTGACCCGAAAAGGATTAAGCAGAAGAAAATGGATGGATGGAAGACAAAAAGTCATTCTGCAAGCCAAAGTAAAAAGTTGTATTGACTGCTACCTTTAGATGTTTCAAAGACAGTTGTATCCTTCAGCCCTACTTTCATAACAATCTCTACTCTTTATCACCTTTAGTGAGTCATAATATTTCAGTTTTTCACAGCATGATATTATATAAAGCCCCAAAAACCCACAAATCTCAACAGCCATTAGATTCATAATCATGTACCCAACAAGTTAATGATGGTTTAAATGGAGCCTCTTACATTGTCTGCTGAGCTTATATGTGTGTTTTTATGAACAAGATTCTCTCTGGTAGAATAGAAATCCTAAACCCCTGTTAATAAATGTTTGACCTGCTTAAACCATAAAAGTCAGAAACAGCTTTAACACTGAATTACAGTATAAGTAGCCCGGAGTCCCTACTATGTACTGTGAAACAGAATGTATTTGAAAATGAGGAGTGCATGCATAAAAGTGTAAATGTGTTGTTAAACCCAGGCTTGTCTAGTTCTGAAGGAGCAGGGCAGGCCAGAGAGCCACTGAGCCGCCCAGAGGAGGCTGAGGCTGTTAAAATGGCTAATTGGTTTTCATGTCATTAGCACATTTTGAGGTCATCACAGTAAGTTTCCGGACTATCAGGAGATACTGTATTTGTGCAGGCAAAGGAAATGAAGCAGTGCATTCATACATTTTGCGGAATACTGCAAAACCAATTTTTAGATCACTTAAAGCAGCGGTAAAGAGGCAGTTGAAAAGTCACAATGGTCAAGTGAGCTGAAGTTCAAGAGAGGCTGTAGGTGCACATAATAAACTAAATGAACATGTGATCGTGACTATATCTGATCCTGGTACCACTCTTTATAGCAGCAAATACTACAAAATCAGATTTAATAAGCTTAGCAGGTGTTTAAGAGTGCTATCACACCTACAGGCTTTAGTCTATTTCAGTCAAACTCAGGTTCATTTTTCTCCTTTAGTGCACTTCCTTTCATCAGTAATCACACCAAGACAAGCACACAAGACCCCCAAAAGGAGGTGGCCTCCAGCCAAATCATCTGGCAAACTCCGCTGTAGTCCTCCAGAGGGAAAAAGCATGTCAAACTAAAACCAGATCAAAAGCTACAAAACGCACAAGTGTGAGGCATTGTATTATTTTTTTTTTTTGTTTGAATCCCCAAAACATACTGCAGGATGAGTCATGAAAGAACCTGGAGTCAAGAACAGGAGGAGACTGGTCAAGTATCCACAACCCCCCGCCACCCCCCAGTACAAGCCATAATTTAGACATTGTATTTTAAATCAGGTCCATCGGTCCAGCCCTTAATTTAGCCAACAAATACACATTGAAAATTGGGCTGTGTTTAGGCCTGGTACCAGCTGGGGGTGGATTGGTGGTCTGTCCAGGATGTACTCTGCCTCTTGCCCAACGATGCTGGCGTAGGTGTACACTCACCCAACCCAAAAAGGATGAGAAGATGGGTGAATGATGCTGGTGTAACAAAAGTTGGTTACTATATGATGACTTTTTTAACAACCTAAAAAAGATGGCTTTTCATCTTTCACTTTTCAACCAAATCCAGTCATTTTTGAGACAGTTAGCAAACCGTCTTTTCAACATTTTTTCAACCAGTTTGTGCTGAGGGAACACACAAACATATGAAGACACTCTTAAGCAACTGGCTGGGGGGAAAAGGGGACTCAGTGGTCTGCCACACAATGCTGCGACAAGAAAAAAAACCATTGTGAACAATAAAATGTGAAATGCTTTTAATAAAAAGGGTAGTTCTGTAGTGTCGCATCATAATCTAGGGTCCATCACAATCTGGCACCTTACCACTTCACTTGCATAATAATTATTAATTCAAATGTCGAAATAACAATTTTCAGGAGCTGTGTCCTCCTCTCACATTAATCTCGACACATTTATTCCTGTTTTTCAATCATACACACGGAGATAATAGGAAACATTATCGTATGCAGTAAGGCATTCTGATGGGTCACAGAGTTCTGTGCAACTCTGGCGAGGAAAACAATTTCCTGTATTACTTTTCTTTGTGTGGCAAAAATATCTGACCATCAAGCTGAGAGGATGTTCTCGTGAGATGTGCAGTGACACATTTTGGTTCACTTGGATTTTTAATCAGATTTGGTTAATGCAATAGCTTTAAGAGAGTAGAGGATATTTGATGGGGTCTAAGGTGCCTTTATGTCCATGTCCTAGCTAGCTGCTAGTGTCAGCTAGCCGCTAAAAATAACATCTAAGATTGACACATGTGGTCGAGTGTTGGTAGATGAACAAGGATTCCAGTGGAAGGTGAATAGAATTTATAGAAAATGGTGATTAAAATCAGCCAAATCAACAGTTACACTATTGCCAGGTGGCCTGGCCTCCTGGTGGCCTAGTCTCTTCCCATTGAGGTGAGCTCTAATGCGGTTAGACTGACCGACTCCAACCACCTGGTCAACAGTTCGATATAGCATCAAAGAAAAATATTACAAAATAAGCCAGAATGACATGTGATATGTTAAAAGGGATGTCTATTAGGGTGACTAAAGAAAAATAACAATATAGACCAGGTTTGGTAAGCTAACTCCCTAGAAGCACTGTTAGATTGGAAGCTAGAGCAGCGGGTAGGTATCAAGGCTGGGTTTTCCTTTTCATGGCATACTGGCACAAACACAGATGACTTACACCCACTCCTCAGACAAAACAATATAAAGGCTGTGTGTTTTTTAAAGTGATGTTGTTGTTTTTTTGTTTTGTTTTTTTGATAATTACATGACCAATAGACACATTTCAGAAGATTAAAACCTACAAAAATGCAATTTTTTCGTTGAATGGAACCTTTAAAACCTGTTCACACCTCCATAACATTTGGGTCTATGTACACTACACTTCCATATACTTGCATTCATGCATGGCAGATACCAATCCAAACAGAGTCTACCTATCTCCCATTATTTATGGCAATGCATTTGTAACTCCACATACTGTATAAGATGTATTTTTCTGTATGAACAAACAATATTTTGGGCAGTAGATGGGTTTTGTACCTGAATTCACTGGTGTATGGAAGTATATCCATGTCGTTAATTGAGAGCAGGAAGCACAGTTACGCACAAACAAGATCTCATTGAGTGTGAGGGTAGAGTTTCGAGCGTGGGCAGCACCTTATCGGAGTTGAAAACAAAGAATTCCACTCTGAAATCAGAGAAAAATACTCTCAATTGATGACAGGAATGTACTTCCATGCTGGTGTTTCTGACTAGAATAGAGGGCATGCTATTAAACGCCTGCTAAAAGTTACTCAGGGTAAAAGTACTGTAGCCATACAATGAGCTGATGATTCGCTGCTATAGTTTGCATATGACAGAAGTTTATTAGTGATTTATAGCAGGCATATGACATATTTTTGATGGGGTTTTTTTTCGTATGTAAGGAAGTTCTAACTTTTCTTTTTAATATCAGTTGATTCCTCTTGTGGCTGTATTAATCTCCTTCCTGTCAGTCAGTCTCCCATAAAGCTGCCGCCGTACTTTTTAATCTGTTAGTCATCCTATCCTTTTAATGTGAATTAAACCCACATATTCTCAATGGTGATAAGATTTGTTTATGAGCTGAGATTTTTTTAATACATTTTTTGTGCAAATGTGTTGGAAATGATTTCATGATGTCTTACTCTGAAAGGAGAACAGTTCTGAGTAAGGAAGGTGGTTTTGTTTCTCAAATGCTGAATGATGTTAATAGCTTGGTAAATACTTGACAACTAAAACTCAAACATACTGTAAGTATCCAGTCTCACAACAAGTAGTTAAGACATTAGATTCCAGTGTTTGTGACCCAGTACTTTTTGTACTATGTAGAACTCAATTGTCACCATATCTGGTGTATAGGTGTGAATGATTGTATTTCAGATGGGTCATGGATGAAGGATGGGTTTTGAATTAGCGCAGAGTGCCCCCAGTACAAGTATATTTAGACAGAAGCTTTGCGCAGTACATTTCACCGACATTACAAGCATTATTACGTTCATCCTTCACTTCTCTCCCCTTCTTCGGGGCTCCTCGCGCAGTCAGCGTGTACTCACCTGTGTCTGAGTTCTGACATGACAGAGCTTTATGTTTATTGTGTGAGACGCAGATGTTATCACACTTGAGCATGAGGCACGAGCGTGTCATAACTCAGACTGGCCTTCTTAAACATTGCCCATCTGTCATAAATTGCCCTTTCAGGGCAGAACTGAGGACACCAAAATGCACGCTGTGAGTTTGCAACATTTATTAACAAAGACACAAACACTACATAAAAACACTACACTTACAAATAATGGGAAACAGGAGGAAAAGCACGCAGGGATGACGGGGCTCACGTCTGCAAAATAATGAGTGAACAGCCTGGCAGTAGCCAGACTGAGGCGCACGGACATGCCAAGGAAAAAGATAATAAAACAGAGCACATCCGAACAACCCCACAGAAAAACACACCGAAACAATCAGTAGGACATGGCAACAGGAAGCGTTGCCGCTGTCCTTAAATAGGCATAAGGTAAAGGGCAAATGAATCATAGGTGTGAGTCACATGAGCAAGGAATAATCAAACACAATCTGTGACAGGTGTGCAGTCCGCGAAACAATGTTTGACAGCAGGACGTTACACAGACCACTGTCAAAATAAAAGCACAGACCAGAAAGAATAAATAATGATACAGAGGATGATAACACAACCCCAAGAAATGCAAATAATACAAGATGATACACAAATACATAAACAAGACTATAATGACAAAACTAAGAATACAAGACCACTCATAAATAAACAAAAAACAACCCAGAGATGAAATATAGAAATGCATGAAAATCCCCAAACTAAGATGATCATAGTAAATACAAGATAAACAGAGATGCAGAAATACAGAAGATGACAAAAAGCATACTACCACTGGCAGCAGTGGAGCCCGGCGAGAATTCAGGAACAGCCAGCGACTGCGACTGGTTCTCCTCACCAAGAGTTAAGCAACATTTCCCTAATACGGTTAATGTAAAGACAAAGAAGAGAACTTGCCTTAGCTCGAGCTCCACCACCATCCAGGACTCCAGCGAATGAGGCTGGGACATCTCAGATCCAGTCATCTGGCGCTCCAACCCTAGCTCAGCCACCTCAGACGGGGAGGAAGAGAAAAACACCGGAACAATAGTTACCAGCAGTGGTGGAGCTCGGTGAAGAGAACTCAGGAGCAGAGGGCATCTGCAGCTGGTTCTCTTCACCATGAGCCAGACAAGATTTCTCTAGATCTGCAGGTGTTAAAACAGAACAGAGTACTTGCCTGGACTCGGGCTCCACCGCCATCCAGGACTCCGGCGACTCTGCTGCAGCGACCTCAGCAGCAGACGTGATGGAGAGTGCAGCCGAAGGGCCTCCAGGTGTGGTGACCGACACTGGTGGAACTCCCAGCGTGGCGGCTGAAGCTGGAGGTTGCCTCACTGATGGCCCTTGCTCCCATGTCACTGAAACTAGGGGACACTCTCCTGTCGGCTCAAGTCTCAGGGCAGAGGTAGCGCTCTCCTCCCATCCAGGATGTGGCTGTGGGGCTGGAACAGAATCTTCCAGGGCCGCAGGCTCCTCCGTCATCTGGCGGCTCCATCCCAGGACCGGCAGACACTCAGGGGACACAGGAGGAGACATGGAAGAGGCAGGTGAGGACCTGGTGGCAGCGGCAGGCAGTGAGGACTCAGCTAACTGGGGCTGCAGATGCTGAGCCTCACCACTAGGAATAAGGCAAGACATTTCATTTGTATGTGCAGGAGAATGAAAACACACTTGCCTTATCTCCTGGGGTGTGATGGTATCTGCTGCTGAAGGACCTCCAAGCGTGGCGACTGATGCCAGCAAAACCCCCGGCATGGCAGCTGATGCTGGAGGTTGCCTCACCACTGGCACAGAGACCCGTGCAGCTGAAGCCAGGGGACACTCTCTTGTGGTCTCAGTCTTCAGGGCACCGGGTGCACTCTTCTCCTGTTCAGGATATGGCTACGGGGCTGAAACAAATCTTACAGGGCCGCAGGCCCCTCTGTTGTCCAGCGGCTCTTCCTTAGGACCGGTGGACATTGAGGGGAAAACAGGAGAAGACATGGAGGAAGCAGGTGAAGAGACATGAACATCTGCAGCAGCAGGTGGTGAGAGCTCAGCCAAAATGTGTGGCTGCTGCTGAGCCCTTCCACCAGGAATTAGGCAAGACATTTCATCAAAAGGTGTTAAAAAATGAGAATGTACTTGCCTGAATTCCCGTGGTGCAGTGGTGGCTGCTGCAGAAGACCCAGGCAGCTCCCTCTCAGTGGCTACAGTGGGTGGTGGTATCAATGGGGAAGCAGGAGGAGCCGGCACTGCAGGCATGATGACGATGGAGTTCCCAGCTGTGGTGGGGGAGTCCCTCTGGTGTGACGCAGCCAGGTGGCAGAGAGAGGCGGGGTGCGTCTGTTCTCGGTGATGCTCTCTTGTTGGCTCAGGAACGGACGGTGGAGGAGGAGTGGGCTCTTGGCAAGACCCGCGGGACTGAGGACGGTACCTCATCAGCTCAGACCTCGGCACAGATCGTGGATTATTTAGGAGGGTGGAGATGGAGTACAGAAGACCAGCATACCTGGGATAGTTCCATAGACCAGGGTGCGCCTCCACAATAGTGACTGCTGACTCCACATGCTTAAGCACCTCCTTAGATGAGCAGGAGGCGAGTGCAGCATCAACAAAACTCTGGATGGACTCCACCACCCACTGGTTATCCACAGTGGGGCCACCGGCTACCAACTTCCCTTGGTTGGCGGTGCTCCAGCATGCTGGTGACATAATGAGCACTCACATAAAAACAGGTGGAAGAGGGGAAAATAAAGGAAAAGCAAACCCACAGCGACTGGGGTCTTACACTGGCCTTGTCCTTCTGTCATAAATCGCCCTTTCAGGGCAGGACTGAGGACACCAAATACACACTGTGAGTTTGCAACATTTATTAAAAAAGACATAAACACTGCATAAAAACACTACACTTACAAATAATGGGAAACTGGAGGAAAAGCACGCAGGGATGACGGGGCTCACATCTGCAAAATAATGAGCCAGGCTGAGGCACACAGACATGCCAGGGAAAAATAGACTAAAATGGAGCACACCCGAATAACCCCACGGATAAACACACTGAAACAATCAGTAGAATTCTGTCCTTAAATAGGCATAAGGAAAAGGGCAAATGAATCACAGGTGTGGGTCACATGAGCAAGGAATAATCAAACACAATCGGTGACAGGTGTGCAGTCCGCGAAACAATGTTTGACAGCAGGACGTTACACAAACCATTGTCGAAATAAAAGCGTAGACCGGAAAGAGTAACTAATGATATAGAGGATGATAACACAACCCCAAGAGATGCAAATAATACAAGATGATGCACAAATACATAGACAAGACTGTAATGACAAAACTAAGAAAACAAGACAACTCATAAATAAACAGACAAATAAGAGACGGAATACAGAAATGTGTCAAAACCCCCAAACTAAGATAATCATAGTAAAGACAAAATAAACAGAGATGCAGAAATACAAAAGATGACAAAAAACAACTTGGAGACTGAGCACGGCACCCCACCCGTGCTCAAAATTGTGACACCATCATCATTTCTCACCATCACTGAAATTTCAAAGATGTCTAGTTGTACTGAAGTTGTCAGATTTAAATTGATTTAAAGTGGTAAGTTTCACCAAGCTTTACTCTTAGAGAGAAAATGTTGCTTCTCCTGAGGTGACGATGATAAGGTGACCCAGTGTGAATCATTCTGTGAACCTACTTCATTGTACTCCACACCAACGTACCTCAGAGGGCCCTGATCTGCTCTCTGAATGGAGGAGCACTTAACAATATAACAGCCAAGGTTTCAAGACCATCCATCCTTCCATCCCTTTTTTAATATTCCTGTATAGAAAAGCTTTCACAATGGACCCTGCTCCTCTTGTCTTCTCGCCATTTCGCTTTTTCCTCTGCGCCCAAGACTGCATCCCTCTGCATACTAAACAGGGCCCCATACGGCCCAATTTGCACTGGCCAATTTACTGGTGTCGCTTCAGATTTGCTGGGGGAGAAGCTGAGGCCATTTCCCTGATCCTCTCTCTGCAGGGAAGGAAGAGGGAAGAGAAAGGTGAAAGATGAGGGGAAACTGGAGGCGGCTCGCCTGACAGATCGAGCCCGAGCTACATCAGCTATACACACATTCACGTACATTGCTTAGTACGGAAAGCCCTTCACGTTGACGATGTACAACTCACAGGCGCAGCCACTAACCCCCGGAGAGAGATGAGGAGAGAACAGAGAACAAAGATGAAGGGAGAGGAGGAGGAAAGGATGGGGGTGGGGAGGGAAAGTCACTGCGCTGACAGGACTGTGACAGGGCTTAATTACCAAGCCAGCACAGCGCACTGGAAGCAATTTCTAAGGATTGTTGTCATTTGAATAGATTAAAACGCCCTTTCACCGGACTAAGCTGTCTCACCGCCGCCTTGCCTCCACTGTGGATTAAAAATCCAAGTCAAGTCAAAGAGGAGGAGACTGTGGCAGAGACGGAGACCGAGAGGAGCATCACGTGCGGCACTAAAAGCAACACTGTGCTCAAGAAAACTGCTGAAAGTATTAGGTTTATCTTGTTTGCTGTAAAACGGTCATGTCATGCTGCGTGGATGCAAAAATAAACATTAACATAATAATGGTCTCCTGCTATTTGAGATAATTGTATACCCTCCTACCGCTTCACTCTGCAGTACAGTGTAGGTGTTTAACAATTAAAAACACCCCCATTTGTCTTTGCACGCTGACTTTAAATTGACCAATAACTGTCTTTTCCAATTGTCTCCCCCATCCCCTTTCCCAATCTGCCTATATGCACCTCCAGACACCGAGGGCTGTGAGCATACGTGGAGGAAGTTTCACGGCCACTGTTACAGGTACTTCAGCCGTAGACACACATGGGAGGACGCCGAGAAGGACTGCAGGGAGCACAGCGGCCACTTGGCCAGCATCCACAGCTTGGCCGAGCAGAACTTCATCAGAGGTGGGTGAAGGTGAAAGGGGGGACAGGGCCAAGCATGGGGAGGCTGTGCAAAAGCTGCTTGTTATTTTCTGAACACACTGCAGGAAGGTGTCAAAGAAATGAGTGGACATTAGATTTGTCAGTAAAACAAAAATCTACATGGGACTAAACTTCCCTTTAACCCATGGTGCAGATTTGTGCCGGATGCCCATTCATTGTGAGAGGCCAGAAAACGATGCTCTAAGGGTTAAGGATGTAACCTTTTCTTCAAAAGGGTCACTTCCAACCAGAGGTTGTGTTAACTAAATGTTCTCTATCAACAGATTTTTTTTTTTTTTTTTAACAGTGACGGAAAATTTTCACAGCCGTGTATTTTAGTTTGTTGCTTTAATTCCTGTTTTTCTGATGTCTTGTTTGTTTTTGCATGTAATGCGTTTACTGATTTGTTACATGTTATCTTACAAGATAAATTAACACTTTAATCATCCCAATATCAGGTGCTGCAGCAGTAATTGGAGGTACAAATAGAAAAATAATACCCAGTTGATAGAAAACCAAAAATATTTGAAATTTGAAACTGTTATTTACTGTGCTTCATTCTAAAATGCTCTTAAGAGACAAATTATTATAAACTTGAACTTCAGCAATACAAGCTGGATCTCCTTGCCAGCCCTTGGTCAAATTGGGACCCTAACAGAAATTTTGTTATGAGGACCTCCATATACGCTCTGATGACACAACGACCCAAAAGTTACTGCTTGACAAAAGTCCATTTGAATTTGTTTTATTAATAGAACAAACAACAACTAAAACATTTTAGGTGAGTAAATTAGGAATGCACTGACATACTGGCTGATAGATCAGTATCTGCTGATATTCACCTTGTTGACTGATATCGTCTAACTTCAACTTAGATAATATTCACGGATGATAGTAGCTAAGGGTGGGGAAAAAAATCAATATAGTGTAATATTGTGATACTTGGCGGTGGTGGTGTTACTGAACTGATTTAGAGATACCAATATGGTGGGACTTTATTAAAAATTATCTATCAATCTTCTTCTTCTTCTTTAAATGTTACAAATACAAACATCTACTTAGCTGCAATGTGTGCAATATGCGATATTGCAATACTCAACATATCACAAAATCATGATAATATCATATTGTGGGGCCTCTGGTGATCCCCACCCTTAGTAGTGGCTGATATTTATCCAATGTGTGGCACTGGTTTTGCCCTGAAATGAACTTTGTGGCTGTGTAGACTACAGCTGCAAATTCAGAATATATCCAGGACTGAACAACATTATAATCATTTATTTTATTTTTTTTATATTTCTGTTTCCCTGACATTAAAGATGAAATAGATGAAAACAAAAACAAAAGGAACAAACTGTACTCTCACCCACTGGCCAGTTGTTTTAAACATCGGCATCAACCTGTCCTCTCCAGGTCAGGGGTGAGGTCTTGCCCCAAGTGGAGGAGTTCAAGTATATTGGGGTTCTATCCACAACTGGGGGGAGAATAGAATGAGAGATTCACAAATGAGTCAGAGCAACATCTGTAGTGATGCGGACATTGTACTGATCTGCTGTGGTGAAGAGGGAGCTGAGCTCTAAAACAAAGCTGTCAATTTACCACTCAATCTACGTTCCTAACCTCACCTATGTCCATGAACTTTGTATAATGACCAAAAGAATGAGATCACAGTACAAGTAGCTGAAATGAGATTTCTCCTTGCATTTGCTGAACTCACCCTTAGAGAAACGGTGAGGAGCTTAGTCATCCGGGAGAGGCTGACAGTAGAGCCACTGCTCCTCCACATCGAAAGGAGCCAGCTGAGGTAGTTTCTGGTCATGATGCCCAAACTACTGGACGCCCTCCACTGGAGGTGTTTCAGGCACGTCCCACTAGGAGGAGACCCCAGGCAGACCCAGGACATGTCGAAGAGACTATGTCTCCCAAGTGGCCTGGGAACGCCTTGGTATCCTCTCAGAATTGCTGGAGGAGGACTTGGACTGCTGCCTCCATGACCCAGACCCTCTGATAAGAAGTAGAGGATGGATGGATGGATGGATGGAAGGTGTCAGCCCAAATTTTCACAATCAGTGTATCCCTAGAAAATCCAAATAAATGAATATGAATCACATAACCTGTTATCAGTTAACAAACCATTCCAACAGAAAATGTTTACCTTTTGAAAGCAACTTCATCCGGAAAAAGAATAAATACATCTAAAAACTAGAAAAGCACTCAGAGCGCGCTTCAGTCTGTCATGGATCACCTCCAAAATGTAACAGGTTTGTGTGTAGGCCTAGAGCCACTTGTGGTGAAAATTGCATCAAAGTCTGTCCATTAGTTCTGGAGCATTGTGAGTGACACACTGTGAGAAGAGCCTTGGCTGAGGTATGCATTCCCAGATCATCACCAAAACGTAATGGGTTCCTCTGTAGGCCAAGAACCACCTGTGGTGAAAATTTCATCCAAATCCATCCAGTAGTTTTTGTGTGATCCTGCTGCACAAATACAAAAAAGCCCTTGGTGGAGGTATGCACTCTCAGATCATCACCAAAATCTAATCATCTGTTCCCCATGCCATTACACACCTTTCCTGAAAATTTCGTCAAAATCCGTTGATAACTTTTTGAGTTATGTTGGTAGTTATGTTGGTAACAGACAGACAGACAGACGCCAGTAAAAACATTACCTCCTTGGCAGAGGTAATAACTGCTGTATGTTACAGTACAAATGATTTTAAAAAATTTTATCTTTAAACTACCTGAAGGAAACCCAATAACCTGCTGCATTTCTGAAGACAGAAAAACTCAGAATACAGTGGTGTGAAAAGTGTTTGCCCCCTCCTTGATTTCTCATTTTTTTTGTATGTTTGTCACACTTAAATGTTTCAGATCATCAAACAAATTTAAATATTAGACAAAGATAGCACAAGTAAACACAAAATGCAGTTTTTAAATGAAGGTGTTTATTATTAAGGATTAAAAAAAAATCCAAACCTACATGGCCATGTGTGAAAAAAGTGATTGCCCCCCTCCTTCCCCCCACCGTTAAAACATAAATTAACTGTCATGAACTTGGGTTTGGTGGTTCCAAACCCAGTTCTGACTGATGGTTATTTTGCCCTATTTTCCTTCAGGCGCGTCAGGGAGCTATTTGGGTCCTTCGCTCCCAGACAGCTTGGGCACGCCTACTCCTCTTGTCAGTGCCATCAGCTGTTTTTCATTACGGGTGTTTTCACACACATACACACACACTCCATTCATTCCCATTCACACACTCAGACACTCACTCATGCATGCCTGGGATTCATTATGTTCAGCCCACGCACTTTCACACCGGCGATCTCTTCCCTCATTAGGATTATTATTACTTAAATGATGTGTTAGTAGGAAGAGATCGTTGGAGCATTCAGCCTCATACATGACAGCGTGTCCCTTCATGTGTGTATGTTCATCTACCTTTGTGCTCATTCAGCCAGACATCTCAAGTTCGGGTACTCCCTTGGCGTTAGCGGCTGACCCTGCTTCACCCCCTCATAAGATAAGATAAGATAAGATAAGCCTTTATTAGTCCCACAACGGGGAAATTCCAGGATTGCAACAGCACAGGGATAGCAACACTCAGAGCAACAATCAGAAGGCAAGAAAAAAAACAAGCAAGCAAGAGCAGCTAATAAACATATGTACGTATTACTATAAAATATATATATATACACACACACACAGACACACAGTGCAGAGCATTGTAGCTGGATGGAATAAATATATGAATATATGAACACACAGTGCAGAGCATTGTAGCTAGATGGAATAAATATGTAAATATATAAACACCCACAGTACGGAGCATTGCAGCTAGGTGGAATAAATATGCAAGTATATAAACACACACAGTGCGGAGCAATGTAGCTAGATGGAATAATATGTAGATATATAAATATATAAACACACCCAGTGCTGAGCATTGTAGCTAGATGGAATAAATATGCAAATATATAAACACACACAGTGCAGAGCATTGTTGCTAGATGGAATGAAACAGCATAACCGTCTACTTAGTTATCCTACATGGTATGATTATGTGCCCATACATATTCTCACCCTCCATAGCGACCGGTATGTTCCTAGTTGTATGCCGGAGGGGACCATTGTGTAAGTCTATTGCATCTTTTGCATTCAAAAAACTATTAGTTTGTTACGTCTTTTTGCTATCTCTGCGAGCAGCCCTGCTTAGGTTGTACAGTCTGACAGCCGTTGGTAGGAAGGACCTACGAAACCTCTCGGTTGTGCACCTGGGATGATGTAGTCTGCTGCTAAATGAGCTCCTCAGTGCATTCAGTATGTCCTGCATAGGGTGGAACTCGGACTCCAGCAGAGATGACAGTTTAGCCACCGTCCTTCTCTCTCCTATCTCCTCCATCGGATCAAGGCGCTGCCCCAGGACAGAGCTAGCTTTCTTAATCAGTTTGTTCAGTCTCTTCCTATCGGCTGCAGTAATGCCACTGCCCCAGCAGACCACTCCAAAAGTGATGGCTGATGCCACCACCGTGTCATAGAATGACTTCAGCAGCGCCCCTTGTACACCAAAAGACCTGAGTCTCCTCAGCAGGAACAGCCTGCGCTGTCCCTTCTTGTAGAGTGCATCAGTATTGTGTGACCAGTCTAGTTTATTGTTCAGATGAATACCCAGGTACTTATAGGATGTCACCATCTCGATGTCTGTTCCCTGTATATTTACTGGTACTGTGAGGGGCTGCCCATGCCTGCGGCAGTCCACCACCAGCTCCTTAGTTTTCCTCGCGTTGATCTGGAGGCAGTTCCGATGGCACCAGTCCACGAAGTCCTGGATAAGCCCTCTGTACTCAGCTTCATCTCCATTGGAGATGAGGCCAACGATCGCAGAGTCATCAGAGAACTTCTGTAGATGGCAGTGTGTTGTGTTGTGTGAGAAGTCCGCAGTATAAAGAGTGAACAGGAAGGGAGCCAGCACCGTTCCCTGGGGGGCCCCCGTGCTACTGATGATCGTGTCGGACACACAGTCCCGGGTTCTCACAAACTGAGGCCGGTTCGTGAGGTAGTCCAGGATCCATGATGACAGGTGCTGGTCCACCGCTGCGCGCAGCAGCTTGTCCTTCAGGATCATCGGTTGGATGGTGTTGAAAGCACTGGAGAAGTCAAAGAACATGATCCTCACCATATTCCCGGGCTTCTCCAGGTGGGACAGAGAACGGTGAAGGAGGAAGATCACCGCATCCTCCACCCCAATGCCATGCTGGTAGGCGAACTGGAGTGGATCCATCGCTGGTTCCACCAGGGGGCGGAGGTGAGCAAGGAGCAGTCTCTCCAGGGTCTTCATCAAGTGGGACGTCAAGGCGACCGGTCTGTAGCTGTTCAGGTCTTTGGGGTGGGAAGTTTTTGGTACAGGTACCACACAAGATGTTTTCCACAGCTGTGGTACCCTCCCCAGTTTCAGGCTCATGTTGAAGATATACGTCACAATCCCACACAGCTGGTCTGCACAGGACTTGAGGAGCTTTGCGCTGATGCCGTCCGGTCCCGGCGCCTTCCTCGCCTTGATCTTCCTCAGCTCCGTCCTCACCTGGGTCCTGGTCAGGGTCAGGATGGGGGGCTGTGTGTTGGGAGTGGGGGGGTGTCGGTGGAGTGGGGAGTGGGCAGCAGGACTTGATTTCTTTAGAGGCAGCAGTGGTTGTTGTGCAGTCAGGGGGGAGGGCGGTTGGTCAAATCTATTGAAAAACAGATTCAGGTTGTTCGCCCACTCCCTGCCCCCTGTGGCCTGGGGGGAGGTATTCTGGAGCCCCGAGATGGTTTTGAGGTTTCTCCAGACCCCGCTGATGTCGCTCTGTTGCAGCTTGTCCTCCATCTTCTTCCTGAAGCTGTCCTTGCCTTCTCTGATCTTTCTCCTCAGCTCCCTCTGTACGGACTTCAGCATCTCCCTGTTCCCTGACCTGAAGATCCTCTTCTTCTCTCTCAGAAGTGTTTTTATCTCAGGGTTGATCCAGGGTTTGTTGTTTGAGTGACGCCGTATGGTCTTGGTGGGAACGGATTTGTCCACACAGAAGCTGAGGTAGCCCGTGAAGGTGTGAATGAGGCCATCGATGTCCTCACCATGTGGATCGCAGAGCTGCTTCCAGGCGGTGGCTTCAAAACAGCCCTTTAGGGTGTCCATTGTCTCCTCAGACCATAACTCCACAGTGTGCATGGCCGGAGGTTGTCTGTGCACTAGGGGTTTGTACACCGGCCGGAGATGAACCAAGTTGTGATCCGATCTCCCGAGTGGGGGGAGTTGTGATGAGGTGTACGCCTCCTTAGTGTTTGCGTAGAATAAATCCAGTGTTTTATTGTCTCTAGTGTGGCATGTGACATACTGGGTGAACGTGGGTAGAATGGGAGACAGTGAAACATGGTTGAAATCGCCTGAGATGAGGAGAAGAGCATCTGGGTGTTCTGTCTGCAGCCTGCTGGTTACTGAATGGATGACGTCACGTGCTGTCCCAGCGTTCGCCGTCGGATTTGCATAAACAACAATGCAGATCACGTGTGAGTGTTCTCTCGGGAGATATGTAGGCCTCATGCTAACAGCTAGCAACTCAATGTCTTTGCTGCAGTGTCGTTGTTTAACAGTGATATGTCCCGGTCTGCACCAGTTGTTGTTAACATACATTATCACTCCACCGCCCCTAGCCTTGCCACTGTCTGGTGTTCGGTCAGCTCGTATCATGTGAAAACCCTCCAGCTCAATGTTAGCATCTGCTGCTAGTTCAGTTAGCCACGTCTCAGTAAACAAAAGGAGAGAGCACTCCCGGTATGTGCTATCATAACGGGAGATAGCCGCTAGCTCATCTAACTTTCCCAGTATCGACCGTACATTTCCCATGACAACAGATGGAAGGGAGGGTCTGTACCTTATATTTTTTGTCCTCCGCCTTACTCCAGCCCGGCAGCCGCGGCGTTTTCGCCTCAGTTCTCTCGGTATGTCGAGTTTTTCCAATGGGACCGGGTGGCGGTTGAATGCTAGCAGCTGTTCTCTGCTGTATCGTATCCTGCTATAGACAGTGGCTCCGTCCACCGGCTCAGGAGACATTTAGGACGATCTGTGTGTCCGTGATATAAGTGGGGTGAAAAAAAAAGACGGATCAAAAGAGAGAGGAAGGGAAAAAGACTCGGAATCGAGCCGCTGTTGCAAAAGGCAGCCGACTCGTGTGGCGCCGAGAGAAAAAAAAAAAAAAAAAAAAAATCCACCAGACTATACGGATAGCCCCGGATTGTTCCAGCCATAAGTAAATGTTTGCCTTTCTGTTCGTGCCCACAGTTACGGCGGCACTAGGCATTCCCTCTCCCAGGCTGTGGAACATCCGGGTGGCATCCCTATATGTCTGGTGGCCTTAAACTCATCATTCCTATCCTCTATTATTAGCGTGGTCATTATTGGACTTGTTATTTTTGTGGTTTATGTTAATAAAGTGCACGTTCTACTCCAATGATTGGGTTTTTCATTTCTTCCTCTGTGCGCTGCGTAGTAGCGCACAAGAAATCATAACATTAACTGTGGTTTATCACATCTTTGGAAAGCTGAGTTCAATTTTTCAAGCCACACCCTGGCCTGACTACTGCCACACCTGTTCTCAATCAAGAAATCACTTAAATAGGACCTGCCTGACAAAGTGAAGTAGACCAAAAGATCCTCAAAAGCTCAACATCATGCTGCGATCCATAGAAATTCAGGAACAAACGAGAAACAAAGTAACTGAGATCTATCAGTCTAGAAAATATTATAAAGCCATTTCTAAAGCTTTGGGACTCCAGCGAACCACAATGAGAGCCATTATCCACAAATGGCGAAAACATGGAACAGTGGTGAACCTTCCCAGGAGTGGCCGGCCAACCAACATTACCCCAAGACCACAGCGATGACTCATCCAAGAGGTCACAAAAGACCCCACAACAACATCCAAAGAACTGCAGGCCTCACTTGTCTCAGTTAAGGTCAGTGTTCATGACTCCACCATAAGAAAGGGAGCAGGCAAAAATGACCTGCATGGCAGAGTTCCAAGACGAAAACCACTGCTGAGCAAAAAGGCTCGTCTCAGTTTTGACAGAAAACATCTTGAGGATCCCCAAGACTTTTGGGAAAATACTCTGTGGACTGACAAGACAAAAGTTGAACTTTTTGGAAGGTGTGTGTCCCATTACATCTGGCAGAAAAATAACACAGCATTTCAGAAAAGGGGCATCATACCAACAGTAAAATATGGTGTTGGTAGTGTGATGGACTGGGGCTATTTTGCTGCTTCAGGACCTGGAAGACTTGCTGTGGTAAATGGAACCATGAATTCTGCTGTCCACCAAAAAATTCTGAAGGAGAATGTCCGGCCATCTGTTCATGACCTCAAGCTGAAGCGCAATTGGATTCTGCAGCAGGACAATGATCCAAAACACACCAGCAAGTCCACCTCTGAATGGCTTAAGAAAGACAAAATGAAGACTTTGGAGTGGTCTAGTCTGTCCTGACCTAAATCCAATTGAGATGCTGTGGCATGACCTTAAAAAGGCAGTTCATGTTTGAAAACCTTCCAATGTGGCTGAACTACAACAATTCTGCAAAGATGAGTGGGCCAAAATTCCTCCACAGTGCTGTAAAAGACTCATAGCCAGTGATCACAAATGCTTGATTGCAGTTGTTGCTGCTAAGGGTGGCCCAACCAGTTATTAGGTTTAGGGGCAACTTTTTCACACAGGGCCACGTTAGGTTTGGATCTTTTTTCCCTTAATAATAAACACCTGCGGCGGCATGAAATAAGGTGGCGTTGTTGGAGGTTTTAAGTCGAGTTTTATTAATCATACCGCCGTCACAAGCTCCGCTCCCGGCGCCGTGCATGAGCGCCGAGAGCGAGCCCACGGCTCTCAGAGAGGGAGGGACACAAAGTCTGTGTCCTGCAGCAGAGGTTGAAGTCAGATTGAGAGAGGATGAGAGCATGGTTACAATGCAGTATATATACACCCAACTACAACAATACATCAAAGCATTCACAGCAGTTGGTCTGATCAAACAGATAACAGGACAGGCATGAGACATTTGCATGAAAGGCAACATTAACATTACAGAGGTGAGCCAGACGAAACGAGTCTGCCTGTAGACATTAATACACATTTCCTATTCTGTTATTTGCTCTAGCCAAGCGCTGTGTTTGACCAGTCTGTTTGTGGGGATTTACATCAAAGCACATCTACATATGTAAGATGCTCAGAAGAAGCACAGTAAGGACAAGACGCATGAACACTATACGAGAATGGCGCATTACATCACAATACATGCATGGCATTTGCATCACAAATACATGAATGGCACATTACACCTCAGTAGTGCAGCAGGAAAAACAGAGACAAGAGAGCTGAGTGTCCTTATCTGTTGTGGGGGTTAACCAAACCGCCACACGCTCCCCCCCAGAGGGCGCGGCAGGGGGCCGAGACCTCGATAATCCATCTGTGTGAGCGAGCTGTGGGAGAAGCTCGCTGCAGGCGGAGGGGGAGGGAGGGGAGGGGTAGTAAGTGCCGGCAGGGGCTGTAAAATCGTCCCGAGCCGCGCAAAAATTGCTTGCTGCTCCGCGACGTCGAGGGGCTGTCCCGTTGCGCGTGCGGAGATCACAAGCAGAAAAATTAGTCTCTGACTCCTCTCGTGGCCATGAAGAAAAGCAGAAGCGGCTGTAAGAAAAAAAAATAAACAAAAGCAGAGGGACTGGCGTGTTGGCTTTAGGTGCAGGAGCAACCCCAAAGCCTCCTGGGAACAGCTGACGGCTGAAATCCCTTTGTCCCGTGGCTGAGACCATTAAAAAATCCAGTGGCGAGCTGCGTGCTTGCTTCAGGTGAACGGGCAGCCCTGAAGGTTCCGAGGGTGGCGATCGGCCGTTTTTCTCGGGCATGTGCAGCGGCGGAGGACGATGGCGGTCTCTTGTAGCCTTTATTGTCCCGTGCGTGATGCGCCATCCTCGTAACTCCCCGGTGCGCGCGCGGGGGTTCCGTGCTTGGGTGGGCTGCTGGAGAGGAGAACCAGGGTGCAGAAACTTGGTGGAGATCGGCGCAGACGGCGCCGATAAAAATCCAGGTTGAGCTGTGGTTGTAGATTGGCCATGGTGCGTTGGAGCGGTGAGAGGAAATAGACGATCTTTTGTCCCTCAGGCTCGTGCAGATGCGTTGGAGCGGTGAGCGGGAATAGACGATCTTTGTTCCTCAGGCTCGGGCGTGGTGCGTTCAGGTCCACGCGTTGTGTTCCCCGCCGGCCATGGAGGACGCTGTCGTGGAGAAGGGACGAGGTGCCCGCGCTCTCGTGTGAAGGAGCTGCGAGCGCGGCCGGTCCAGCGTGGATGAGCAGATCTCAGACGTGCAGATCTCATCCTGAAGAACGGGTCACCAGTGCAGCTGTCCAGCTCAGAAGGTTGCTTTGCACAAAGCTTGTGCGTGTCCGGGTGCTGCGTTCGCTGGCCGCTCGTTTTTTTTTCAGCGTCGGTTTGCCAGCGTGGCCGTCCAAATCAGAAGGCTGCGTCGCACAAAGCGTGTGCGTCTTCAAGGGGTCACCAGTGCGGCGGCAGGAAATAAGGCGGCGTTGTTGGAGGTTTTAAGTCGAGTTTTATTAATCATACCGCCGTCACAAGCTCCGCTCCCGGCGCCGTGCATGAGCGCCGAGAGCGAGCCCACGGCTCTCAGAGAGGGAGGGACACAAAGTCTGTGTCCTGCAGCAGAGGTTGAAGTCAGATTGAGAGAGGATGAGAGCATGGTTACAATGCAGTATATATACACCCAACTACAACAATACATCAAAGCATTCACAGCAGTTGGTCTGATCAAACAGATAACAGGACAGGCATGAGACATTTGCATGAAAGGCAACATTAACATTACAGAGGTGAGCCAGACGAAACGAGTCTGCCTGTAGACATTAATACACATTTCCTATTCTGTTATTTGCTCTAGCCGAGCGCTGTGTTTGACCAGTCTGTTTGTGGGGATTTACATCAAAGCACATCTACATATGTAAGATGCTCAGAAGAAGCACAGTAAGGACAAGACGCATGAACACTATACGAGAATGGCGCATTACATCACAATACATGCATGGCATTTGCATCACAAATACATGAATGGCACATTACACCTCAGTAGTGCAGCGGGAAAAACAGAGACAAGAGAGCTGAGTGTCCTTATCTGTTGTGGGGGTTAACCGAACCGCCACACACCTTCATTTAAAAACTGCATTTTGTCTTTACTTGTGTTATCTTTGTCAAATATTTAAATTTGTTTGATGATCTGAAACATTTAAGTGTGACAAAAATACAAAAAAATGATAAATCAAGAAGGGGGCAAACACTTTTTCACACCACTATTGCTGATGAGCTACAAATTTACAGATGGATTGATGGATGTACTTTATTGATCTCAAACTGGGAAATTACAGTGTAACAGCAGCATGACAGCAGACAACCAAAATGACAGAAACACACACAGCATAATAGACAAAGTAACTACCCAGGAAAGTAAACCTGCATGGATAACTTTATATACATCGCAGATGATGACCTGTATAGATAGATACATCATACTCGCTGTACAATACAGGACTATCAGGCGTAGGGTGAAATGTGAGGTACCAATTAGACTGCAAGGTGCAGTATGGCAGCATTGTTATGACCAGAATTCAACATTAGAGTGAGTTATTGTACAGTGAACTGGCATGTGGCAGGAAAGATTTCCTGTACCTGATCGTGGCAGCAAAGCAAATTCAGGACATGTTGCTGCAGTGTTGTGTGAATGATCAAAAACCTCTGTTTTGTCCCTTGTGTTTACTGCAAAGGACAAAGTTTAAGTTTAATAAGACAAAGGAGTTAATTATGATCCACAGGTTTGCTCAAGTGTGAGGTATCGGTTGTCAGAAGAGGACCTCCAGGAACTAAATTAAAAACTGCCAAAGTTGAAGGATTCATCCAGAGAGGAACAATTTTAACTCAAAGACTGAGATAAAATGAATTTGTAATAAATATGTTTTGATCAAACCTTGGAAAATTAGCTGTTAAATCTTCATTTAACAAGCCTAATAGCCTCCAGCTATTCTGGCACAGCTGTACCAGAGCTAACCGCTCACGCTTGCATGGTGGCATGCTCATCATGACAGTGATATTGTGCTGCAGCTCAGCACATGTCATATTTTCAAATGATTTACCATACATTTCCTGCAACACAAACTTGAAGTGTAGATCATTTATTTATGGCACGTCCATGTTTCATTGCTGGAGGCAGCTCATGATAAAGAACTGAAATTTACTGTGGAACCAGTTGCTCTCTTCATTACTCAATTTGTTAGGAAATATCTGCTGACACTTAGAGCCACATTTTTACAGCAGATCTTTCAATTTGCACGATAATAATGATGATTTAATGACAATGATTGAACCAGCTTTCACCGCTCTGACTCCCCTCACTTGCTACACATAGTTTTACTCTCTTTTGATTAATATCTCCCCCTCTGCTTTATTATCTTCATACTTGTTGATGGCACATTTCGCCTTATGTGTATTCCATAAGTCGGTGATGAATGTCTGCTCAGTTCAGCGCTGAACAGACCTTGAAGAGCTTTATTGCACTCCCTGCTAAAAAAAACACCCTAAGGTGCCAAGACTGCTCCACGAAATAAATGTGCATCATGCCAGGGAAACTGTCTGTAAGTGATAGGATATTTAATAAACTTCTATAGTCTGTCTCTAAATGTGATTTGCCTTGAAGATGGTGGATAGTATTTGGTAGTAACTCCACTGCAGGAAATGTCAAAATGTTATAATTCAGTAGACTAAGACACATGGTGTGGTTTATTTGATTGCTGGAAATTTGGATATAAGATAAAAAGAAAAAAGAGATAACTTTAGAAGACTTTTAGCTCGGAATGTACCTTTAGGGGAACGTTATAAGTTTAAATTGTTACTTTTAGACAAGTATTTGCACCATTTCATAACACTGCCTGCAAGTTTCAACAGTGTAAATATGGTTCAAGTGCACAGTAAGTACCTAAGTAGAGCATAAGTAGGCAATAAGTTGAACATGCTGTTAGTATAAAGTAAATTTACAGTATCTCAGAAGTACCCTGTAAGAACACTAATGTTCCTCCTATTACATCTAATCAGTCGGTATAAAACCCATCCCAATTACAGATTAATTATGCTATAATTACATCCAATCAAGCTCATCACAGAATGCAGCCTTCTCACTCCATGCCCTTGCAATTACAGTGTAATTATCACATAATTACAAAGTACTTCCAATATTCTTATAGGGTGTTTACTGAGTATTTATTACATACTTACACCATAACACTCTGCTCACAACTTACACTCTAGTCACAAAATACTTGCAATATACTAACTCTGTTCTGTTTACACTGTAGTTATGCTCCACCTGCACCACAGTTACAGCATAGTCGACCAGGATTACCATAAGTAGACTTTAATCTGATTGCAAGTTGCAACCAAATATTTAGCATTTTGTAGGGGTGATAGGTAGAGTTTGTGAATGTGCCCATTTAAAAAAAAAAAAAAATACTTGATTGCAAATGTTTGTTTTTTTTTAAAGCTACCTGACCTTCTGTTGCCAAAATCAGAGGTGGGTCTCTACATACAGATGTGGACAAATTTTTTCGTACCCTTCACCAAAAACGCAAAAAAACACAACTTGAAACTGACAGAAGTTTATTAGCATCCCTTATTGTTAATATTGAAGCGGCATGATAAAATAAAGGCAGCAATGGAGTTTTTAGTTGGTTTATTGAATCATACCGCCTTCATCGGAACACCTCCCCAGCCCTCGTGCTGCAGGCTGAGGTGATGTCCTCAGGCTCTCAGAGAGGAGACACAGAGTGCGTGTCTGCAGCAGTTGAAGGAGTCAGTGAATGAGAGGCAGATTTACAGAACAGTGCAGCATATATACCCAACTCAGACAATACATCAGAGACATTCACAGCAGTCGATCTGGGCATTTGCATATCAGAGGTACAGACAGGATGCATGAACACAATGCATGGATGACACTTTAACCTCACAGCTGTAAACGCAGCATGCCGCGGAAAAAACCCAGGAGTAACGAGCTGACTGTCTCTGTGTGTTGTGGGGGGGTTGAATCAACCCGCTACACCGCTCCCCCCCAGAGGGCACGGCAGGGGGCCAAGACCTCGATGTTGCAGTTTGGGCAGCGAGCAGGGAAAAGCTCTGTGCAGGTGGAGGGGGAGGGGGAAGGGGGTAGTACGTGCTGACCAGGCGCGGTGAAATGGTTCGGGCCGCGCCAAAAATTGTTTGCTGCTCCGCGATGTCGAGGGGCTGTCCCGTTGAACTTGTGGAGATCACCAGAAGAAAAATTAGTCTCTGACTCCTCTCGTGGCCATGAAGAAAACAGGAGTGGCGAGGTTGCGTAAACAAACGCAGAGGAACTTGGCGTGTTGACTTTAGGTGTGTGCACAGCCTTAAAGCCCTCGGGAAAAGCAGACGGCTGAATCCTTTGTGCGCCGTGGCTGAAACCATCAGTGAATCCTGTGAGCGCGCTGCGCACGTGCTTGCTTCAGGTGAGCGCGCAGCCCTGAAGGTTCTGCGTGCAGCTGCGCAGGACGATGGCGGTCTCTGGAGCCATTCTTGTTCCGTGTGTGTTGCGCCGTCCTCGTCACCCCCGGTGCATGTGCCGGGGCTCCTTGCGCGGGTGGGCCCGCTGGAGAGGAAACCAGGGTCGGAAACTTGGTTGAGATCGGCGCAGTCGGCGCCGAAAAACATCTATAATGAGCCGTGGCTGCAGATTAGTCATGGTGCGTTGGAGCGTTGAGGGGAGATAGACGATCTTTGTCCCTCAGGCTGTCCCGCGTGGACGCCCCGATCTCGGCAAGGGTCGCGCCTTGACGTTTACTGCCGTTTACCCAGTCTTGGGCGATGTCCGGAGAGTAACTTGCCTGCCATGGGCTCTGCGTTGAGGCCTCCCTGAAGCCGCAGGGAGGGCAGATCAGTCAGGCTGCTGCATTCGCTCATCGGCGGAGCATCACTGCCCGGTGCTGCGTTCGCCGGCAGCTCGTTTTCTTCAGCGTCGGGTCGCCAGCGTGGCTGTCCAGACCAGAAGGTTGCGTTGCACAAAGCGTGTGCATGTTCGGGGTCACCAGTGAAGCGGCATGATAAAATACAGGCAGCAATGGAGTTTTTAGTTGGTTTATTGAATCATACCGCCTTCATCGGAACACCTCCCCAGCCCTCGTGCTGCGGGCTGAGGTGATGTCCTCAGGCTCTCAGAGAGGAGACACAAAATGTGTGTCTGCAGCAGTTGAAGGAGTCAGTGAATGAGAGGCAGATTTACAGAACAGTGCAGCATATATACCCATCTCAGACAATAGATCAAAGACATTCACAGCAGTCGATCTGGGTATTTGCATATCAGAGGTACAGACAGGATGCATGAACACAATGCATGGATGACACTTTAACCTCACAGTTGTAAACTCAGCATGCCGCGGAAAAAACCCAGGAGTAACGAGCTGACTGTCTCTGTGTGTTGCGGGGGGGTTGAATCAACCCGCTACAATATCATATTTAATACAAATCAGACTTTGCTTTTAATTGATTCTGTTGACTGTTTTATATAATTAAACAAATTAAAATGGCATGGACAAAAAATATGGTACCCTTAAATTTAATACTTTGTGGCACCACCTTTTGCCACTAGAAAGTTTAACTTGTATCACAGGTGCATTCAAGCTTTTCATTAGCCATTCAGCCTATTTAAAATAAAAGAAAAAACATGCTACTGTGTAGTGTGGCCAGACTGAACATGGACCAGAGAAAGCCAAAAATTGTCTGAGGAGCTCAGAAAGAAGACCATAGATAACTATATTAAAGATAGAGGCTATAAGACCATCTCTAAGCTGCTTTATGCTCCTGTGACCACAGTTGTCCTTATTATTAAAGTACAGATGTGGACAAAATTGTTGGTGCCCCTCTGTTAATGAAAGAAAAACCCACAATGGTCACAGAAATAACTTGAATCTGACAAAAGTGGTAATAAATAAAAATTCTATGAAAACTAACCAATGAAAATCAGACAGTGCTTTTGAATTGTGGTTCAACAGAATCATTTTAAAAAACAAACTCATGAAACAGGCCTGGACAAAAATGATGGTACCCCTAGAAAAGATTGAAAATAATGTGACCACAGGGACATGTTCAACCAAGATGTGTCCTCTAATTAACATCACAGGTGTCTACAAACTTCAAGCTTCTGGGAGAATGTCCTATGGACAGACGAGACAAAACTGGAACTTTTTGGCAAGGCACATCAGCTCTATGTTCACAGACGCAAAAATGAAGCATACCAAGAAAAGAACACTGTCCCTACCGTGAAACATGGAGGACGTTCTGTTATGTTCTGGGGCTGCTTTGCTGCATCTGGCACAGGGTGTCTTGAATCTGTGCAGGGTACAGTGAAATCTCAAGACTATCAAGGTATTCTAGAGAGAAATGTGCTGCCCAGTGTCAGACAGCTTGGTCTCAGTCGCAGGTCATGGGTCTTGCAACAGGATAATGACCCAAAACACACAGCTAAAAACACCCAAGAATGGCTAAGAGCAAAACATTGGACTATTCTAAAGTGGCCTTCTATGAGCCCTGATCTAAATCCTATTGAACATCTGTGGAAGGAGCTGAAACATGCCGTCTGGAGAAGGCACCTTTCATACCTGAGACAACTGGAGCAGTTTGCTCATGAGGAGTGGGCCAAAATACCTGCTGAGCGGTGCAGAAGTCGCATTGACAGTTAGAGAAATCGTCTGATTGCAGTGATTGCCTCAAAAGGTTGTGCAACAAAATATTAAGTTAAGGGTGCCATCATTTTTGTCCAGGCTTGGTTCATGAGTTTGCTTTTTAAAATAATTCTGTTGAACCACAATTCAAAAGCATTGTCTGGTTTTCATTGGTTAGTTTTCATAGAATTTTTATTTATTACCACTTTTGTCAGATTCAAGTTATTTCTGTGACCATTGTGGGCTTTTCTTTCATTAACAGAGGGGTACCAACAATTTTGTCCACGTCTGTATAAGGTTAATGGGACTTCAAAGCAAAGACTGATTGGTGTTAAATATGTTATAAATAATATGATATGCCAGTAAACTTGTCAGTTTCAAGTTATTTCAGAGATAGTTGGGTTTTTTTTGTTTGTTTGTTTGTTTTTGTTTTTGTTTTTGTGGAAAGGAACCAACAAATTTGTCCACATCTGTACTGTATACTGGCGGAGCTGCCATAGGTTTCCTCCAGTAGGCAGGACCAAATGGACTCTGAGGCGCAGGCAGAACTCCAGCGTAACATAATTTATTAAACAAAAGCTCAAAGAAACAAAACGCAGCAGGAGGACTGAAAACGACTGAGGGCACAATGAATAAATGAACTAACAAGGATACTAGATTGCAGGGTTACCGGCAGGGAGACACAACATAGCGTAGACATGCAGACATTAATGACACCACACTAGACACAAACAGGACCAAGTATATATAGACGGAGGATGGTCAGCACAACACAGAGGACTACAGCTCCTGACCAGACAGAGTGATGGAAAAATATAGAGTGATGATAATCAAGTCAGTGGCGGTAATGCACCTGTAGGCTGGTTGCCAACCACCAATCAAATCTAAAAGAAGAAGAAGAAGAAGCACAATGCAGAACAGGTGGGCACAATCAAGGGCATCAGGGAAATGACTGCAGGTGAGGGGGACAGGACTGGCGGGGATGCAACGGCCAGTCACAGACAAGGGAAACACATGAAACGTGACAATGAACACACAGGGCAACAATGCAGGAGCAACACAGAGAGGGCAGTGGTTATGGGTACGGAAAACATGAGGAGCTGGAACAATAGGTGAACAGGTACGCACACAGACCCAGGACTAAGCAGGGAATGACACAGAAGACAGTGACAAAGGACTCAGGGGAACACAGAGGGCAATAAATGCAAATGATAAATCATAAATAATTACAATAACCAAATCAGGAGAGCACACAGAAAACCCAAATGAACATAAAGCGTGGGCATGATCCTATGATCATGCCCAGATTCATGACAGAGGACCGAGAGCTCCAAATAGGAATATATGGTAGGTGGTGGTAATGCACCTGTAAGCTGGTTACCAACTGCCAATCAAATCTAAAAGAAGAAGAAGAAATAGCATGTACTCCCATCACAAGTATTTTGACTACCTTAACATCTTTCCTTACTGTCAGCCACAGTGTCAGTATTTGGTTCAGTGAAATTTTGCTGTTTGCCAAAATAAAACTTCAAATGAGGAGTCACTAGTTGTACCCTGGCACTGATCCGCAAATGCTTCAATTAAATATTACTTTACTTGGGGTTTAACTAAGGCTGTGCATCAATTAATTACTTATGGTAACTTTCCTAATCATATCAGCATGTAAAAGTACAAACAAATGGAGTAAAAGAACATGCATAATCCTAACCTTAATGGCAAGTTAGATGCTTTTAAACTTTTTTAGACTATATCAGAGTGAGTGGTCTGCTGGACTTGGCATTTTCCTCTGCTGACTTTGACAGAAACTCTTCCTCTTCTCATTGAGTGAGCAGTGCCACTTGAAGCGGGACATGTGTGCAGGATGAGTTAGTGCACTTTAGGTGCCCCAAGTACCCCAGAGAATCACTTAAGTGTGGCATAAACTTTGCTCATTTAAACCCTGAAAAACAAGACCTACTCTTCTTTTTAAGCTAAGCCAGTTGCTGAGGCAAACCATTAAAAAGATTTACGCTGTCAGGTCAGTTCCTGAGGTGGTGTCAGCACACATTAATCAAAAAATTAATACAATATCCCAGTCTAAATTTTAATGCAGCTTTTTTGGTTTTGCACTCATGCTTATGAATTAAAATATTTGACTAAAGCGGTTTATTAATGGCAGTCAGCCTTTGCATGTCAGCATCCACTTGGTCTCACTTTGGTGCCTCATAAGCCTTGAGGCCAACTGCTGTTGTTCTCCATAGCCAGCTGTGTTGCAGGAGTACCTGATCACAGGTAGCAACCTCCTGCACTCCTGATTGAGCTTTTCTCTCTGGCAGATGTCACATCGTTGCCATCCACCCAGCACTCATCTTTCTTCTACTTGCTCACAGTTACCAAAAAGTGTGTTTAACTGCCTCGAAAATGGACGTCTCCACCCCTGCAATAAGGGGATCAGAGCCATTAGGAAGATTAATGGGCCTGGTAATGATGTTAATCAGATACACCATGATTGAAATTCCATTACACACAGTATGTGCAAGCACATGCACCCTTGTGAACTAAAACACGCATAGGCAGCCCACACATACAAATGAGATTAACCTTAAACACCATTAGGGAAATTTCTTTTCTCCAAAAGTACTGCATCACCAATGGAATACAGACAGAAAAAATACAGTACATCTGTTACTGCTCATTTCTCATCTGAGGGCAGTCACCTCCAGTATTGTCAGGCTTCAGGTATCAAATCTACCATACAAGGAAGGATATGTAATATTAAAAACACAGCACTGATTTTACAGGAAAGGGTCAGTTTTCTAGGGGAGTACCAGCAAGCGTGTGAAAACACTTTTCTCTGTTACTATGGAGAAGCTTTGTGAGGTTTGAGATGGTGAAGACAGATAACGTCATAAGGATTTTTATTTTTTAACGGTAACATCTGCGTTTCTAACTGGTGTGGAACTGAAAAAGGAATGACTCAGCTATATTTTAGGAAAGGATGCAGAGATTGGATTTTAACTTTCTTCTTGTCCTCTGGTTTATCCCACAATTAGATCCTAGACAAATTCTGTTGTCTACCACTTAAACACCACATGATACAACAAACTATTATACCCCCTTTACACAGGGGTGGAGATCGCGGAGAGATTGTTGAGTGATGAAAAAATGGCTAGATCTCTTATTGATCCTTCAACGATCTCTCAATGATCTCCACGGTCACCAAGGTTTTGACTCAGTCCAAAATAATCTCTCAACAATTTCTCAAGGACCCCTCAGTGGTCTCTTCAATTTCCCAATGATCTCTCAGCGATCTTTCAGTGAATACTTAATTTTTCCACCCCGAAGATAGAGGTGGCTGAGAGATCAGTGAGGGATTGCTGAGCATTCTGTGAAAGACCAATATAGTTCATTGATGGTAGCATCAAGTTGTACAATAGCACAGTAGGATGAGGTTGCTACACCTTTTAGGATGTCTACCAACAATGTGAGCACAGACATTTTTATTGCATTTATACTTCATTAAATTAGATCAAATTATTAGCTCTTAAATGTAGGTAGTGGATAAATTATTCAGATGTATTCTAGTTATGATTTGTGTGTGTGTGTGTGTGTGTGTGTGTGTGTGTGTGTGTGATTCCTCAAATTATATTAACATTGTTGTTTGCATGTTGTCTTCTTCTGTATTCATTTCTTCTCATTCAGGTCTGAGTCATGACAACACCTGGATCGGGCTCAATGATCGGACAGTGGAGGACGATTTTCAGTGGACCGATAAGATGGATCTGGTGAGGAAGCAGCTGTTTGTCTTTTATAGTCAGTAGTTGCTCACAGTAGAATTTAAGCTGCCCAGGGTGTCTTTTTTTACGCAAAGTACCACCGGCTTCTCAGATCTATCCAACTTCATGTTTTCTTGCATGGTGTTTGCAGCAATATGAGAACTGGCGTGAAAACCAGCCAGACAACTTCTTTGCTGGAGGAGAAGACTGCGTGGTCATGATTGCTCATGAGAGCGGCAAATGGAATGACGTGCCCTGCAACTATAACCTGCCCTACGTGTGCAAGAAGGGAACAGGTGAGCGCGGTCATGAGGGGAGAAGGGGTTTTCTGTTGTTTTTTTCCTGAGGTGATTTAAAAGGCTGAGATGGAGAGGTAAGCAGCTCCACGGAAAAATAATTCTTTAACAAGGAAGTTGTTGAAGAATGAGAAATACTGGATCTGCTTTAAAATGGGATGCAGTGAGAAAACTGGCTGAGGCAGCACGTGTGGAAAGATTAAAGGTGAAAGAAGCCTCACTCTTCCTGTGTTTTAGTCTTTAAAATAGAACTGTAAGATGGAGGGGTGATGAAACAATCTTGAAAATGTGTTTTTCATGTAAAGCATCTCCCGAGCATACATACCTGTAGGTGATTTTGAATATTCTGCCTGTGTCATACTTGCCTCTCCATGAGATTAGCTCAGAGCCTCTTCAATCAGTCCATGCACTTCAGAGCCACACTGGTGAATGTCTTCAAACTCTCATCATCGCCATCATCCACAGTCATCCTGATACCCCGCATTTCCTCTGCCAAAATGTTCTGTTTTAATGAGGCGAGGCATGTATTGAGGCTGTAAATGCCTTCTGATTCATGTCCGGGAAGCTTAAACCCTACACGATGGTTAAGTTCTTGGCTGGTTAAGTTCTTAATGTCCCCTGTTGCAGGTGCTTCATCTTGGTGCAGAAATTAGGCATCTGCATGCCCCTCTGAGAGCCTATTAGAGTGTATTTTTTACCTCACATTTGCATCCAGGTCAGACTTGCGACCAGTAGCAACAGATACATAAATAGGAAGGTAATGATTAGCAGGCTGATTCAGAGGGATACTGGGACATGAGAGAACAGCAGTGGCTGGATTCTTAAAACTTACCCAAGAGCTTTGAATGCTTCAGGCCCTGTATCAGCCTGTAACAAGACTATAAACAATAAAATTTTGGACCGAAAATCATGTGAAAAAAAGTAAATCCAATCAATATACTGACTTGCTATATGTTGTAAACCCAAATGAATAATCTTCGTTAAAGGTCCCAAAAGTGGTTTGGGCATCTGATCCAGATGCCTCCTGGACGCCTCCCACTTGAGGTGTTTTGGGCATGTCCCACTGGGAGGAGACCCCTTGGCAGACCCAGAATGCACTGGAGAGACTATGTCTCCCAGCTGGCCTGGGAACACCTTGGTATCCTCTTTGATGTGATGATGTCTTTTAGACCCTATTCCTACCAGGTTATTTAAAGAAGTCTTCCCATTTATTGGTAGCTCTATTCTTAAAATAATCAATTCTTCATTAACTTTAGGCCATGTACTGCAGGCTTTTAAAACTGCTGTAATTAAACCCTTACTCAAAAAGCCAACGCTGGATCCAGGAGTTTTAGCTAACTATAGACCAATCTCTAATTTCCCTTTCATTTCAAAAATCTTAGAGTTGTTGCCACGCAATTATTTGACCACTTGCAGGGAAATGGTTTATCTGAAGAGTTTCAGTCTGGGTTTAGAATCCATCATAGTACTGAAACAGCTTTAGTGAAAGTCACAAATGACCTTATTGCATCTGATAATGAACTTGTTTCTGTACTTGTCCTTTTAGACCTTAGTGCAGCTTTTGAAACTATCAATCATAATATTCTACTTGATAGATTAGAACACCATGTTGGACTTAATGGAACTTCGTTGCAGTGATTTAGATCTTATTTATCTGATAGGTTCTGGTTTGTTCATGTCAATAATGAGTTTTCTTCCAACTCGAAGCTCAGTCACGGAGTTCCATAGGGATCTGTGCTAGGCCCTCTTCTTTTTAGTTTATATATGCTTCCGCTAGGCAACATTATTAGAAAGCACTGTATGCATTTTCATTATTAAGCAGATGACACACAATTATACCTGTCAATGAAGCCAGATGATAGTAATCAATTAGCCAAGTTAGAAGCCTGTCTTAAGGAAATCAAAGCTTGGATGACTTGTAATTTTCTGCTATTAAATTCAGATAAGACTGAAGTCATTCTTGTTGGTCCAAAAAAACTTTAGAAATACCTTTCCAAATCAAACTTTTAGGTTGGATGTGGTTACTCTTTCTCTTAATAGCTCTGTGAGGAACCTTGGAGTTATTTTTGATCAAGATCTGTTTTTCAATTCACATATTAAATTCATTTCTAAGACTGCCTTCTATCATTTGCATAATATTGCCAAGATTAGGAGCATCTTGTCTCAGAGTGATGCTGAGAAACTGATCCACGCTTTTGTTATCTCTAGATTAGATTATTGTAACTCTTTATTATCAGGTTGTCCTAAAACATCTCTAAAAAGTCTTCAGTTGATCCAAAATGCTGCAGCAAGAGTTTTAACAGGTACTAGAAAGAGAGATCATATCTCTTCAGTTCTGGCCTCCCTTCATTGGCTTCCCATAGAGTTTAGAATTAAGTTTAAAATCCTTCTTCTCACTTTCAAAGCAAACAATCAGGCCCCTTTTATTTAAAATATCTGATATTACCCTATTATCCTAACAGAGCACTACGCTCCCAAAATGCTGGATTACTTGTAATACTTAGAATCTCCAAAAGTACAATGGGGGGCAGAGCCTTCAGTTATCAAGCTCCTCTCTTATGGAACCAGCTGCCAATCTGGATTCGGGAGTCAGACTCGATCTCTGTTTTTAAGAATAGGGTTAAAACCTTCCTTTTTGATATATACTACAATTAGGGAGGGATCATGTGTTTCTGAATGCTCCCTTAGTTATGCTGCTATTAGGTTTAGACAGCCAGGGGACCTCCAATTATTGCACTGGGCTTCACTCCTTTCTTCACTCTCAATGAAATATTTTTTTTTTGCTGGTCATTAACATCTGTTTGTTCTCTCCCATAGATTGAGTCCCCATTGTGCTGTTTGCTCTCTACATGTGTGTTCTTTTCATCTTCTCTATCCCCTCACCCCCCAGCCAGTCGCAGCAGATGACTGCCCCTCCCTGAGCCTGGTTCTGCTGGAGGTTTCTTCCTGTTAAAAGGGAGTTTTTCCTCCCCACCGTTGCCAAGTGCTTGCTCACAGGGGATCGCCTGATTGCTGGGGCCTTTCTGCAATTGTGGGGGTTTCCCCTACAGTTGAAAGTGCTATGAGATGACTGTTGTTGTGAAATGACGCTAAATAAATAAAGTTGAATTGAATTGAACTATGGTGTCTATATGACATCATATAGACATCATCGCCTATGATCTTTTAGCGAGTCCTATGGTCATGACAGACAGACACACAGACAGTCAAACACACACAAACAGATTTCTTGAATTATATATAGATTGATTGTATCAAAGCAATTAAATCACAGTTGAACTACGTGGCACCGCACCTCGGACGCGGTCCAAGGACGGATAATTTTTTCACACATAAGGAGTTGTTCAGAACTCCTTATACAAAGATAGAGTGATGATAATCAAGTCAGTGGCAGTGATGCACCTGTGGGCTGGTTGCCAACTGCCAATCGAGTCTAAAGGAAGAAGAAGCAATTAAATCTTTTTTAGGTTAGCAATCAATGAATAATGACTTTATTAGTAATTTAGGTTGTCGAGGACAAGGGAAACCAATGGTACAAACTTTGAAACAAAGTACAGAGATCTTTTCTTCTGTATAAGGAAAACTGTCTCCCTCATGAACAAGTTGTTGTACCATCTCTTTTGCAAACTGTCACTAGTCCCCAGCATCCAGCCCACCTCTAACCCTAATCAGTCATTTACAATCACCAGCACTTTTCATCTTCTCCCCACTTCTCTGTCAGCATTGTTTTCCCTCTAAGTAACCCCAGTGTACTGTCTTGTCTTATCAGAGGAGCTTTCAGCTCCATGCTGAGTCTGATTTCTAATTACCGTCGTGCGTGAGATCTGTTTGTTTTCTCATCACATGAGCCTATCGGACACTTCGATCAGCTGCTTCAGGGTCTTAGGATGGCGTTTCATGCAGAGGGTGATGATATGTTTTTCATTTAGCTGAAGAGGTGAAGCAGTCATTTGATGAGATGATAGAGCAGGCTATCATCACACTTATAGACAGTTTTGTAATAGGTAGTTCTATAATAGTTCAGATAATAGACAGCTCTGTCCCATTTCGTCATGTTTGACTAGGATCCATTAAGGCAGGGGTGTCAAACTCATTCCATGGAGGGCCAAGACCCTGCAGGTTTTACCTCCACCCAGTGTCTTCAACAGGTGATTCACCAAATTTCTTCCAACTGATTGCTGATCAGTGAAAACACCTGCTGAAGACACTGGGTGGAAGGAAAACATGCAGGGTCTTGGCCCTGCATGGAATGAGTTTGACACCCCTGCATTAAGGCCTCACACTGAAATATATTGTACATTCTTATGTTTTGGTTTGGTTTTTCTTTTGCAAGGTAGTACCATAGAGTGTATAGAAATATGGACATGCTGCCACTAATGTATATTGTTGAAAAGTGAAGCTCTACTTCCTGGATCTAGGGTGCTGGTATTTTGTGGTGGTGACATCATTTGTAGCCAGAGTCTGCGTAGTAGCGGCCATGACACAGAGGCTTGACATTGAGTTCCCACCCATACAGCAACTCAGGAGAAGGAGCAGGAGCAGATTGACAGGCTTCCTGAAACAAGCAATCACGACCATGCCCAGTCATGACCACTCCCCCTTTTTATACATTCATGTTGCTAATTAAAACCAAACTGATCCAAAAAGTGAATAATTGAACATGTTTCAGCTTAAGAAAAGCTACATATGAAGATAAAAGCCATATAGAAAAATACTCGAGCTATTTTTAGTTTTTAGTCTGTCATAATGCCACACACGATAATGGGGAGGGTGTTGGTTTATTGTCTTACTGCAGCCAGTCACCAGAGGGCAATCAAGATTTCATTTTTGGAAAGCTTTCATGTTGTCCATCTTTATTTACAGGCTGTGGGTAGTAGCTGCTAAACAGTTCAATAGAAGTTCCTTTCATGTTGAAACATTGGGCTTCATGTAAGTAACCATGTATACTAACAGAATTGTTAGTAAACAGTACACACGATCAGTTAAGGTGAACTTGTGGCATTCACCGATCTTTTCATTTTTGTTGAAATTTTGTACAAAATTTAAGAGTGGTGGAGACCAACTGCAGGAGTTATTGGCAAATTGTTTGCACATCCTAGCTATAATCTTGCATACATACATGTATATGTTCCGTAATATCCATTGTCCTTTTATAAATAAATAAACTTATACTGTAATTCCTATAGAGTTATGTTTCACTACATTGCTCTATACTTCATTCATCTGAATACATTTCTGAGAGTAAACATCCTATAACTTAATTATTTGACAAGATTTTAAACTTTGATTCAAGTTATAATCTAAGTGTATTTAAGTGGTAACCTGATAAGTTCAGTCAGATGATGATGGCATTGAGAAGAATAATTATGGCAGTATTTGTCTGTCAGTTATGCAAATCTTCAATTCTCATGAACGTCACTTACAGTTGCAATCAAAATCATTCAACCCCCAATGGATTTTAGGTTTACTGGCAAAATTTAAAAAAAAAAAATCAGGTGTGTGCAATAAACAAATTACACAAGAACAGTTTAAATAGTTAAATAAAACTAATATTGCAAGGATTTTATCCGAATTCAACACTAAATCCTACTTTCAATGACTACTGCAGTCTCAAAATTATTCAGCCTCCTGGATAGAATTCCTCATAAGAGCACACATTTGGAAATCAGGTGTGGTCTCAGGTACACCTGATGCAACCAATCAAGGGCTTTATTAGTTGCATCAGGTCTGCTTGACATAGAACACCTCATAAACCTGGACTGTTGATTGTAACATTTGATTGCATGTTAGAAATATGGCTAAGTCAAAAGAATTGTGCAAAAAGTTCAGAGACGAGATCACCAAGGCTTGGTTTCAGAAGTCCTGGAAGATACTAGAGTGGCCATCACAGTCTCCTGACTTGAACCCCATTGAAACTCTCTGGTGGGATTTGAAAAAGGCAACTGCAGCACCCAAACCCAATAATAATAGTGAACTGGAGGTGTTTGCCCATGGGGAATGGGCTAAGAATCCTCAGGAATGCTGCCAGAAGCTGGTGTCTGGCTATGCATCACGTTTGCAGCAGGTCATAACTGCAAAAGGGTGCTCTAAGTACTAAAGATGCTTGTAATGAAGAGCGGTTGAATAATTTTGAGACTGCAGTAGTCATTAAAAGTGGCATTTTGTGTTGAATTTGGAGAAACCAATTGTAATATTAGATGCGTTGAGCTATTTAAATTGTTCTTGTTGGATTTGTTTATTGTAAACAGCTGCTAGTTTGTGGATTTCGCCAATAAACCTTTTGTGCTGTGGGGGGTTGAATAATTTTGATTGCAACTGTACACACAGGTGAAATTCATTTTTATACGGACATTTTACACAGTTTTGTAGGACATACAAGCATTTGTTGAATCTGGAGTGGCTAATTCACACTATAGATGACTTATTAACAAAGTACAATGAATTTACTCATAACATGTTCTTGCATGAGGTCCATTATCTATGACTGGGGATACAGGATGCTCATCCATGGTAAAGAGATATAATCAGACATGGAAGAGGACACGGGGTCAGAGATTTGTTAGTTGTTCTTTAATAACTTAGTGGAAATGTAAGTAAGGTGGCAGGAAAACGGCTAAACTAACAAAATACAAAAAGTGCAGAGAAGCTGGGAGAGGGATGGAAAAATCTGTAGTTAATAGTCCTTTCCTGGTGTAGCTCCATGTGGCTGCCAGTGGCGACTGCTGCTCCTGGACTCTTTTTATTCATTACAGTAAGTGATACAAGTAGAATAGTTTCTCTTTCTTGCCGCTATGCTCAACATGAAGCCAAAATATACCAAGATACAGTTTAGAAAGGTGTTCTTTCATGTCTCTGCAGGCTCTCTTCTCTGCTGGCAATGTTGGATTCAAATCTGACACTGATACACCCACAGAGACGGTAGTCCTTAGTGATTGGATAGTTATTGGCAGAGGCATTTCCTCCCAGCATGCCTTTTATTTCCTCCCACAAGCACAGGAGGCCTGTACCACCTCAACAGAGAGACGGCATAATTTCCAAGAAAATATATTGTGTTAAACTAGTTACGTTTAAAACCAGAATATCACAGGTCACAAATACACATTGAACTGTTGATCCTGCACCAAACAGTGTGGTATTATGCTGAGAATCGCAGCATCCAGAGGAGCCAGGCATTATGGATAACAAACCATATTAGGTATAGTTTTTCCCTTTTTAGCGAGACCGATTTACTGTGTAGAACTGATTCAAGTTGTTTCAACATTCAGAGGTAATATTTGCTTGGATCAATGTTATATAAGGAAGGATAAAGGGGGAGAAAATGAAGAAAGTAGCACAGATGGTGTTTTACATTTGGATTACAGTGACGGGGACGCCGCACAGTCATCTGTCTCTGGGCTCTTCCAGCAAGGCCGAGAGGGAATTTACCTACAACAGGACATATAACACCATGAAATTATTCCCCTATTCTTGAAGGGTTATTATGTTCAGAGGGAGGAAATCAAATTTTGCATGACAAACTCAGAAGACAGTCGGAGCACTCTGGGAAATGATGAGCTGCTGTTAGTGCCTTCAGCTCTTCATAGGTCTGTTGGTGTGTAATGTAATCATTGTGTGTTACACATAAATCTGCCATTCCTCAAACATTCATTTGATATAAAAAGGAAAGCATTTGTTTGGGATGAATTACCAGCTCACAGTTAAGTCAAAGATTTGCAGTGGTGTTGACAAGCCTGTTGTGTACTTTATATTGAAGGGTCCCACAGGCTTTGATAGAGGGAGGATATTTATTTATATGATATATGATGCTAAATATCCTTTTGATAATAAATATCAATTTTGGAATAAGGCTGTAATATAACAAAATGTTGAAAAAGTGAAGCGCTGTAAATACTTTACAGATGCACTGTAAGTGCATTAATAAACTGAAGTTACACTAAGGTAGAATAAAATAAACAGTTTAAAAAAAATTCAGATCAGTCTTATAAGCAGTTCACATTTATCTGTAAAGTCTGATTGCTGTAGGGAAAAAGAAAATAAAAGAAAGCAGCTGATTTGTCCATGAAATTATGATTTTGTAGGCTATCTTTTCCCCAACTGCACCCCTTTCATAGGAAAAATGGTGCAAAAGCCAAAGGAGTTGCTCTCTTGGGGCAGATTTATTAACGTGCTGCGCCATCGTAAAACCCTGTTTTGGCGTTAAAAAAACTACTGTTGAGATTTACTAAAGGGTGCAGGGCAGAATTAGCGGTGGAAAGGCATGGACTATATTAATTTTGCGCCTGGCCTCATTACATATGTATTTGTGGGCGTTGTCATGTCAACGCGCAAATTCGAGGGAGGGGAGTATTTAAATGACTGGCGCAAGGTGATTTATTAAGGTTTGCGGTTGTCAATCTGCTGCTAAATGCGCCAGAATTTAATGTCCAAAAAAAACTTGTCTTAATTCATCTGCACCTGACATGATAGCGACTGTTGGTGCCAGGAGGAGACACCGGTGAGAACCAAGGGCACGTGGCCGAAGCTTCTCTCTGCCCGTGACTTTATTTGGCATGACAGAAGAACAGATAATATGAATATCAACAGTCTCACAGAGATTGGTGTTATGCTGAACTGGACATCAGCCAGCAGTTTTTTTTATTTTATTTAATTTGTTTATAATGTATATAGCCTACTACATGAATTTGTATCCATAAAATAGGAGCCCTTATACCTGCAGTGGACATACATAAGTGTCAGCCAATAGTGACTTTTTTCCTTTTTTCTGCGGCGGTCCAGACTGGGATCTGGAGTTTTCTGTAGTGTTGTACTTCGGACATATTATGGTGTGACACGGGTGGTGGCTTCACCTTCCGGTTCCGCCGTCATTCAGAGTATGAGAGTGGTGCGGAAGAGGGGTGGTCTCTTTGACCACCTCTCAGCCTAGTGGGAGTGCCTCTGAATAAACTGTGAGTCTATGATAAAGTCCTGTCTAGTTCACCATTCGGTCTCATCATCGGTTCACCATTTACATACATAACATTTGGCGACGAGGATAAAGTATGGATGCTAGTGTGTCTACAATTCGGCCATTTTTGGAGTCTCCAGGAGAGCCTCCGGTCCCTTGGACGAGATGGTTCGCCGCATTCCAAAATTACTTGGTGGCTTTGAACCTTGGTGAACTGAAGAAGATACGGTCTCGGGCAATTCTGGCCCATAATTTAGGTATGGAAGGACAGCATATCCTTGCTACCTTGGGTGCTAGCAATAGCTTCAAGGATGTTGTAGAGCTAATGGCGCAACATTTTCAATCCCCTGTAAACGTCATCATCCGGAGGATTCAGTTTCAGCAGCACCACCAGCGGATTGGTGAGTTGGTGCAACGATATGTTGCAGACCTGCGCCAGCTGGCCAGGGACTACCAATTTGGAGCATTGGAAGAAGAGATGGTCCGCGACCAGTTGGCGGAGCAGGCTCGAGTCTCCTCACCCACTCCGGCGAATTGATGTTAGCCATGGCTGTCGAGATAGCTCAGCAGTGTAAAGCAGTGGACAAACAGTCACATGACCTTAGTGACAGAGCTATGCTGTACCACTCTGAATCACAATCAACGGCGCAGGCTGTGGACCCAGACAGCGATGATAGCGAGCAGGAGAAGGAGGAATGCGCTACAGCTGTGAAGATAAGGTCCGCCCCGGGATCGCCCAGGTGTTTGGGTTGTGGGTCCACTAAGCACCGATACAAGGCTAGAGAGTGTCCAGCGAGAGGTAAACACTGCAGCAAGTGCGGATTCCTGTACCATTTTTCCAGGGCCTGTAATAGGTTCAAGCGAGGGGAACGGCGATGCAAAGTGGACACCCCTGCTCCAACTCCTACGGTTATTCACACCGTCTCTCCGAGCACCGATGGCCGTATGTACTGTATGGTGAAATTAGACGGAGTGGAGATGCCATTGCTGATTGATACGGGCGCAGTGAGGTCCGTGTTGAAATGGCGAATTGTCAGGAGTTTTTTCCCATACTACCAAGTGAGAGGTCATTCAGCACCATTGTGTGGGTATGGAGAACAAAGACTGGCCTTTGTGGGTTCGGTGGAACTGACGGCTAGGTACAAGTCGGCGAAGGTCTCCAACCTGATGTTCGTGGTGACCGGCGATGGCGAGAATATTATGGGCTGTGACCTTTTTTATGGACTGGGCTTTTCGCTCACCAGTGGTGTTGGAGAAGAGTGGTTGGGGTGTGGCTTGTGAGACAGGCCGGTTCCACGAGTGGTGGACGATGCTGTATGGGACGAACCTTGGCCTAGTATTCTGGAAGATAAGCAGGGCCAACCCCATCCAGGGCTATCGCAGGAGGGTTCCTGCACCAGAGCCCAAGTTACCCTAGCTGAGGGAATTGGGCAGCGCGGTGGGATGCCCATGATGGCGGGTGGAGCCAAGTGGCTGGCTCATTCTGCTTCAGCAGTTCGGCTGGAAGGTACTAAGAAGCAAGGGGTCACAACGGCTTCATCAGCGTCTGAAATGAAAACAAGTGGGGCAGAACCGGCTGGGACGGTGAAACAACATGCCACTCGGGGACACTGGAAGCCAAGTTGGGCTCCTCTGGGGGTTGTTGATATGGTCCAACCCAGAGAGGAGGCCTGGTCGAGAGGGGTTTGTAGAAAGCGCAAATGACAGGAGGACCGGGGCGGCTGCAGGTGGTGGCTGTTCGGGAGGATGGCTAACTTCAGCTGTCTGACGGCTCATGGAGACATCCCAACGAGCTGTGGCATGCCAATGGTGACAAGGAGGTGTCTGGGCTTTGATGTGGGTCCTCTAGGGGCGCAAAGAAAAGAAGATGCTCTGAACAGGACCTGCCTGACGGGTCTCCGGGGGGTGGTTTCTCTACTGGGACTGACTGGTAGTTGGGTGGGGCAATGTGTTCAATACATGTTGTTAGTATGTACTGTAAATTGCCCTGGTTATAGTAGTTATGTATGGTGTTGAAATGAGAATTATTCAAGTTGTTCATGGGATTTGCTAGTAGAGATATAACCTGTTTGTATATATGTTCTGTTATGGGGATTGTTTTATGTTACTTATTTTAGGTGCACGGCGATTTTATGTTTAAAGGACTATATTCTAGCAGAGACAGCAGAATAATCTGTCTAGCAGTGTGGGGGTGGAACAGTAGTCCACCTGTTGCCCCCTAGCTTTAGTTGTTTTGTGTGACTGGTATAGCCCCTGATATATTTATGTTTAGTTTAGTGTGTGATTCGGGTTCCAAATTGGGAAGGGTCTCAGTTGTATGTGTGTTTTGGGCCATTTTGAAGGGGGGGGGGGGGTTTGTTACTTATTTGTACCCGTAGGTAGATTTGGTTTGCAGTCTGGTGACAAGCCACCGGCTGCCGGTCGCTGCGTGCGCGAGCGCCCTAAACCTACATGTTTTTGGTATGCGGGAGGAAACCGGAGAAATCCCGGAGTAAACCCACGCAACACGGGGAGAACATGCAAACTCCACACAGTTCACTGTTGGTCGGGGGCTGGGATCGAACCCACAATCTCATGATCCCCGCGATCCCCCGGCCGAGGGTAAACTGTGCTGCCACAGTGCTAAACCACTGCGCCACCGTGCAGCCCATATAGTATAGTGTTGTACTTAGGGGTATAGAGGGGTATAGTGTTGTACTTAGGACATATTATAGTGTGACACGGGTAGTGGCTTCACCTTCCGGTTCCGCCGTCACCCGGAGTATAAGAGGGCAGTGCGGAAGAGGGGCGGTCTCTTTGACCACCTCTCAGCCTAGTGGGAGCGCCTCTGTATAAACTGAGAGTCTATAACAAAGTCCTGTCTAGTTCACCATTCGGTCTCGTCATTGGTTCACTATTTACATACATAATATTTTCAGCTCTCCTTCCCTCTTGAAGCAAAATCTTCCACATTGCCAATTTTCTTCATTTTTTTTCTCTATCCATATTTCTATATTTACAGTATTTCTTTTTGCTGTGCATAAAACAGTAATTCAGTTCCCTCTTCTTTCTATTTCTCTCTCCCAGTTCAGGATACACAATATAGGAGGAAAACAACAATGAGATTATTAACAAAAAGAGCACACAGATCCATAGAAATATCCCCCGAAATTGCAACACCATAACTCAATGGCATTTATAAAAAGTTGTGAACTGGGAGACCTGCAGATTTTGTTAAAACAAAGTTATTCACATAATAAAACCCCAGAGTCTCCTTCAGACCATGATGGTTCTAGTGTTAATAAAATAAACACTTTGGTCGAATAATCAATTTATTCATGAGTAGTCTTTTTTAAATTAGATACAAATGCTTCATTTATACATATTAAACAAAAAAGTCTGCAATGTTAAATGAAAACCTAAATTATGAAATATAATGAACATAAATAATTTATTTTGGTGGGGTTTGCGCTTAAACAAAAGCTTTAAAAAAGTTTTATATATTATTCTCCTCCGAACTAGCTGTGCCTGTGTTGATGACCCGCTTCCTCATCAGGTGTGCCTGTGCGCAATTTTGTGGTGCTCTGGGTGGATGGGTGGTCAATATTGAAATGAAGTGTCTGCATCTGTGTTCATAATTTTGCGTGATGTTGGTAGATCACTGGCAAAAATTGGCCACTCCCTTAGGCGCTCGGTCTAAATTGCGCACTCGCTAATTTGCGCTGCCTTAGTAAATCTGCCCCTTAATGTACAAACCTGGTGAACTTTGCTCAAAATGTGCTTTTGGACCTTTCATTCCTTTAGCCCATTTTTGTGTGTCCACACCTCAGAAGCTAAGGCCCATTGCAGTCCTTAAAATGCTATTCTTATGGTCTTTTTCACCTCATTACTGATACTGAGTATATTTAAAATTCCATGTAAACAGCAGCCATGTAACAGCCTCTCAAAAACAGCAAAACAAAGATGAATGGCTGTATTAACCTTAAGTGTACTGAAAATATACAGTGGATTATATTTCTATCCCCTCTCAAATGCCCACACTGAGGTAACGTAGAAACTGAGAAAATGAAGAACCTCAATTTCACCGAAGCATCTTCCCTGTCTGTCAGTGGAACACACGTCAGCATCAGAGCATCAGTCCTCACTGACAGCTCTACACAATAAACTGCAAGTTCTCACTCGTCAAGTCAATCTCACCCATTTGTCTTGATTTAGACTTTCCACATTAAATACTCTGATCTTCCTACTGCCGTGCTCCTGGGGAAGCTCACCAGAAAGCAGAACACCCCCAGAGGACCTACAGGACAAGCTATTATTTTTTATGGGGGGTGTTATTTGGAAATATGATGGACTGTGCTGCAGCGCTGTATGAGCAACAGTTGCATAAAACAACGCAGTTGTCTCACAGTTGGTCTCACTTGTTTTCACTCACGATATTTACACAGACAAGCTCAGTTTCTCATTAAATAAACAAGACTAAATTCTCCAGACACTCTTTCATGTCTCTTGGAGTTCTTTTCCATGAGGTTTGTGGATATTTTGAGGCATTAAGAAGTACTGAGAGGAACCAGCATCAAACCACTGACTCACACTCATAACCCCCCCACCACGACACAAGCATAGAAAAAACCTACAGGCATGTTGCTTACATCATACACACACACACACACATATTTCCTGAATGTAACTGTGGACTGCGTATTAAAGGTGACACTTTCCAGACCTGAAAAGTGACAGCAGTGCTACAGAACATTTTACAATAACTATGAAAATGATGTTTGCTTCTGAGTAGTTTATGATCTAAAGCACTAATTTTATGTAATGCCATTGTTTCTATATCAGTGTTACGAATCTTTCCATCGATAGTGCAGTTTCCTGTCACACTAAGGTAACTAGCTACATTTATTTAAATACATGTAGTCAAGTAACTTTTCCCAAAAAAGCTGACTTTCTCAAGTAGTTGCATTGTATTGGATAGTTTTTACTCTTACCTGAGTACATTTTTGAGGAAAAAAACTGTATTTGCACAAATCTGGTTGAAATCCCTGAGTTACTTTTAATTTCTCTGATTTGAAAGCTGGTTAGAATTGTGCTTGGTTAAATTGTTGTAGTTTATTCTCACTAGAAATGGCTGCATCTTTGAGCTTTAGGTAAATTTATAATCTTATTTCATAGAGATTCCCTGAGTTGATATCATTTTTTGTCTATTTGAGCTCACCTACAAAGTAACAAAAAATATGAGGAAAACCCTGCAAATTTATAGGTCAAAGATTTGCATGGAAAAAAGTCACTGTGTTATCAAAATGTAGTTAAAAAATTGTCATAATAAAGTCTCAAATGTACAAGAAAAAATCACAGATTTATGAGAAAAAAAAATGGGAGAAAAAGTTGCAAATTACACGTTAAAAATCACAAATCTATAAGGAAGAGAAAAGACACAAATTTGAGAGAAAAGCCTCATAAATTGTAAAGTGTACATACAGGTACATCTCAAAAAATTAGAATATCATGAAAAAGTTCAATATTTTTTGTCACTCATTTCAGAAAGTGAAACCCATATATTATAAGATAAGATAAGATAAGCCTTTATTAGTCCCACAACGGGGAAATTCCAGGATTGCAACAGCACAGGGATAGCAACACTCAGAGCAACAATCAGAAGGCAAGGAAAAAAAAAAAAAAAAACAAGCAAGCAAGAGCAGCTAATATACATATGTACATATTACTATAAAATATATATATACACACACACACACACACACACACACAGTGCAGAGCATTGTAGCTGGATGGAATAAATATATGAATATATGAACACACAGTACAGAGCATTGTAGCTAGATGGAATAAATATGTAAATATATAAACACCCACAGTACGGAGCATTGCAGCTAGGTGGAATAAATATGCAAGTATATAAACACACACAGTGCGGAGCAATGTAGCTAGATGGAATAATATGTAGATATATAAAAACACAGTGCGGAGCATTGTAGCTAGATGGAATAAATATATAGATATATAAATATAAACACACCCAGTGCAGAGCATTGTAGCTAGATGGAATAAATATATAGATATAAAAATATAAACACACCCAGTGCAGAGCATTGTAGCTAGATGGAATAAATATGTAAATATATAAACACACACAGTGCAGAGCATTGTTGCTAGGTGGGATGAAACAGCATAACCGTCTATTTAGTTATCCTACATGGTATGATTATGTGCCCATACATATTCTCACCCTCCATAGCGACCGGTATGTTCCTAGTTGTATGCCGGAGAGGACCATTGTGTAAGTCTATTGCATCTTTTGCATTCAAAAAAAAAAACTATCAGTTTGTTACGTCTTTTTGCTATCTCTGCGAGCAGCCCTGCTTAGGTTGTACAGTCTGACAGCCGTTGGTAGGAAGGACCTACGAAACCTCTCGGTTGTGCACCTGGGATGATGTAGTCTGCTGCTAAATGAGCTCCTCAGTGCATCCAGTATGTCCTGCATAGGGTGGAACTCGGACTCCAGCAGAGATGACAGTTTAGCCACCGTCCTTCTCTCTCCTATCTCCTCCATCGGATCAAGGCGCTGCCCCAGGACAGAGCTAGCTTTCTTAATCAGTTTGTTCAGTCTCTTCCTATCGGCTGCAGTAATGCCACTGCCCCAGCAGACCACTCCAAAAGTGATGGCTGATGCCACCACCGTGTCATAGAATGACTTCAGCAGCGCCCCTTGTACACCAAAAGACCTGAGTCTCCTCAGCAGGAACAGCCTGCGCTGTCCCTTCTTGTAGAGTGCGTCAGTATTGTGTGACCAGTCTAGTTTATTGTTCAGATGAATACCCAGGTACTTGTAGGATGTCACCATCTCGATGTCTGTTCCCTGTATATTTACTGGTGCTGTGAGGGGCTGCCCATGCCTGCGGCAGTCCACCACCAGCTCCTTAGTTTTCCTCGCGTTGATCTGGAGGCAGTTCCGATGGCACCAGTCCACAAAGTCCTGGATAAGCCCTCTGTACTCAGCTTCATCTCCGCTGGAGATGAGACCAACGATCGCAGAGTCATCAGAGAACTTCTGTAGATGGCAATGTGTTGTGTTGTGTGAGAAGTCCGCAGTATAAAGAGTGAACAGGAAGGGAGCCAGCACCGTTCCCTGGGGGGCCCCCGTGCTACTGATGATCGTGTCGGAAACACAGTCCCGGGTTCTCACAAACTGAGGCCGGTTCGTGAGGTAGTCCAGGATCCATGATGACAGGTGCTGGTCCACCCCTGCGCGCAGCAGCTTGTCCTTCAGGATCATCGGTTGGATGGTGTTGAAAGCACTGGAGAAGTCAAAGAACATGATCCTCACCATATTCCCGGGCTTCTCCAGGTGGGACAGAGAACGGTGAAGGAGGAAGATCACCGCATCCTCCACCCCAATGCCATGCTGGTAGGCGAACTGGAGTGGATCCATCGCTGGTTCCACCAGGGGGCGGAGATGAGCAAGGAGCAGTCTCTCCAGGGTCTTCATCAAGTGGGACGTCAAGGCCACCGGTCTGAAGCTGTTCAGGTCTTTGGGGTGGGAAGTTTTTGGTACAGGTACCACACAAGATGTTTTCCACAGCTGTGGTACCCTCCCCAGTTTCAGGCTCATGTTGAAGATATACGTCACAATCCCACACAGCTGGTCTGCACAGGACTTGAGGAGCTTTGCGCTGATGCCGTCCGGTCCCGACGCCTTCCTCGCCTTGATCTTCCTCAGCTCCGTCCTCACCTGGGTCTTGGTCAGGGTCAGGATGGGGGGCTGTGTGTTGGGAGTGGGGGGGGGGGGGGTGTCGGTGGAGTGGGGAGTGGGTAGCAGGACTTGATTTCTTAGAGGCAGCAGTGGTTGTTGTGCAGACAGGGGGGAGGGCGGTTGGTCAAATCTATTGAAAAACAGATTCAGGTTGTTCGCCCACTCCCTGCCCCCCGTGGCCTGGGGGGAGGTATTCTGGAGCCCCGAGATGGTTTTGAGGTTTCTCCAGACCCCGCTGATGTCGCTCTGTTGCAGCTTGTCCTCCATCTTCTTTCTGAAGCTGTCCTTGCCTTCTCTGATCTTTCTCCTCAGCTCCCTCTGTACGGACTTCAGCATCTCCCTGTTCCCCGACCTGAAGATCCTCTTCTTCTCTCTCAGAAGTGTTTTTATCTCAGGGTTGATCCAGGGTTTGTTGTTTGAGTGACGCCGTATGGTCTTGGTGGGAACGGATTTGTCCACACAGAAGCTGAGGTAGCCCGTGAAGGTGTGAATGAGGCCATCGATGTCCTCACCATGTGGATCGCAGAGCTGCTTCCAGGCAGTGGCTTCAAAACAGTCCTTTAGAGTGTCCATTGTCTCCTCAGACCATAACTCCACAGTGTGCATGGCCGGAGGTTGTCTGTGCACTAGGGGTTTGTACACCGGTCGGAGATGAACCAAGTTGTGATCCGATCTCCCAAGTGGGGGGAGTTGTGATGAGGTGTACGCCTCCTTAGTGTTTGCGTAGAACAAATCCAGTGTTTTATTGTCTCTAGTGTGGCATGTGACATACTGGGTGAAAGTGGGCAGAATGGGAGACAGTGAAACGTGGTTGAAATCGCCTGAGATGAGGAGAAGAGCATCTGGGTGTTCTGTCTGCAGCCTGCTGGTTACTGAATGGATGACGTCACGCGCTGTCCCAGCGTTCGCCGTCGGATTTGCATAAACAACAATGCAGATCACGTGTGAGTGTTCTCTCGGGAGATATGTAGGCCTCATGCTAACAGCTAGCAACTCAATGTCTTTGCTGCAGTGTCGTTGTTTAACAGTGATATGTCCCGGTCTACACCAGTTGTTGTTAACATACATTATCACTCCACCGCCCCTAGTTTTGCCACTCTCTGGTGTTCGGTCAGCTCGTATCATGTGAAAACCCTCCAGCTCAATGTTAGCATCTGCTGCTAGTTCAGTTAGCCACGTCTCAGTAAACAAAAGGAGAGAGCACTCCCGGTAAGTGCTATCATAACGGGAGATAGCCGCTAGCTCATCTAACTTTCCCAGTATCGACCGTACATTTCCCATGACAACAGATGGAAGGGAGGGTCTGTACCTTATATTTTTTGTCCTCCGCCTTACTCCAGCCCGGCAGCCGCGGCGTTTTCGCCTCAGTTCTCTCGGTATGTCGAGTTTTTCCAGTGGGACCGGGTGGCGGTTAAATGCTAGCAGCTCTTCCCTGTTGTATCGAATCCTGCTATAAACAGTGGCTCCGTCCACCGGCTCAGGAGACATTTGGGACGATCTGTGTGTCCGTGATATAAGTGGGGTGAAAAAAAAAGTGATCAAAAGAGAGAGGAAGGGAAAAAAAAAAACTCGGAATCGAGCCGCTGTTGCAAAAGGCAGCCGACTGGTGTGGCGCCGAGAGATATAAGTATACAGATTCATTACACAGAGAGTGAAATATTTCAAGTGTTTATTTATTTTAATTTTGATGATTATGGCTTACAGCCCATGAAAACCCCAAATTCAGTTTCTCAAAAAATTAGAATATTACATAAAATTAATTTTATAAAATAGTTTTTTAATAGAAGTGTTGGCCGACTGAAAAGTATGCCTATGAACACACTCAGTACTTGGTCGGGGCTCCTTTTGGATTAATTACTATATCAATGTGGCGTGGCATGGAGGTGATCAGCCTGTGTTACTGCTGAGGTGTTATGAAGGTCCAGGTTGATGACCTCTGTTTAGATAAAAAATAAATTTTGCATTTCATTTGGAAATCAAAGTCCCAGAGCCTGGAGAAAGAGTGGAGAGGCACAGAATCTAAGTTGCTTGAGGTTTAGTGTGAAGTTTCCACAGTCGATGATGATTTGAGGAGCCATGTCATCTGCTGGTGTTGGTCTACTGTGTTTTATCAAGACCAAAGTCAGCGCAGTCGTCTACCAGGAAATTTTGGAGCACTTCATGCTTCCCTCTGACGACAAGCTTTATGAAGAAGTTGATTTCATTTTCCAGCAGGACTTGGCACCACCCCCACCCCCTACCCCGCAACACTTCCAAAAATATCAAAACCTGGTTTAATGACCATGGCATCACTGTGTTTGATTGGCCAGCAAACTCTCCTGACCTAAACCCCATAGAGAATCTATGGAGTATTGTCAAGAGGAAGATGAGACACCAGACCCAACAATGCAGACGAGCTGAAGGTCACTATCAAAGCAACCTGGACCTTCATAACATCTCAGCAGTGCCACAGGCTGATCACCTCCATACCACGCCACACTGATACAGTAATTAATCCAAAAGGAACCCCAACCAAGTACTGAGTATGTACATGGACATACTTTTCAGTCAGCTAACATTTCTATTAAAAAACTATTTTTTAAAATTAATTTCATGTAATATTCTAATTTTTTGAGAAACTGAATTTGGGGTTTTCATGGGCTGTAAGCCATAATCATCAAAATTAAACTAAATAAACACTTGAAATATATCACTCTCTGTGTAATAGCTCTATATAATATATGGGTTTCACTTTATGAAATGAGTGACAAAAAATATTGAACTTTTTCATGATATTCTAATTTTTTGAGATGCACCCATACAGTAAGTAACTTTTTAGAAGCTTGCCTTGTAGTAAATTTTTGGTCTCTACTGTTAAAAATACTTGAGTAATTAATATCATACGGTAATGCTGTTTTTACAGATTCTGACTACTCTACCCCCTCTGTCCAACAGAAAATGCTCTGTGATCATCTTTCCAGCACTGTTATGACCTATAAGTACATTTAACCTCCAGTGGTCATGGAAATAATGATATGAAGAAACATGGCAGAACGTTACAGTTGCAATCTGTAGAAGTTAGACCCTCACCTTTCCTAATCCTAACCCAAACCCTAATCCTTTCTTTAACCTTGTAAAAATGCACATTTAATGCCTAAAGGAAGCTAATCATGAAACTGGATGTGATTAGGAAGTGACAGACAGCAGTGACAAAAAAGTCAAGATGGGGGCGTGAACTTTAAGGACTTTTGCAGAATGCCATGGAATGAGGTGAGCTCACCATCTTCAAGAGGGTACGCACAATCATATTCTGTGGTAACTTAAAATGTTTTTTATTCATTAGTTGGAGGACTTGTTACTATTAGTTTCCAGAACATTTTTAGATGTACTTTATGCTTTGTGAGCTAACCTCGAGAAAGTAATGATGAATAACTGACAGCTCTCCAACAGTCACTGCATCCCCCTACAGAAGTGCAAAGATGGAGCTGCATCTAATTGGACAATATATGCAGATATTGACAATCTTCTCTCACATTTCAAACTGGTCATGGCAGCTCACTAGCAAACTTTTTCTAATATCTTAAAAACAAAGTGGCTAAAAGTGTTTCTGAAAACATTTGAAGTGAGAAATAAGTTGTTTTTCTGCTGAATCTGTTTCTATTTGACACCAGCAATTGCTAGCTTGAACGTTTAGCCCAAGTTCCTTCTTCACAACTTGGTTTCGAAAGGGCAACATAAAGAAACTCCCCTGCCCAAACTGATATGTAATAATGAGTTTGAGGACCAGTATTTTGGTTGTGATGGTAAACCATATTGCATACTGTAGATTTTCCTATGAAGACACTCTTAGATATATTATTTATTTAAAATAGTTTTGTCATGCTTCACATATTAGGACCTTTCTTCTTTCTCAATAGCAGCTCTGTACTGTATGTCATTTAGTTTTTATTATTCCTGAAACCCTTGTCTGGCTCTGTCATTGCTCTAAGTTAAGTCATATTCCCTCTTACCCTTTATTAAACACAATGTGACTTAGCTTGGCCCCTACTGTGAAAATCATTTTAACTGTATGTAGGTAACGGCTCATGGAAAACTACCTTTTAGCCTTCCATTTGTGTCAAGTCAGTGATTGTCTCAGGTGAGCAGAGAAGTGATTACTGTGGCCTTTCCATCCACAACACATTAAACTGTAACTGTGGCATTAAACCTTTCATCAGAGTTAATGACATTGCTTTCCCTGATTAAGAATTTAAGAGGTATTAAGCTGAGGACAAGGGAATTAAGAAGGACTGTCAACATTTTCTGAATGCTGATTAAGTTACCTCCTGAATGGTTTTAGGCCTTAAGTGTGTAGATGCCTGTAAATGATGAACTCAACTGTTCCTTTTTGGCATACAATAGAATATCAGAACAATGCTTTTAAGCTCTTATGCTGGAACTCAGTTTTAGGATGAGGTGAGTTTGATATTCTGGGCAGGAATGATGCATAATTGGCATTGTAAAGGTGCTGTAATCAAGTTATGTTTTTGCAGGGCTGAGATACTGTATTTTCTGCCATATCAAAAGAAGATGAAAGGAACACTGAATAAAGGGCAAAGAGCAACCCACACGTATCCTTATTTCACTTTTACAAAGTCTAAAACAATTAGGTCAGCATTTTGTACACGTAATCCCTGTGAGTCAAAAGCTCAGACTTAATTGTGCCCTAAACGCTCAGTTTCTTTTGCTGAGTGCTTCTTCTTTTTGATCTGTTTTTTAGTTAATAAAAGGGAATACCCTTAATATAATCAGCTCAGACACACAGCTCCAGCTCATATATTGCCTATAAAAGCTGTATTGCTAGTCGGTGTGATTTCAAGCTGCGATGTCTGATCAAGAAGTCCTCCAACTATTACTCTTACAGAAACTGTAAGTTACTGCACTCCTAATACAGCCAGAAAATATAGTGGAGTCACCACCTTTTACCACATCTCCACGTTTCACTCTTTTAAAAACAGTGAAATTGTCATAGGGCGGTGTTATTTTTGCCATTGCTGCGTCAATGCCGTTTTAAGGTTGCCATGGTTATGACATGCCGAGTTCCATTTTTATGTCTTGCGTCAGCACACTTGACGACGGTTATAAGCTTTGTGGCAGTGAGTTTTGGTTGAGTGTGATTAAATGGAGCATGCTCCAACTAGAGCTGTATCGTTGTCAGTAATTCTCATATATAACATTTGGGGACGAGAATGGCTGATGGTTCCCTGCCCTCGCCCTCTCTTTTCCTGGCCCTTCCCAGACAGCCACCTGTACCATGGTACTCGCTGGCATGCCAGCTGTCTACACAAGGTACTAGCTCCTCCTTTGTCTGGTCCAGACCAGAGTATGGCCCCCACAATAGCTCCACCAGCCCTACGGCCAGACCTCCCATCAGCATCAAACCCCCCACAAAGTGATGCTCCACCAGAAGCCCCGGATCCAAACCCCAAGGCCAGTGCTCTACGTGAGCCTTGTTCAGCCCGCACACACACCCATCCAGGCACTTGCAGGACTTTGAGACTGAATATCATACATGAATGGTTGGGAAAGGGGGGGTATGTGTTATATTTGGCATTGCTGCATCAATGCCGCTTTAAGGTTGTCATGGTTATGACATGCTGAGTTCCATTTTTACGTCTTGCGTCAGCACGCTTGACAGCAGTTATAAGCTTCACGCCAGTGAGTTTTGGTTGTTGAGTGTGATTAAACGGAGCATGCTCCAATTAGAGCTGTATCATTGTGTTGGTAATTCCCATATATAACTGGTGGGTCCACTTTGAGATAGTTGAGGCATTTTTTGGGGCGTGATTACATTTTAACTCAATGGAAGCACACAAATAGACATGAATTCACAGTCTGAGTGAGTTACAGACAGGCGAAATTGCCTTTACAACTTCTACAGCTGTGTTCAACCTGCTGTGGAAATTCCCAAAACACGGTCATGCTTAGGCTTATATTATTCGATGGGGTCTCTCCTGAAAAAATTGTTCCTGCCTCCAAAATTTCAGAATCAGAATCAGAATCAGAATCAGGTTTATTGCCATTGTTCATGTAGTACACAAACTAGGAATTTGTCTCGGTACAATGCTGCAACATTAAACATGATAAGATAAGAGAAATAAACTATACATGTAATAAAGTGTAGGATAAGATTAAGTGATACTGGTCAACAGTTAAAATATATATTAGCCAGCAGCAGATACTGTGGAGAACTATATAGTGCAGTCGGTAATGCAGGAAGAAAACAGTGATGATTGACATGAGTCTGGTTGAGCTGCTGTACATGGTGCACGAGAGTCACTTAGTGTTCAGCAGTCTAATGGCAGAGGGGAAGAAGCTGTTCATGTGACGGGAGGTTTTAGTCTGGATGGACCGAAGTCTTCTACCAGAGGGGAGGGGGGCAAACAGTACGTGACCAGGGTGTGAGGGATTGGCTATGATCCGGCCAGCACGCCTCCGGGTCCTGGAGATGTACAGATCCTGGAGAGATGGGAGCTTGCAGCCGATCACCTTCTCAGCAGTGCGCACGACGCGCTGCAGCCTTAGTCTGTCCCTGGCAGTGGCTCCTGCGTACCACACGGTTATGGAGGTGGTGAGGATGGACTCGATGATGGCTGTGTAGACCTGCACTAACATCTTGGTGGGTAGCTTGAGCTTCCTCAGCTGCCGCAGGAAGAACATCCTCTGCTGGGCTTTTTTGATGAGTGAGCTGATGGTCAGCTCCCATTTGAGGTCCCTGGTGATGGAAGTGCCTAGGAAGCGGAAGGAATCAGCAGTGGTGATGGGAGAGCCTGAGAGGGTGAGGGGGGGCAGAGGAGTAGTGACTTTCCTGAAGTCTACAATCATCTCCACTGTCTTCAGAGCGTTCAGCTGCAGGTTGTTATTGCTGCACCAGGACGCCAGCTGGGCCACCTCTCTCCTGTAGGCGGACTCGTCGCCGTTGGAGATGAGCCCGATGAGGGTGGTGTCGTCCGCAAACTTGATCAACTTGACAGACTGGTGGCTGGAGGTGCAGGAGTTGGTGTAAAGGGAGAAGAGTAGGGGGGAAAGTACACAGCCCTGGGGTGATCCGGTGCTGATGCTAGTATAGTCTGAGACAGTCTTTCCCAGCCGCACATGCTGCCTCCGGTCCGTCAGGAAGTCGATGATCCACCTGCAGAGGGAGTCGGGCACGTTGAGCAGGGACAGCTTGTCCCGGAGCAGAGCGGGGCGGATGGTGTTGAATGCGGAGCTGAAGTCCACAAACAGGATCCTGGCGTAGGTTCCCGGGGAGTCCAGGTGCTGCAGGATGGAGTGGAGGGCCAGGTTGACTGCATCGTCTACAGACCTGTTGGCTCGGTAGGCAAACTGCAGCGGGTCCAGGAGAGGGGTGGTGATGGACTTGAGGTGGGACAGGACCAGGCGCTCAAAGGACTTCATGACTACAGAGGTGAGCGCTACAGGTCTGTAGTCATTAAGTCCAGTGATCCGTGGCTTCTTGGGGACAGGGATGATGGTGGAGGATTTGAGGCAGGACGGCACGTGGCATAACTTAAGGGAGGTGTTAAAAATGTCTGTGAATACAGGAGCCAGCTGTTTCGCACAGAGTCTCAGGGTGGAGGGAGACACGCCGTCTGGGCCGGGGGCCTTGCGCGGGTTCAGTCTGGAGAACTGTTTGAGCACATCCTGCTCACTGATGATAAGGGGAGGGGGGGAGGAGGGGGGGGGTGCCTTAAATGAAGTAGGGAATGTGGAGGCTGTGGAGCTGGAGGGAGGGGGGGAGTTGGACACAGATGACGAGGTGTCAAAACGGGCATAGTGTTGGGACAGTCTCTGACAAAGGGCTTTGTCATCCTGACCTTTAGGAGCCTTAGGTCGATAGTTGGTGATTTGCCTCAGTCCTCTCCACACGGAAGCCGAATCATTAGCAGTGAACTGCTGCTGGAGTCTCTCTGAGTACACAGATTTAGCCCTCTTCAGCTCTCTGTTAAACCGGTATTTAACCTCCCTGTAGCAGTCCCTGTCTCCACTTTTCAGCGCTGCTTCCTTCTCCTTCCTGATCTGTCTGAGCTTAGCTGTGAACCAGGGTTTGTCATTAGAGTAACTCACCCTGGTGCGTGATGGAAGAATGTTCTCTTCACAAAAGTGGATATATGAGTTCACAGTGTCCGTGTACTCATCCAGATCATGCGTGGCTCCTTTAAGCATGCCCCAGTCAGATATTTCCATGCACGTTTCCAGCTTCTCCTCAGCATCACTGGTCCGTATCTTCGTAGTGCTCACAACAGGTTTAGTGAGCTTCAATCTCTGTCTGTATGTGGGAATGAGGTGAACCATCACGTGATCAGATAATCCCAGCGCAGCTCGAGGGACAGCGCGATATGCGTCTTTCACTGTGGTGTAACAGTGATCCAGTGTGTTTAATCCTCTGGTGGGGCATTTAATAAACTGTTTGTAGCGGGGGAGATCGTGGCTCAGATTGCACTGATTAAAGTCGCCAGCCACAATAATCAGCGAGTCTGGAAAACTCCGCTCTGTGTGTTGAATGTGATCCGCGAGCACGCGCTGAGCTTCGCGCGTGTCCGCGTCGGGAGGGGCGTACACAGCGATCATTATGAAAGAAGCAAACTCCCGCGGGGAATAGAAGGGCTTGCAATTGATAACAAGAAATTCCAAGGCAGGAGAACAGTGTTTGGAAATTACCGTTACATCAGAGCACCAGATGCAGTTGATGTAGAAGCAGACTCCGCCTCCTGTGGTCTTGCCGGAAAGCTCTGTGTCACGATCAGCACGGAAGAGCTGGAAGCCGTCGAGGCGCAGCGCGCTGTCCGGTATATTTTCCCGGAGCCAGGTCTCAGTAAAGCAGAGGACAGCTGAGGAGGCGAGGTCCTTAAAACGCATCAGCAGTCTCAGTTCATCCACCTTGTTAGAGAGAGAGTTGGTATTGGACAGAAATATGCCAGGCAGCGCCGTTCGCGAGCCTCTCCTGCGAAGTCGCACGAGAGCGCCCGCTCGTCTTCCTCTCTTCCGCCGTCTCACTTTCCGAGCCAAACAATAAACCAGATCGGCGGCAGGGGCTAGAAAAACTGGGAGGAGGTCCGTGGGGGTGAAAGTCCTGATATTTAAAAGTTCTTCACGGGTATAAGTGCAAGCAGACACACAATTGACAAACAAAAACAAACAAAGAGCGCAGCGAAGCACCATGTCGACCGCTGTGGGCGCCATCTTGGATCGTGGTTCACTTGGTTCACCTGGATGATGGGTTGTTTACACTGCTAGCATGCTAACCTTGTTAGCACGTCCATGGCAGGAGTTCGTGGGTAAAAAAAACTGACAGTCCAATTCAGATGGAGAGCTCCCGGTCCTTCTGTCTGCAGATGAGTAGCAGTCTCATTTTCAAAATAGTTCACTCTCCAATGTTGATAGTTTTACTCGGGTGATTTCAGAATCTCAAGGCTAGCGCTATGCCCTGGATGTGAAAGCGTGAATGCACAAGATTTGCATGTGCTCACCTCTTTCCATTGATTTTGTATGTATTCGCACCACCCGTTCGCATTTGGTTTGAAGGCACCTTAATAGGTTCATAGGATTGAAGTAATAACATTTACCACTAGAAATGCTTGGTTAAAGAAAAAGGTTAAGTGAGGGTCTATTACACCGGTCACCCTCCATCTCACTTCATGTGGTTATTATTACAGCCACTAGAGGGAGCCTTTAAATATTGGTCATATTTGCATTATATGACCATTTTTAGCTGGAGCACAGTCTCTGGCAGCTCCAGTCAGCCTTCAGACTTTCTCTTTGTGAAGAACATCCAATCTGAAGTAATGTATCTTTGAGGATTGCCAAAAGCAGTGTTTTTCAACCTTTTTTTGAGTGCTTTTTACGTTGAAAAAAATCTTGCAGCACCCCTCCAATCATCACCTCACCAATGTATTAGTACAGGGGTGGGCGTTGAATGCCATTCCACTGCAGGTTTTCTGTTCCAACCTGTCTCTTCAACAGGGGTTTGCTCTGATTGGCTTTAAGGATTGCTAATCATTGAAACATCACAATTTTTATTTGACGCACACATCTGCTTGTTTAGAGGTTTTTAACCAAAACACGCACCACAATGCTCTCAGAAGAAGATGGTAGCTATTATTGCATTCATATTGCCACCCACTGACACGGAAGAACCACTACAGGCACCGGCACTCAATGAAAGCACCATAGGTGTCACTGCCTGAGTGCTTGTGGCATGGTAGCATGGGATAGTTAAGTATTGTGTTAGTCTATACATGCAAGGTTTTGAAATACCGTATTTTTTGGACTATAAGGCACACTTAAAATCCTTTAATTTTCTCAAAAATCGACAGTGCGCTTTATAATCCGGTGCGCCTTATGTATTAATTCTGGTTGTGCTTACTGACCTCGAACCGATTTTATGTGGTACACGGCGCTCAAAAATCTGTCAAAAATGTTTTAGTACGACTTTGGTAAGCTACGAAGCCGAACCGCTTGATGGATTGTCGGAGCATTACGGTAGTCAGGAGCCTCACGGAGTAATATGTGCTTCAACATAATGGCCGGATGGCTTTTTCCACAAATCTCCATCCCTATTGATCTGCCACTCCATGCGCGCCCATCTCACCGATACTGTCAAAACCCAAGTGAAGCAAACTAATTCGGAGCTTGCCATCATTCCGGGTGGATTAACCAAAGAACTCCAACCGCTATATTGGTGTCAACAGGTCATTCAAAGTTAAATTGCTAGCGAGTTACGCCACTATCTGCCAATGGATCGTGGATCGAAACTGCTTCTGTTTAGCTGTAATTAATATTCAAAAATGATATTTTCGGGACGAAAGAATTCAAGCGTCCTGGCATTTGTTTGCATTGTTTACTTCTTGGGGCTGCTGCCGGAGAGCGAGCCGTATCGAGTAAAAACGATGTCTGCCACTGTGGTATTCTCTGGGCCCCTCCCCAATCTGACCAGTGATGACATGTTTAGCCGCTTGTCATCCTTGAACCGCTGGCTGTCTGTGTGGTGTCCTGCAAATGACGTGGGCTACATTGACAATTGGAGCTCATTTTGGGGAAAACCTGGTCTTATGAGACGAGACAGCGTCCATCCCACTTTGGATGGTGCTTCTCATTCTGCAACTGTGGGGGTTCCCCCTACAGTTGATAGTGCTATGAGATGACTGTTGTTGTGAAATGGCGCTATATAAATAAAGTTGAATTGAACTGAATCGAGTACCGAGCGAGTATCCTGGCCAATATGGCGATGTAAACAGCCACGGACCAAAAAACGTACATTTGCTCGTGGAACAGGTCATTCACACTTGCAGACAATCACGCTATATGTGTCTATAATGACTATAGATAGGATTTTCTTTCCATGCACGCAAAAAAAAAATAAATTCCTAGAACTGACTACCTCGCGAGGTAGTCGATACCCAAAAGCCAATGGTGTATAGAACACGTATATTAGGATTTGTATGTGAAATTTCTGCATCGAAATTGCTCCCGTTTAGCTGTAATTAAATATTCAAAAATAATATTTTTGGGACGAAAGAATTCAAGCGTCCCGGCATATGTTTACTTATCAGGGCCGCCGCCGGAGAGCGAGCCGTATCGAGTACCGAGCGAGTATCCTGGCCAATATGGCGATGAACAGCCACCGACTAAAAACGTTCCGCCTGCTCGTGGAACAGGTCATTCACACTCGCAGACAATCGCGCTATATGTGTCTATAATTACTATAGATAGGATTTTCTTTCCATGCACGCAAAAAAAAATTTTTTTCCCGGCTCCGACTACCTCATTTTAATGCGCCTTATAATCCGGTGCGCCTTATGTATGAAAATAGACCATCAAATAGACCGTTCATTGATATTGCGCCTTATAAATATATGTATATATTCCATCCAGCTACAATGCTCTGCACTGTGTGTCTGTGTGTGTGTATATATATATTTTATAGTAATATGTACATATGTATATTAGCTGCTCTTGCTTGCTTGTTTTTTTTTTCTTGCCTTCTGATTGTTGCTCTGAGTGTTGCTATCCCTGTGCTGTTGCAATCCTGGAATTTCCCCGTTGTGGGACTAATAAAGGCTTATCTTATCTTATCTTATAATCCGGTACGCCTTATAGTCCCAAAAATACAGTACTTGGTGTTTGTTTACACAAGTATGGCAGTGGCGTCACTGTTACAATACACACGAGGTGCACCTCATTCCAGGGCTGTATGCCGGTATTTTTGTCAAGGAGCTCGTAAAAGAAAAATACAGAAGCCTGGGAATAAACTTAGGAGCAAAAACTAGAAAAGCACCCAGAGAGCGCATACCTCCGCCAAGGCTCCTTCCATCCCTTATGGATCACCTCCAAAATGTAATGGGTTTGTACGTAGGCCAGTCGCCAATTCTGGTGAAAACTGCATCAAAGTCTATCCAGTAGTTTTGTTTGATTCTTGCTAACACACTTTGAGAGGATAAGAGCCTGGGTGGGGGTATGCATTCCCCGATCCTCACCAAAATGTAATGGGTTCCTATCTAGCCCAAGGACCACCTCTGGTAAAAATTTCATCCAAATCCATCCAGTAGTTTTTGTGTAAAAAATAACAAATTTTGGTGATGATGTGAGAGTGTATACCTCTACCAAGGACCTTGTTTGTATTTGTGCAGCAGGATTACACAAAAAATTACAAGAATCCTCCAAAACTAGTGGATAGACTTTGATGCAGTTTTCATCATAACTGGCTCCTGGCCTACACACAAACCCATTACATTTTGGAGGTGATCCATGAGGGATGGAAGGAGCCTTGGCAGAGGTATGCGCTCTCTGAGTGCTTTCTAGTTTATTTTGAAAACAAAGCCTTATCTCAAAATTCTGGCAAATTAAAAGTCAAGAAAATATGGCAATACAATGATACAAGCCTTTAATGCCACTTGATTTTGAACAGGCAAGCTGAAAACCTGGTAACATACACACAGATGCATTGACATACTGCTGTATGCCTACGTTGCTTTGCATCGAGGCATAGCAGCGGTAAATTATTTGCAATATTTTGGACCAATTGAGTGAAAATAAACCATTTCCCACAGCACCCTGAACATTTTCTCACAGCACCCTGGAAAAAGTCACTTCCTTAAATATGCATATTTTAGACAGTAGACAGATGGAGAGGCTACACCAAAGATCATATGAGGATTATTTTTCAACTTTAGAACATGCAGAGCTGCACTAGAACAGCCTAAGAATAAAAATTAGGACCAAGAAATTAGCTTAATTTTTCCAGCATAATCCATCAGCCAGAGCAGGAATAGTAATAATGATAAATGAAGATGAATGAATAATCCTTCATAAAAATGTATCTGCAGAATAGAAATCATAGATTGCCTCACTAAAGGAAGAGAGTGCCGTCCCTGACAGACTTGAAACATTGTAATCGTCTTTTGAGTGCTTCCCTGAGGCTTTGCTATCCTGTCAATCTCTGACCAGAGTGTCAATCCTTTGTCCATCTCAGCTTGTGTAAACAGCTTTCTGATGTGTCCTTCACTCTTTAAGTGTCCACTGCGCTGTGTTGCTTTGACAGGCACTCACCCACTCAGACTTGGACAGACACTCTGTCCTGCACACACTTGATAGACATTTTTTCACATTTATACAGGAAGCGGTTTCTCAGAGATGCATTAGTCAATTTAGCACTGACCTTTTGTCCACATCCTAAAACTCGGAATGGAAACAACAACCAGGAAACTGAGCGATGTAGAGGAAATCCATGTTAAGCAGCTGGGGTTTTCTTCAGTTTGCTCTTTTAACATGTGAAAGTGTACATGACCAATATGCTAAACCTAAAGTTACTATGGGGTGTGACAAAAAATGTAATGCATATTAATATACAGTGGATATAAAAAGTCTGTACAACCCTGTTCAAATGCCAGGTTTTGTGATGCAAAAAAATGAGACCAAGATAAATCATTTCAAAACTTTTTCCACCATTAATGTGACCTATAACCTGTACAACCCAATTGAAAAACAAACTGAAATCTTTTAATCTGGTGAAGCCATTCTTTTGTTGATTTGGATGTGGGCTTTGGGTCGTTGCCGTGCTGAAAGATGAAGTGAAGGTTTTGTGCCAACACTGACTGGTATTTGGAACTGTTCATTCTCCACCTTGACTAAGGCCCAGTTCCACCTGAAGAAAAACAGTCCCAAAACATGATGGTGCCACCACCATGCTTCACTCTAGGTATGGTGTTCTTTTGGTGATGAGCAGTGTTGTGTTTGCGCCATATATACCTTTTGGAATTACGGCCAAAAAGCTCAACCTTGGTTTCATCGGGCCATAACACACTTTTTCCACATATGTTTGGGAGATTTCAAATACGTTTTTGCAAAATGTAGCCAGACTTGGATGTTTTTCTTTGTAAGATAAGGCTTCCATCTTCCCACCCTAGACGTGAGATTGTTGTCACATGTACTAAACAGCCAGTACTTGCCAGAAATTCCTGCAGCATCTTCAATGTTACTGTCGGCCTCTTGGCAGCCTCCCTGACCAATTTTCTTCTCGTCATTTCATCAATTTTGGAGGGATGTCCAGTTCTTGGTAATGTTACTGTCGTGCCATAGTTTCTCCACTTGATGATGACTGTCTTCACTGTGTTCCATGGTATATTTAATGCTCTGGAAATTCTTTTGTATCCTTCTCCTGACTGATACCTTTGAACAATGAGATCCCTCTGATGCTTTGGAAGCTCTCTGCAGACCATAGCTTGTGTTGTAAGATGTGACTACTAAAATGTCAGAAAAAGATGACTCAAACAGCTGAACTTTATTTGGGGTTAATCAGAGGCACTTTAAATGGTGGCAGGTGTGTGCTGACTCCCATTTAACATGAGTTTGAATGTGACTGGTTAATTCTGAACACAGCCACATCCCCAGTTATAATAGGGTGTGCATATTTATGCAACCAGGTTATTTTAAGTTTTTTATTTTTTCCTTTAAAGGATTTCAGTTTGTTTTTCAATTGGGCTATAGATGTTACAGGTCAGATTAATGGTGGAAAAAGTTTTGACATGATTTATCTTGGTCTCATTTTTTACATAACAAAAACCTGGCATTTGAACAAGGGTGTGTAGACTTTTTATATCCACTGTACAGAATACAACAGTCTCCAAATGTGCTTGTGAATGAGTGACTTTAGCTTTTACTCAAAAGCACTAAAATTCAAAAAACATTTTCCACTGGAGGAATGATCTGAATAATAGGGTTTTTCTGGCAGTAGTTCTTTTTTCATTCCCACTGAGAGTTCCAGTTCACTTTACTCTGAAAATCCATTTTAAGAACTATTTTTGCTCTCATTTGAAAGCAGGGACTCTCTAAAAGTAATGGTCCCTGTTCATGACATTATTGTCTATGGTTGTTCTAAACATAAGACTGCTGATGCTTAATGATAACATTACACAACAAGAGCACTCTGAGGCGAGTGCAGTATCCCCTGCCTCCGTTTTCTTTGAAGATCCCAATACTTACTGACAGAGAACAGTTTTTAGCTTTTCAATAAAATTACTGTGGTAAAACCAAATTATGAAAAGCCGATCATCCACATACTGTATATACAACAAAGTATACAACCCATAGTTGTAGGGCAGGATCCTGAGGTGAACCTGTGTAGCAAGTATGGTGACCCTAGAAAGCTTTACACATTCTATATTAAAACGGCATAGGGAGTGTCTGCTTTGACCATTGACCCCAAACCTGTAGTCAGAGGTCATGGTGTCAGAGTGAACCTGTATACCAGGTTTGGTGACCCTAGCTTTCTTTGTTGTTGAGATATAGTTTATAAGCCCTTTTGACGTTGACCTTTGACCTTGCAATCCCAAAACCATAGTCACACTTCAGGGTCACAGGGTGAACTAAGTGAACTAACTGTACTAAATTTGGTGACCCTAACTTTACTTGTTGTACAGTAATAAGGCATAGAGAATGTTAACCTTGACCTTTGACCTTTTGACCCCAAACCTTTAGTCTGAGGTCAGGATCCCAAGGTGAACGTATGTACCAGGTTTGGTGGCCCTCACTTTACTTGTTTTATAGTAATAGTGTAAATGGAAAGGTAACTTTAACCTTTTGACCCCAAACCCATAATCAGAGGTCAGGATCCCAAGGTGAACCTGTATACCAGGTTTGGTGGCCCGAGCTTTACTGGTTTTATAGTAAATGTAGCATTTACCGTAGTGCAACTGCAGTGTTAACTTTGACCTTTGACCCTTAACCCCAAACCCATAGTTAAGTGAGGGTGTAAGCTGTCCAAGATGTGTATTAGATACAACTACTGTATCAATTTGAAAAGCCTACATCATTTCTTTCAGTAATTATTGTGTTTAGATTTAGGGGAAAATCTGCCCTCTGACCTTTAACCTTAAGGTTATCTGATAAGAGTGAAGTTGCAATATGTGCATCATCAGAGTATATCAAACCATGGTACCAAGTTTGTTGATTTCACAACACAGTTACTGTCTATTAAGTGAGGTGAAAAAGGAGGTCATAGGTCTTGGGCTACAATTCCTGAAAAAAATCATCCAGTCAGAACCAAATTGCAATATGCACATCCTCAATGTATATCAAACCATGGCACCAAGTTTCAAAATGATCTGACCAAAACTGTAGGAGGAGTTGATTTCACAAAAGTGGAATGGACGGTCCCATAACATAATCCCCCTTCGGTCTTCGCCCAAAGGGCTCTGTGACCCCTTTGGGCTTCGACTGGCAGGGGATAACTAGAAGGCTGTAATGCCAAGACTCTGCTTGTCTGTCCTTCCCTTCATCCACCCTACCCTCAGTATCTTTGTCCATTCCACCATCCCTCTGTGCGTTGCAAGATAGGGCCTTGGTGGAGGTATGTGCTCATAGATCACCTCCAAAATGTAAAGGGTCACCTCTAGTGAAAATTTCATCCAACTCCATCCAGTAGTTTTTGTGTAATCGTGCTGCACAAAAACAAACAAGGGCCTTGGTGGAGGTATGCACTCTCAGATCACTTCCAAATCCCTGTGTGTTCACCCTTAGGCAAGGACCACCTCTAGTAAAGTCAGTACATCCATCAAGCCATCCATCTTCTACCGCTTAACACATCAGATTTGTATATAGCACTTATCTGGGGTCTGGATCCCGGGAGCAGTAGTCCAAACAGCCCAGACTACCGCCCAGGTGACACAGCACCATGGTCCCCATGATCCCTCCTGCAGGTGGTGAGCAAACTGGAGGGCAGATGTAACTTTTTTATGGGGATCCGCTGGACCACTCTAGGTCTGGCCATTCACCCAGATCCAGTTTGTCTTGGGAGACCCTACCAGAGGCAAGTTGCCACTGACAACATAGCTCCTGGGATCATTTGGGCACACAAAACCCTCCACCATGATAAGATGATGACCCATGAAGGTGACCTCTGGTAAAAATTTCATCCAAATCCATCCCATAGTTTTTGCCTTATCTTGCTAACAGGCAAAGGTCAGCAGAAGGATTATACCTTTGTCTGAGGTATAACAATCTCATCAATCAAGAGTTGCTTGGGTTTACTCATTGAAAGTAGAGGGAGTTCTCAATTACCTATAAGCCAATACAGCATAAACAAACAGCTGTGATCATGGTCATCTGCAGCCAATGGCGTCACTATGATATATAGGAAATGGCACTTTATTGTGAAGTGCAGTGTGGTGACATGCACTTCCCGTCACATCACCGCACTGCCTTATATAAGGGATGGGCGACCATGTTGTGGTGTCTTTGACTGGTGCCCGTCGCCAGGTGCCTTCCATGTAACCGCTACTTCCAGTTACAACAATAAAGCTGTGTTCACCAACTCATCTTGCCTCATCCTTCACCCAGGTATTTTCTATACATAACAGTCACTTCGGTTGTCATGTCTCTGGGTAAAGACATTGATAAATTTATAAAGTTAATAAATTGGTTAAAAGGAATAAATAAGTTAAAATGAGTGATAAAATTGTCAAAAACCGGTGTTTTAAAAGTTATCGAAGTGAGACATCTTTTCCTTAAAGGATTGTTTTTTGTTATTGCAGAGTGTGTGCTCTTCCGCACATAGATGATCTTTGATGTGTTTTTTCCCGCGGCTACAGTCAGCTAGCCACACAGAAACGAAGTTAAAAAGTTCATTTGAGTACGCTGTGTTGTTCTTCTTCGTTTGAGTCTTGGGAAACCTTTGTCTTTGTGAGTATTTTATGTACAAGCACTTGATAGAGATGTTCAGAATCAGAATCAGAATCAGAATCAGGTTTATTGCCATTGTTCATGTAGTACACAAACTAGGAATTTGTCTCGGTACAATGCTGCAACATTAAACATGATAAGATAAAAGAAATAAACTATACATGTAATAAAGTGTAGGATAAGATTAAGTGATACTGGTCAACAGTTAAAATATATTAGCCAGCAGCAGATACTGTAGAGAACTATATAGTGCAGTCGGTAATGCAGGAAGAAAACAGTGATGATTGACATGAGTCTGGTTGAGCTGCTGTACATGGTGCACGAGAGTCAATAAGTCACTTAGTGTTCAGCAGTCTGATGGCAGAGGGGAAGAAGCTGTACTACTTTTGAAGCTGTAGTACTTCAAAAGTACTACGTGAATGAGTTTGTTAAAGCGAGGATGTCTGTTAGTTATTTACGTGTATTAGTTTTTTGTGTTAGCATACCGCATGTTAATATGTAGATAGTAATAGCATTGTTCTGTATGTTTCAGTTACCTCGCGTCATGCTACACACGCATGCAAGAAAACTTTATAAAGACAAGAAAAGTAAGCCTTGTGTGCGAAGTTTTCTTCAATGGTTCGCTGGCTGTCTAGCAGCACAGAGAAACGTGCTGTGAGGGCAGCACAGTAAAAAGACATTAAAGACGTCCGGGGCGGGACGTTTTCTCGGCGGATTCAAGCAACACAGAGCAACATTAAGCAGACATGAGCTTACGTTCAGGAAAAAACTATCTGAAAAACTATGAGCTGCGAAACGAAGCAGAGCAACGACCAGACGTGGACGTGGAGAAGCCAGACGCCGCAGACCAAACGTTGGACATGCAGCCACCATCACCGCCATTCGACACCAAGTCCAGGGTTACCAGCAGGCAGTCTCACACATCATCTACAGGGTCTGCAGCCATAAAGGCCTACGCCAGGGCGCAAGCGGCTAAAGCTCAACTAGCCTTTGCTGAAAAAGAGGCAAATATAATGAAACAAAAGGCTGACTTAGATGCTAGCCTCCACATTCTAAAATGTCATAAAATTATAGCAGCAGCTGAAGCAGAAGTTGCAGCCTACGAAGAAGCAGAGAATCAGAGCGGGGAGAGAAGCATAGGGCCCCCTACTGAAACTGAGCCTCTTGATACAGTATGGCGCACCAGCGAATATGTTGCACAACAATGTGAGTTACTCTCTTCAGAAGCTTCCAAGAGGCCACAGCAGCCCCTTGAAATGAGAGACAATGCAGTAGAAGTGCAAGCCACCAATCAGTCAGTTGATCAGCTAACAACTACAACCCAGTATGTACCTCCTCCAATGAATACAGGCATAAAACAAGAGCAAAAGGTAACCAAGGGTCTGACAAACACCCACCTGTTAAACCCTCTAGCTCACACCTTTCAACCTCTTAACAATAACTCGGCTGAGTTTAATGGAGGACAAGATTTTGCAAAATATCTCATCCGCAAAGAACTAGTCAGTACTGGTTTACTGCATTTCGATGACAAGCCTGAAAACTATTGGACATGGAAAGCCTCATTTGTTAGTGCAACTAGAGACTTAAATCTGTCAGCAAGAGAGGAACTAGACTTGCTCACAAAGTGGTTAGGGCCAAAATCCTCAGAGCAGGCCAAAAGGATCCGTGCAGTACATGTCCTTAATGCCTCTGCAGGTTTGATAATGGTCTGGCAGCGCCTTGAGGAGTGTTATGGCTCCTCAGAGGCCATCGAAGACGCACTCTTAAAAAAGGTAGAGGACTTTCCAAGGCTAACAAACAAAGACAATGCCAGGTTAAGAGAACTCGGTGACCTCCTTTTAGAGTTACAGTGTGCCAAAGTAGATGGTGCACTACCAGGGCTAGCATACCTAGACACAGCTAGAGGGGTAAGACAAATAGTTGAAAAACTTCCCTTCAACCTACAGGAAAAGTGGACAACTGTGGGGACGAAATACAAAGAGACTCATAGTGTGTCATTTCCCCCTTTCTTTGTTTTTGTGCAGTTTGTTCAGCAACAAGCTAAAATGAGAAATGATCCAAGCTTTGCTACATCTAGCTGTAACAGTCAAGCTTCTACGTGCTCAGAAAAGCCCACTTAATACAATCGCAAAGCCACTGTGTCAGTACACAAAACAGATGTCGCAGAGAAAAGTGGTTCTGAGACTAAGAAAGTAGAAGAACCAGATCGGCAGTGCCCGATTCACAAGAAGCCACATCCACTCAAAAAATGTAAGCTGTTCAGAGATAAACCTATAGAAGAACGTCAAGCTTTTCTCAAAGAGCATCGCATTTGTTATAGGTGTTGTGGTTCAGTTCAGCACATCGCAAAAGATTGTAAAGTGGCAGTCATGTGTAGTGAGTGCAACAGTCCCAAGCACATATCAGCACTTCATCCAGGTCCTGCTCCTGTCTTGAAAAGTGCCACATCAGGAAGTGATGAACAAAACAAAGGTGAAGAGCAAACGGAGAGCTCTCCTTCAGTCATCTCCAAGTGCACAGAGGTGTGTGGTCAAAGTAATAGCCCACGCTCTTGCTCTAAGATCTGCTTAGTGAAAGCCTATCCAGAAGGTCAGAAAGACAGGGCAATGAACATGTATGCAGTAATTGACGAACAAAGTAATAAGTCCCTGGCTAAGACAGAGTTCTTCAGCCTGTTTGACATTAAAGCTACACCTGCACCGTACACATTAAAAACCTGCTCTGGCAAAGCTGAAACTGCAGGCAGGAGAGCTGTGAACTTCTTCATACAATCCATGGATGGAAAAACAGATATCCGGCTGCCTCCCTTGATCGAATGTGATTCAGTGCCGGACGACAGAACTGAAATACCTTCACCTGAGATTGCTCAGCACCATCCCCATCTGCTCCCTATCGCAAACAAAATCCAACCTGTCGACCACCACGCTCCAATCCTCTTACTCCTGGGAAGGGACATCCTCAGGGTACATAAGGTACGCGAGCAGATTAATGGGCCAAATAACGCTCCTTATGCACAAAGACTGGACTTGGGTTGGGTTATTGTAGGAGAGGTGTGTGTAGGAAAGACTCATAGCGCATCAGAGGTGAATGTTTACAAGACACACACATTAGACAGTGGTCGCACATCTTATTTTGAGCCGTGCCCAAACGTCATTACAATTAAAGAGAACTATGGCATTCTGTCAGAGCAAAACAGTCAGCCATAAGGTGTAAAGACACAATTGACTTTGCTCACAACACAGACAAGCTAGGTCACTCTGTGTTTGACAGATCTGAATCAGATGATAAAGTTGCACTGTCCATAGATGACAAAACTTTCCTAACTCTTATGGACAATACAGTTAGCCAGAACAAAGAGAACAGTTGGGTTGCTCCTCTGCCCTTTCGCTTCCCAAGAAGGATACTCCCAAGCAATAGAGAGCAAGCCCTGAAACGCCTGTACTCACTCAAAAAGACTCTGGAAAGGAAACCAGAAATGAAGAGTCACTACATCCAATTCATGCAGAGAATGTTAAATAATGATCAAGCCGAAATTGCACCACCCCTGCCAAAAGGTAAAGAACACTGGTACCTGCCTACATTTGGTGTATACCACCCGCAGAAACCAGATCAAATACGAGTTGTTTTTGATTCTAGTGCAGAGTATGATGGCATATCGCTAAATCAAGTGCTCCTTAGTGGACCTGATCTCAACAACTCTTTGATAGTGGTGCTATTGAGGTTTAGAAAAGAGCCCGTAGCCCTGACAGCAGATGTACAGCAAATGTTTTATTGCTTTGAGGTGTGCGAAGAACAGAGAGACTATCTTCGCTATCTGTAGTTTGAGGATAATGACATCACTAAGGGTGTAGTTGAATATAGAATGAAAGTTCATGTTTTTGGTAACAGCCCGTCACCCGCTGTAGCCATTTACTGTATGAGACGGGCAGCACAAGAGGGTGAGAAAGAACATGGCACTGACGCAAGACAGTTTGTTGAGAAACAGTTCTATGTCGATGATGGACTCACGTCAGTTGCCACGCCAGAGAATGCTGTTGATCTGTTGACAAGAACCAAAAACATGTTAGCTGAATCTAATGTGAGACTTCACAAGGTTGCATCCAACTATAGCCTAGTTATGGAAGCGTTTCCTGTGGAGGACCGTGCAAAGGATTTAAAAGATTTGGACCTTGGAGTAGATCTTCTCCCAGTTCAGAGGAGTCTGGGACTTTGTTGGAATCTACAGACAGACAGCTTCACTTACCTCGTAACCAATGAGACCAAACCATTCACACGCAGGGGAGTGCTGTCAACAGTCAATAGCCTGTATGACCCTTTGGGCTTTGTTGCTCCCATAATCATGCAGGGTAAAGCGCTACTCAGAGAACTGTCATCTGAAGAGAGAGACTGGGACACTCCACTTCCTCCAGAAAAGGAGGAGATGTGGGTCACATGGAAAGACTCTTTAAAGGCCCTTGAAGATCTGCAAATCAAAAGGTGCTACAGTCCAGGTTCATTAAGTACTATGAAAAGTAATGAACTGTATATCTTCTCTGATGCGTCTACTGTAGCAATAGGAGCTGTAGCTTACTTGCGCTCTTTAGACAGTGACGGTCAGTACCATGTGGGTTTTGTGATGGGAAAGTCTAAACTTGCTCCTCGTCCCGCACACACTGTACCACGGCTCGAACTTTGTGCTGCTGCACTTGCGGTTGAGATGTATGAGCTAATCACAGACGAGTTAGACATAAAAATAGACAATGTGAAGTTTTTCACTGACAGTCGTATTGTGTTGGGGTACATACACAATACCTCCAAAAGATTCTACATGTATGTAGCCAACCGTGTCGCACGCATTAGGCTATCCACACAACCTGACCAATGGCATTATGTTGCAACTGAGCTAAATCCAGCTGACAAGGCAACTAGACCTGTTGCAGCCGCTGAACTCAAAAACAGTAAATGGTTCACAGGCCCAAACTTTTTGTATACAGACTATCCTGATAAGTCACACAAAGACAATCTGTATGCACTAGTGGAACCTGAAGAGGACAAAGAAATACGTCCAGAAGTAAAAACACTGTTAACAGCAGTATCAGTGTCACAGTTGAGCTCTGAGCGGTTTAAAAGATTTTCAAGCTGGACGACACTATGCAGGGCAGTAGCCAAACTTATCCATGTTACTGCATCTTTCAATCAAAAGTCCAGTGGACAGAAAGGATGGAAAAGTCTCAAAGAATGTACAAACATGAAAGGACTCACTCAAGCCGAGAACGTTATCATTCATTCAGTCCAGCAGGAAGCATACAAAGAGACATTCGAAAAGATAAAAGAAGGAAAACAGGTAAACTCCAAAAATGACACACTCAAGAAGCTCAATCCAATTGTAGACAAAGATGGACTATTACGAGTCGGTGGACGTCTCTCCTCTTCCGATCTCACAGACAATGAAAAGCACCTTCTGATCATCCTTTCTGCCAGCCATGTTGCCACACTTCTTGTAAGATACTTCCATGAATGCTCAGCTCATCAGGGACGACACATTACTGAAGGAGCTGTCCGTGGTGCTGGTTTCTGGATAGTTGGAGGACAGTTGTTTGGAAAACAGTGGAAACAAGTACAGCATCTTGCAGATACGTTTTGGAAGAGGTGGAAAGGAGAATATTTGTCTACCTTGCAGAAACGCACAAAATGGAATGACAGCAAACCAAATGTCAAAGAAGGAGAAGTTGTTCTGTTGAAGGACATACAAGTAAACAGAAATGAATGGCCCATGGGACTTGCTGTAAAAAACTTTGCCCAGCAGTGACAAAATGGTCCGCAAAGTGGAAGTGCGGATCATAAAAGAAGGGACTGCAAAAGTATTCCTGAGACCCATCTCAGAGGTCATAGTCTTACTTTCAAAGACTGAGTGATACTGTATTTTTGATGTCATGTAACACTGGAAATGTTTTATTGTGTTTGATATTTGTGATGATATAATGTGATTATATCAAGCGGGGAGTGTCATGTCTTTGGGTAAAGACATTGATTAAATTTATAAAGTTAATAAATTGGTTAAAAGGAATAAATAAGTTAAAATGAGTGATAAAATTGTCAAAAACCGGTGTTTTAAAAGTTATCGAAGTGAGACATCTTTTCCTTAAAGGATTGTTTTTTGTTATTGCAGAGTGTGTGCTCTTCCGCATATAGATGATCTTTGATGTGTTTTTTCCCGCGGCTACAGTCAGCTAGCCACACAGAAACGAAGTTAAAAAGTTCATTTGAGTACGCTGTGTTGTTCTTCTTTGTTTGAGTCTTGGGAAACCTTTGTCTTTGTGAGTATTTTATGTACAAGCACTTGATAGAGATGTTCAAAAGTACTACGTGAATGAGTTTGTTAAAGCGAGGATGTCTGTTAGTTATTTACGTGTATTAGTTTTTTGTGTTAGCATACCGCATGTTAATATATAGATAGTAATAGCATTGTTCTGTATGTTGCAGTTACCTCGCGTCATGCTACACACGCATGCAAGAAAACTTTATAAAGACAAGAAAAGTAAGCCTTGTGTGCGAAGTTTTCTTCAATGGTTCGCTGGCTGTCTAGCAGCACAGAGAAACGTGCTGTGAGGGCAGCACATCGGTGCTATCCAACATTTGGCGATCGAGGATTAACTCATGGAGGCGTGTATGACACCACTTGGTCACTTCCTCGAGCTTCTGGGCAAACCGCCGGTGCCTTGGCCCAGGTGGTTTGAGGCCTTTCAAAATTACACCATCACGCTGGACCTCGGTAAGCTTGACAAGCTAAGGGCACGTGCGCTTCTCGTCCATACCTGGGTATTGAGGGCCAGCGAGTCCTGCAAACACTGAGCGTTGGATTCCTTTGAAGACATTGTGAAGCTGCTAGCCAACCATTTCCACACCCCGGATAGCGTGACTGTCAGGAGGATTCGTTTTTGGCAGCAACATCAGCGGGTAGGTGAGCCTATTCACCAGTTTGTCACCAACTTGAGGCAGCTAGTTAGTGAGTGTCACTTTGGGCCGTGGGAAGATGAAATGGTACATGACCAGCTTGCGGAGCACATGTGCAGCACCGCATTGCGGGCTAGGCTACTCACGGTGCCCAATGACTTAACATTGGCCAGAGCTGTTGAGCTAGCTCTCCAGCTGGAGGCCGCTGACACGCTAGCTTCAGAGCTAACCTGGCGCCAGTCACAGCAGCCGCCGGAGCCACCCGCCGTGGCAGATGTTGGGGACTCAGAAAGCGAGGATAGCTTGGATGACGACGTTACGGAAACCAATGCTGCCAGCCAAAGGTTTGCCCAAGGAAAACCCCTGTGCAAGGGTTGTGGGTCTGCAACACACCGAAATAAGATGAAGGACTGCACCACTAGGGGAAAATGTTGTAGCAGATGTGGACGCTTGAACTATTATGCTAGAGTGTGCTGTGTATCTGAACCAGAGAGCCCACGGAAGAAATCACTCCGCTTGCCCCCGACAACCATCCATTCAGTGTCCCCCAGGGCAAACGAGTACACGTACTGCACAGTGGAATTGGACGGTGTGGGAGTGCCGCTGCTGCTCGACATGGGGGCAGAGGGGTCATTGCTGAATTAGGCCACAGTGAGGAAGTTTTTCCACCACTACAGGATTAGATGTAACCCTACACCTTTGCATGGCTATGAAGGTGGCAGGCTGTGCACGGTTGGGACTTTGGAGTTAATGGTCTGGTACAAGTCTGCAAAGATGGTTGACTTCACGTTCCACGTGACAGCATGAGGTGATAACATCATGGGCTGTGATTTGTTTTACAGACTCATTTTCACCATTAAAGACGGTACCAGGAACGAATGGTCGGGTTGCGGCCGCTGGAACCCTGCAGTTCCGGTGGCTGAAGAGAACATTGTGTGGGACGAAGAGCTAACGGACACTACGGTGGTCAAGCAGGACCAGTTTCACTCAGGTTCGGCACAGGAGGGTCTCGGTGCCGGCGCTCAGGTCATGGTAGAGGGGGGTACCGAGCATGGCGGTGAGGTGCCTGTGTCTGCAATTGACACCAATGTACTAGCCCCAGATGCCTCCGGAGCTTGGCCGCAGAGGGATGGAGGGTCTGCATCTACGAAGGTGACCGCTACAATGGTTTTAGAAGAGGACGGGGCCAGACCAACGAGCATGGAGTTACCACATGCTCAGCAGCACCATGTCAGGCCGAGCCGAACCCTGCTGAGGATTTTGGACTTGGTTCAGATTCGGGGTGAAGAACGTCCACAGCGAAGATGGGTCAAACGGCAGCCAGCAAAACACCGAGGATGCCTGCGCATAGTAGCAAAGTTGGGTGCAGCATACTTCCGGTTGTCTGATGGCTCATCAAGGCACGCCAATCAGCTTTGGCGTGTCCGGGAAGAGGCTCTGAGTGACAAGGCAGGATGGGAGTCATGTTGGTGGTGAAGAAGTCAGGCTGCATCGTCCAGAAGATCAGCCATTGTCCTGAGGGTTGGTTGCTTCCAGGGGTGCGCTTGCTGAGGGACTGCCCTGGGCCCCCCCATGCCACTTCTACCTCTCCCACCCAAGTGACTGTGCTGTAAAATAAAGTTGTATATTGTTCCTGTGTTTTGCATGCATGTTATGGTATGGGGTTATTTTGTGTTTGTATTTTAGTTTAGGAGCATGGCAAGTAATTTTAGTTCAATGAAGGACTTTTCTTTAAATATTGGTGGCAGAATAATCCACCATGCCGTGCGGGCTGTGTGGCAATCCACCCGCCAGCCCCATTCTAGGTTGTTTTGAGTGAGTGCGTTAGGCCAATTTAGTACATTAGTTTTCATTATTTAGTGCGTGATTCGGGTCCTAAATGGGAGGGGGAGGGGTCAATTGTGTGTGTGGTTTTGGACTTTTCTAAGGGGGGGAGAAAATGTGATATATAGGAAATGGCACTTTATTGTGTAGTGCAGTGTGGTGACGTGCACTTCCCGTCACGTCTCTGCACTGCCCTATACCGTATAAGGGATGGGCGACCATGTTGTGGTATCTTTGACCACTGCTCTTCGCCAGGTGCCTGCCGTGTAACCGCTACTTCCAGTTACAACAATAAAGCTGTGTTCACCAACTCATCTTGCCTCATCCTTCACCCAGGTATTTTCTATACATAACAGTCACTACGGTGCTATCCTTATATGATTACATCATCGAGTAGCTCAGAATCAGAATCAAAATCAGAATGAGATTTATTGCCATTGTTCATGTAGTACACAAACTAGGAATTTGTCTCGGTGCAATGCTGCAACATTAAACATAGAGTAGCACTAAAGATAAAAATGAAAAACTATGCATGCAATAAAATGTAGAATATGAATGAGTAATACTAATCTATGCAATTATTAAATATATTAACAAGCAGCAGATATTGTGGAGTTCCACATAGTGCAGACGGTAGTGCAAAAGAAAACAGTGATAATTATCATGAGTCTGGTTGAGCTGCTGTACGTAGTGCACGAGAGTCTAATAAGTCACTTAGTGTTCAGCAGTCTGATGGCAGAGGGGAAGAAGCTGTTCATGTAGCGGGAGGTTTTAGTCTGAATGGACCGAAGTCTTCTACCTGAGGGGAGGGGGGCAAACAGTGCGTGTCCAGGGTGTGAAGGGTCAGCTATGATCCGACCTGCACGCCTCCGGGTCCTGGAGACGTACAGGTCCTGGAGGGATGGGAGCTTGCAGCCAATCACCTTCTCAGCAGCGCGCACAACGCGCTGCAGTCTTAGTCTGTCCCTGGCAATGGCTCCTGCGTACCACACGGTGATGGAGGTGGTGAGGATGGACTCGATGATGGCCGTGTAGAACTGCACCAACATCTTGGTGGGTAGCTTGAGCTTCCTCAGCTGCCGCAGGAAGAACATCCTCTGTTGGGCCTTTTTGATGAGGGAGCTGATGGTTGGCTCCCACTTGAGGTCCCGGGTGATGGTGGTGCCCAGGAAGTGGAAGGAATCCACAGTGGTGATGGGAGAGTCTGTGAGGGTAAGGGGGGGCAGAGGGGCTGTGACTTTTCTGAAGTCCACGATCATCTCCACTGTCTTCAGAGCGTTCAGCTGCAGGTTGTTGTGGCTGCACCAGGACGCCAGCTGGGCCACCTCTCTCCTGTAGGCGGACTCGTCACCGTTGGAGATGAGCCCGATGAGGGTGGTGTCGTCCGCAAACTTGATCAACTTGACAGACTGGTGGCTGGAGGTGCAGGAGTTGGTGTACAGGGAGAAGAGCAGGGGGGAAAGTACATAGCCCTGGGGTGATCCGGTGCTGATGCTGACAGAGTCTGAGACAGTCTTTCCCAGCCGCACATGCTGCCTCCGGTCCGTCAGGAAGTCGGTGATCCACCTGCAGAGGGAGTCAGGCACGTTGAGCAGGGACAGCTTGTCTTGGAGCAGAGTGGGGCGGATGGTATTGAATGCAGAGCTGAAGTCCACAAACAGGATCCTGGCGTAGGTTCCCGGGGAGTCCAGGTGCTGCAGGATGGAGTGGAGGGCCAGGTTGACTGTGTCGTCCACAGACCTGTTGGCTCTGTAGGCAAACTGCAGCGGGTCCAGGAGGGGAGTGGTGATGGTCTTGAGGTGGGGCAGGACCAGGCGCTCAAAGGACTTCATGACTACAGAGGTGAGCGCTACAGGTCTGTAGTCATTAAGTCCAGTGATCCGTGGCTTCTTGGGGACAGGGACGATGGTAGAGGTTTTGAGGCAGGTCAGCACGTGGCATGACTTCAGGGAGGTGTTAAAAATGTCTGTGAAGACAGGAGTCAGCTCTTCCGCACAGTGTCTCAGGGTGGAGGGAGACATGCCGTCGGGACCGGGGGCCTTGCGCGGGTTCAGTCTGGAGAACTGTCTGTGCATGTCCTGCTCACTGATGACAAGGGCAGGGGGGGAGGAGGGGGGGGGGGTCCGCTTTTGATGAAGTGGGGACCATGGAGGCAGTGGCGCTGGGAGGAGGGGGGGAGTTGGACACAGCTGACGAGGTGTCAAAACAGGCATAGTGTTGGGACAGTCTTTGACAAAGGGCTTTGTCATCCTGACCCTTAGAAGCCTGAGGCCGATAGTTGGTGATTTGCCTCAGTCCTCTCCACACAGAAGCAGAGTCGTTACCAGTGAACTGTTGCTGGAGTCTCTCAGAATACACAGATTTAGCTCTCCTCAGCTCTCTGCTAAACCGGTATTTGACCTCCCTGTAGCAGTCCCTGTCTCCACTTTTCAACGCTGCTTCCTTCTCCTTCCTGATCTGTCTGAGCTTGGCTGTGAACCAGGGCTTGTCGTTAGAGTAACTCACCCTGGTGCGCGATGGAAGAATGCTCTCCTCACAAAAGTGGATATATGAGTTCACAGTGTCCGTGTACTCATCTAGATCATGCGTGGCTCCTTTAAACATGCCCCAGTCAGCTCTTCATCCTAATGGGGAAGCAACAAGGAAAAGAGCCCCAAAGAACATACAGCCGTGGACAAAATTGTTGGTACCCCTCTGTTAATGAAAGAAAAACCCACAATGGTCACATAAATAACTTGAATCTGACAAAAGTGGTAATAAATAAAAATTCTATGAAAATTAACCAGTGAAAATCAGACAGTGCTTTTGAATTGTGGTTCAACAGAATCATTTTAAAAAACAAACTCATGAAACAGGCCTGGACAAAAATGATGGTACCCCTAGAAAAGATTGAAAATAATGTGACCATAGTGACCATAGGGACATGTTCAACCAAGATGTGTCCTCTAATTAACATCACAGGTGTCTACAAACTTGTTATCAGTCAGTCGGACTATTTAAAGGGTGACAAGTAGTCACTGTGCTGTTTGGTGACATGGTGTGTACCACATTAAACATGGACCAGAGGAAGCAAAGGAGAGAGTTGTCTCAGGAGATTAGAAAGAAAATTATAGACAATTGTTAAAGGTAAAGGCTATAAGACCATCTCCAAGCAGCTTGATGTTCCTGTGACTACAGTTGCACATATTATTCAGAAATTTAAGATCCACGGGACTGTAGCCAACCAACCTGGACGTGGCCGCAGGAGGAGACTGATAATACGAATGGTAACAAAAGAGCCCAGAACAACCTCTAAACACATTCATGGTGAACTCCAAGGTCAAGGTGCATCAGTGTCAGATTGCACCATCCGTCGGTGTTTGAGCCAAAGTGGACTTCATGGGAGACAACCAAGGAGGACACCACTGTTGAAAACAAATCATAAAAAAAGCCAGACTGGAATTTGCCAAACTGCATGTTGACAAGCCACAAAGCTTCTGGGAGAATATCCTATGGACAGATGAGACAAAACTGGAACTTTTTGGCAAAGCACATCAGCTCTATGTTCACAGATGCAAAAATGAAGCATACCAAGAAAAGAACACTGTCCCTCCTGTGAAACATGGAGGAGGTTCTGTTATGTCCTGGGGCTGCTTTGCTGCATCTGGCACAGGGTGTCTTGAATCTATGCAGGGTACAATGAAATCTCAAGACTATCAAGGTATTCTAGAGAGAAATGTGCTGCCCAGTGTCAGACAGCTTGGTCTCAGTCGCAGGTCATGGGTCTTGCAACAGGATAATGACCCAAAACACACAGCTAAAAACACCCAAGAATGGCTAAAAGCGAAACATTGAACTATTCTAAAATGGCCTTCTATGAGCCCTGATCTAAATCCTATTGAACATCTGTGGAAGGAGCTGAAGCATGCCGTCTGGAGAAGGCACCCTTCAAACCTGAGACAACTGGAGCAGTTTGCTCATGAGGAGTGGGCCAAAATACCTGCTGAGAGGTGCAGATGCCTCATTGACAGTTACAGAAATCGTTTGATTGCAGTGATTGCCTCAAAAGGTTGTGCAAGAAAATATTAAGTTAAGGGTACCATCATTTTTGTCCAGGCCTGTTTCGTGAGGGTTTTTTTTGTAATAATTCTGTTGAACCACAATTCAAAAGCATTGTCTGATTTTCCTTGGTTAATTTTCATAGAAGTTTTATTTATTTTTATTTATAGTTATTTCTGTGACCATTGTGGGTTTTTCTTTCATTAACAGAGGGGTACCAGCAATTTTGTCCACGTGTGTAGTTCCTGAAAACGTTCTTCTGCTGAAAAAGCTTCCAGTACAGGAAAGGGCTATAAGAACTAGAATTGAACTCTGTAGTCCAATTAACATTGTGTATTTCTCTGCCTCCCTAGTGCTTTGTGGAGCCCCTCCCACTGTGGATAATGCCTTCCTGATTGGTCGGAAGCGTTCCCACTACGACATCCATTCAGTAGTGCGCTACCAGTGTACCGATGGCTTCCTGCAACGTCACGTCCCCACTGCCAAGTGTCGTGCCAATGGCAAGTGGGACCGGCCTAAAATCATCTGCATAAAGTGTAAGTTTAACCATGGAAAGTGCCATTCACTAAACAAAAAGGTCACAAACACTGTATAAAGAATCTGCAAGGTGACAGGTCATATTTGTTGTAAAAGTGCTATTGACGAGTTATGATTAACTAGGCATTAGTTGCCTATTTTTAAGGAGAGCAAAAAAAAAAACAGGGATAGCATATTCTAAACTGCACTGGATTCCTACTGTCTGACAGTGATTTAGCTTTTGTAAAGAGTGGATGGACGTGTAAATCTTGGCCTGGGATACTTCTGGGTAAACTAGGAGCCCCATATAAAGATGTTTGTCACCCGCAGAGGTTTAGTCAGTAGACTGAGAACAGGTCTATTATGACATTGTGAATAAAAACCTTTCCTGCACGGCACGACCAATGGGTGAACCCCATCAAATGTCACAAGTGCCTCAGCCTATCACCTTATACATCTGAAAGACTGAACCTACGTACAGTGGGGAAAAAAAACTATTTAATCAGCCACCAATTGTGCAAGTTCTCCCACTTAAAAGATGAGAGAGGTCTCCAATTTTCATCATAGGTATACCTCAACTATGAGAGACAAAATGAGAAAAAAAAAATCCAGAAAATCACATTGAAGGATTTTTAATGAATTAATTGGTAAATTCCTTGGTAAAATAAGTATTTGGTCACCTACAAACAAGCAAGATTTCTGGCTCTCACAGACCTGTAACTACTTCTTTAAGAGGCTCCTCTGTCCTCCACTTGTTACCTGTATTAATGGCACCTGTTTGAACTCATTATCAGTATAAAAGACACCTGTCCACAACCTCAAACAGTCAGACTCCAAACTCCACTATGGCCAAGACCAAAGAGCTGTCAAAGGACACCAGAAACAAAATTGTAGACCTGCACCAGGCTGGGAAGACTGAATCTGCAATAGGTAAGCAGCTTGGTGTGAAGAAATCAACTGTGGGAGCAATTATTAGAAAATGGAAGACATACAAGACCACTGATAATCTCCCTCGATCTGGGGCTCCACGCAAGATCTCACCCCGTGAGGTCAAAATGATCACGAGAACGGTGAGCAAAAATCCCAGAACCACACGGGGGGACCTAGTGAATGACCTGCAGAGAGCTGGGACCAAAGTAACAAAGGCTACATTAGTAACACACTACGCCGCCAGGAACTCAAATCCTTCAGTGCCAGACGTGTCCCCCTGCTTAAGCCAGTACATGTCCAGGCCCGTCTGAAGTTTGCTAGAGAGCGTTTGGATGATCCAGAAGAGGATTGGGAGAATGTCATACGGTCAGATGAAACCAAAATAGAACTTTTTGGTAAAAACTCAACTTGTCGTGTTTGGAGGAGAAAGAACACCATACCTACTGTGAAGCATGGGGGTGAAAACATCATACTTTGGGGCTGTTTTTCTGCAAAGGGACCAGCACGACTGATCCGTGTAAAGGAAAGAATGAATGGGGCCATGTATCATGAGATTTTGAGTGAAAACCTCCTTCCATCAGCAAGGGCATTGAAGATGAAACGTGGCTGGGTCTTTCAGCATGACAATGATCCCAAACACACTGCCCGGGCAACGAAGGAGTGGCTTCATAAGAAGCATTTCAAGGTCCTGGAGTGGCCTAGCCAGTCTCCAGATCTCAACCCCATAGAAAATCTTTTGAGGGAGTTGAAAGTCTGTGTTGCCCAGCGGCAGCCCCAAAACATCACTGCTCTAGAGGAGATCTGCATGGAGGAATGGGCCAAAATACCAGCAACAGTGTGTGAAAACCTTGTGAAGACTTACAGAAAACGTTTGACCTCTGTCATTGCCAACAAAGGGTATATAACAAAGTATTGAGATGAACGTTTGTTATTGACCAAATACTTATTTTACCGAAGAATTTACCAATTAATTCATTAAAAATCCTTCAATGTGATTTTCTGGATTTTTTTTTTCTCATTTTGTCTCTCATAGTTGAGGTATACCTATGATGAAAAATGGAGACCTCTCATCTTTTAAGTGGGAGAACTTGCACAATTGGTGGCTGACTAAATACTTTTTTCCCCACTGTATATTGACTGCACTCAGGAACGGATTCAGTCTTTCCATCCCTGCTCTTATCACTGACGATTACAAACAAAAGGATTACTGTACTAGGATACTGAAGTTAATCACCAACTTTTATCTAAAAGTAGCTTTTTTATCCCTGAAGTAAGACTTGTTTAACAGTAGATTGAATCTTAATAAACACTGGATGTGTGACATTAAGATATTGAGTCCAGGTAACACCGTTTTGCCCTAATACACAATATAATTACCTAACTACATACACAATTATTTATTGAGGGAGCTTGTTTAAATGGAGCAAAATGATAGCTTTCCAATGTTACTGCTGAAAGTGCTGTGCCGCATCTACCAAAATCAGGTTCTTTTATTACAGACTTTATCTTTTTTGAGCTTTAAATCAGTGTCTCTTTTCCCAATATTAATTTTGAAACACTCGCACTGACTAATGTCATAGCATTTTAACATGATTTCCTCTTCTTTAGAGGACATTTAAAGGCTTGTTGTGTATAAAATATTCAGCAAAATGAGCCTTGTATTTTACTTCACTCTGCTCACAGTGTGACAGTAATGATGAAATAGTAAAATAATGTAGCTTCTGTTCAAAGTGATAAAGATTCCTTTGCTTATGACACTTTATCTTTGGGCAAAGTCTCTTTTATGGCCCGTAGTTGTAATCATTCACTGCAGACGTCACTGCTTTATTGGCAAACCCAGAAAGGGACGGAGCACTCTAATTTGGCACTATACACCAAGAACAAGTTTCCAGTGAGGCTGTGAGTGGGCAGCTAGCTCATTGTGCCCTTGCTACTCAATGAGAGATAAAATAGATTCCCTCACTGTGGTGGAAACAGCCTAACATGTGGTTTTGACCTTCCTGCATTTCCATCCTTTGCTTCGCGCCGTGCCTCATCTCATTGAATATCTAAAAGCATCTGATGTCGGTGATGAGTCATCTCCCGCTCACAGTTGCTTTTCTCCCTTTTGATTTCCACCTAGGATCACTTCTTTAATGAACTGTCTGCACTCTCTTTTATTTCATCATGTCTCTCTCCCTTCTCGTCCGCCAGCCCGGCGAGCCCACCGTTACCGGCGTCACCACCACAAGAGCCGGAGGGAGCGCAGAAAGCACAACAGGCACGGCCACAAAGAAGGAGGTCACCACGGAGGAGGGCTGGGCCAGGGCCACAACCACGCCCGCTTCTGAACCAAATTTTAAAAAAAATCACCACCTTTACGTTTCTCCTTGCTGCCAGCTGTGGTTTGCCTGTCTCCCTGTTGTCCCTGTTTCCCTGAACATTTCTTCACACTTAAAACCCAGAACTCTCCAATTTCCCCCGAGCCCCAACCCCACCCTTCCTTGCACTGCATTGCCCTGCCCCTTAGCTCCACCCCCCTGGCTCGATGAGTCAGTCTGTATCATAGCCAACTCTGAGGCCTGCTTCTGGCAGGCATCACAAGGACTATAACTAATCCCTTTGTTTCACTTTGCTTTCTCAGTTTTACGTTCTGGTCTTACCTTGTCTGTCTCACCTCCCCTCTCACTCGACCCACTTAGTCTCCCTTCAGCGATGACCTGAAACACGGGGCTATGGTGACCTGTTTTTGGAAAAAAAAATACCTTTTGAGATCCACATTGAACATTCTTTGGAGAGAAGTGGCTTAGTACTAACTCTTCATAGGGGTCACATCATTGAAATTGCCGAATCATAAGCTATGGAGTCAAGGAAGACGTCATGTTGTTGACTTGAGCCTTTTGTCCATTGAACATGTAGTTGTTTTTTTACACTGTTACACTTAGTGTTGATTTCTTGACCCTGCTGCTTTGGTTTGCTCTTTGTAAGGCACTATACTTGACTTTCTGAAGCATATTTGACTGATTTTCTTTGTAATTAACTATTTTAATTGTTAGTGTTTTACCTTCTTGTCAGTGTAAAAGCGTTACTTTAGATCAGATGCTTCAAGCCCAGAGGAAAATGGAAAATGCTCCCCATTCCACTGCAGTTTTCATCACATCACACTGCACTTCAGTCAAGTTTCACAAGTGTCAAACACACTCAAACAGCGCCTGCTTTGTCAGACATCCACACCTGTCATCATCGGGGGTTAATTTAGTATGTTTGATGTCAGTATGTCTCAGCTCAGCAGTCACACTTTTTTTTTTGTATTTTTTCCAAAATACATGTGGCCTTAGGAACGTGTGTTGTGATTTAATTATGATGAGGAAGGACAGGCAAGACTATACTGCTGTTTTCACTGTTTTTTTTTCACCAAGGTATATTCAGACACTTCATAATAAGGCAGATCGTTGCAGTAATCAATGGCACAAGTACTGTTCTTGATGAGGATCTCCTCCATTGAAGAACAATTGAGCAATTTTCAGAATAAATTTATGCAACTGCAAATAACTTGGAAACACTGAAGTAAGACTGCAGTGTTACAAAGCAATTCAGAGTGGTACGGGTCATAACGGGCAGCTTTGTGCATGGACTTTCCAATTAACTAAGTAGCGAAGTGTCATCGCACACAGCACACAAGTCCCGTTCACTATCAATAGATACAACTGATATTAGCTGGACTGTTCAAATATTTTTACAGTTTAAAACACTAGCTTTGCATTTGTGTCCATACATGCATCTCTGTCAGGGACTCTTACAAAGCATAGATCAGCAGTAAATATATGCACCAACACATTCCTGAAATCCAATTTTAAGACTAAAACATGCAAACTATGGGTAACATCTTATGTTTTTCTTCTTGGCTTACACTGTCCTGCTTACACATACACAGTTTAAGCAACAAAAGCATCCGCTGGAGTGTGTCATGTGTTTTAGCTTCATGAATATAAGACTGAAAAGCATCTCAATGCCATTTAGTTTTGGCAGGATTATTACAGTTCTGTGCTGAAAAAGGATCTAACTAGAAAGCACTCAGAAAGTGCAACCTCTGCTAAGGCTGCTGCAGCAGTGTGGCCTCTTCAGAGATGTTCGGCTATTTAGATGCACTCTATTATCATAAAATTACCTCAGTAAGGGAGTGTTTTAGACATTGTCTTATAAGGCTTTATGAGAACTTAGATATGCAGGATTATTAAAAATTGATTGTCCTTTTACCCATAGTTTTTCTTTTGTTTACTTTTTAATTCCTGATAAAAACTGTGACACATCTCATTTATGATTCCAAGGACTGAACAGAAATCTTTGTGTCCAAAATCCTGTGAAGAAAAACAATCCTACATCCAGTACCCCGAAATCTTATAAACTGGTCAATGGTCCACTTTTAATTTATCTTGAAAATAATCTTTTGACTATAACCTTTTGAGTTGTGCTGTTCAGACATGCACACAAGAACCCACAGATGAATGAAAGAATAAAACTAGAGGGCACTCAGAGAGCTCATCCCTCCACCAAGGTGTCTCTGGCTGTCTTTCTCTGAGCAGTATTAAGTGAAAACTACCGGACAGATTTTGATGAAATTTTCAGCTGATGTGGCCATTGGGCTACTGATGAACCCATTAGAGTTTGGTGCTGATCTTGGTCAGGTTGTGGATTCTGAATCACTTTTTCAGTCTCTTTAATATTGTGAGATAGGACCTTGGTGGAGGTATGCACTCTCCAATCACCTCCAAAACCTAATGGGTTCATCCATAGTCCAAAGGCCACCTCTGGTGAAAGTTTCATCATAATCCGTCCAGTAGTTTTGTGTAATCCTGCTGCACACAGACAACCAAGGGCCTTGGTGGAGGTATGTGCTCTCTGATCACCTCCAAACTGTAATGGGTTCATCCTTGGCGCCAAGGCCACCCGTGTTGAAAATTTCATCAAAATCCATCCAGTAGTTTTTGCGTAATCCTGCTAACAATCAAAAAGACAAACTACCCTGATCATATTACCTCCTTGGCGGAGGTAAAAATGAAAAAAAAAATTTAAAAAAAAAAAAAAAAACCTTGGCAGAGGTCATAGGTGGACTGAAATAGAATAGCTGAGATGAGTAAACATAACATTACACACTTAAAAATGAAGCCTTTTTGCCTTGTAAGTCAAGCAGAATGACTTATGAGTGAGACAAACAGGGCTGCACGTACAGGGTGAGAGGATGAATGTGAAGCAGAGGGGACAGAGACATGCAGAGTCATCTCAGCCTCTGTGAAGCGCGTTTGTGTTCGTACTGAGGACGCTGAAAGTGGCTGAAGCCCCGCTGTATGATGACAGGGAGGATCAGCGGAGATTAGGGCGCTCCATTTCAGTTTCATAGCCTATCTCACCTGAGCTTGCTCCTGCCACGTGTCCTGCTTTGAAAAGAGCATTGAGACAAATAGAACAAGCACTTTCCTTTCTTTACTCTTTATTGCCAGGTTAAATTGTTCTTCTTTTTTTTTTTTTTTCCCCTAAGCCAGTACTTGAGCGTGGAGCTTCTGGGATTATTCTGAACCCGGCATTTTCATCCATTGTTTCTCCACCTTGTCAGCTTTTACCTACACCGCAGTTATGTTTTAGTACCTTTCATCCATCTCCGACCCGTGCCATCCTTTTCTTTTTACGATAAAAGTGAAGTGGATGATAAGCACCTAAATTCAGTTTAACTCGCTCTTTATTGTACACTCAAGGGTCTTCAACAGCCTCTCACACATTTTATAAAACACTACACCAGGATCAGGTTATATAAGGTCACATGGGGTAAGAAAATCCATCCTGCGCACATCAATTCACCTCCTTTGTTTGTCTCCCCTCACCTTGGCAATGACGGCGCTCCTCCTCATGGAGTAGAATAGTGATTCTACACCTCCATATCAGTTTAATTAATCTACCCGCATGCCTAATTAACAAGTGGCATTATCTGGTGAACCACATAAGCGGCGATGACAAGGGAAGAGCTACACTGACAGACAGACAGTAGAAGGTACAGAGTGATGGACAGGGAGGCCCAGAGATGCGTCTCGGCCTTCAACTTCTGTCATTCCATAGATGTCAGTCTGAAACAAACTTTTTTCTGTCTTCTTCTTTTTGCCTTGAAATGGATTGATAAAAGAAAATGGATGAATGAAAAAGGCAGACTGAAGCCACTCTGGCTGTAGTTTAAATCAGAGGTTTCTTGCAAGTATGTTTTAATTAAAAGTGTCCCTGTGTAACAGGAATAAAGCATCCTGTGATAAAGAAATAAGGGAATGAATTTGGATCAACATAAAATGAAAGGATAAAAATAAGAGATGTGTAAAATGAAGTGTATTAAAACACACAAGTGATTCCATGGGGCTGTATGCTAAGGAATCAGTTTGATTTTTTTTTTTTTTTTTTTTTTTAAGGATCTTTACAGGATCTTTACACTTATAAATATGATCTTTTGTTAAAAATTTAAAGAATGGCTGCCACCGACCAGTTCTCATCCCTGGGTTATCACATGCTGTCAACTTATTTTTTTTTCCTTTTTTTGTGACAAGTAAACCAAGTAGTTTAAGTTCATCAACGTCGAAGGAATGGATACGTGGGCAAAAGCGCACAGACATAATAGATATGTAACCATGGAAATATTTTTGCAGATAGGTTTTTAAAAGTGTTTATTGTTGGGGAAAAAAAGGTGAAAATTAACCAAAAACACGACTTTCCCCTCAGTATAAGAAACAACAATATAAAGTAAGTCCAGAAAATGTAAGAATTTGTCCGCTGCCATCTGTCCGCTGCCATCTGGCACCTCACAAGCCTCCGAACATTCACTTTCACACCTTTGGAATATAGTAAAAAAAAAGGTCTCCTGACCAGAGACGCCATATCAGAGATGTATATCGCTTCCTGTCACAGAAGGAAGTGATCCAAACCCAAATTCTATTTGAAACCCATAGCTGCACACGTGGCTACAAAAGGCTTCCCCTCCATTAGAAGTGTATTAAGCTGTGTTTCCACCACGTGGTATAATTTGGTTTGGCTAACAGTGGTACAGTTTTTAATTGCAAACCTTGATCTGGCTTGTGTTTCCACTGTGGAGCATGTACAGTAGGTGGGTTGGCAGTAGCTGTGCCAACTTTGCAGATAGATAGGTGTACTTTATTAATCCCAAACTGGGAAATTGCAGTGTAGCAGCAGCATGACACAATAGACATCCCAAACCAACAGAAATGCCCACAGCAATACACAACAGAGTGAAACCCAGCACTAAATTAAGTGAAGAAGAAGAATGCAACACAGCACACAAAGTTCAGCAGTGAAGGACATCAAGCATTTTTTATTCTCCAGTGCAACATTACATTGTTCATAAAAAATATACAGATCATCTTGAATCCTTTGTTGTATGATATATTTTAAAGTGCCACTGAACTGACAATTTAAAGCAGGCATTTGTACCACGCTTTGTGCCTTGTGCCAATGAACTCTAGTTTTTGTCACGGCATTGCCTGTTTTTTCAACTGAGGGCCCTCGCCACCTAAATAGCGGCTGACTGTCCGTGCACTTTGCACTCGTAAGAGAGGTTTGGCATGAAGTTCACAGAATTTTTACAACTTTGTCCATCAAAATTGTGGACAAAGAGAAAGACTGTGAAACTAAATACCACAGCTCTCACCGGTGCATAATTATGATAATTAGTCTTTGTGGGCTGCAGACTGATTTATTTATTCCTGCAACAAATCTTGGGTGATGTTGATCTTATTTGATAAACACAATAAATTGCACCGCATTATTTAAAGCCTTTTTATGAACCTTAATCTCCAGTGTGAGCAGGGCTGTGGACGGCCCTTAAATGCATCTCACTTTGTGAACAAGCCCGCATTGTCCCCATTGCAAAACAGTTTTGTCCTCACATTTAAACAGCATTATAGTAGTATTGCACCTTACATCTTGCACCCCTGTTTATTAAAGGGAATGAGGGCAAACCAGTAGCGGCTCATGGGTGTTCCCTCCGAGGAGGCAAATTAATCATGAACAGACATACGCCTATATTTGCGAGGACCCCAAGTCTTTAGCTCCACAGATCTTAAATGCAGCTCTTGCAAAGCCCCAAGAAAGCATCACTACATCACTGAACACTACACCAGCCTCACCTTACATGATAAAATCTGACCACGAAAAGATGATGACGCATCCTCAGCCCTGCACCAACAATGAACAGGACCAGATGGGACTCAAAAAAGCCAAAATAATGACATCAGATTAAAAGGAATGCATTGCAAGTATTTATAAAAGTGTCCCGTTTATTGACTTGATGTCACTTGGTCCTGTTCGATATGATTTAATGTGTGATTTAAGAGTTGTGTGTCTCCTTAGTTACTACAACAATGGCCATGTGTTGTTAAATATGAACATAAAAATTATTTGATTTTTTGGGGGGAGCGCTTGGTGGGCTTTTGGTTTCCCATTAAAAATGATTTCATTTATTATTGGTCCTGTTAGGTGCTGTTCATTAGTCAAACTGAGCACCAATGAAAAATATTTCCCACAGTCATTTAAAGAGTTGAAAATAAAACCGCATACAGGAGAGAAACAGATTTTAACTCACCGGTTACCATGTCTTTACACGGATCTAGAGAAATCTTCCTGTCATCAAATCCAGTTTTAAAATATTCATTCATTCATCTTCTTCCGCTTAATCCTTTTCGGGTCGCGGGGGGGCTGGAGCCTATCCTAGCATCTTTGGGCGAGAGGCAGGGTACACCCTGGACAGATCGCCAGTCCACCGCAGGGCCAACACAGAGAGACAGACAACCATTCACTCTCACAGTCAGACCTAAGGACAATTTAGAATCCCCAGTTTGATGCCAATTAACCTAACTTGCATGTTTTTGGTATGTGGGAGGAAACCGGAGAAATCCCAGTGTAAACCCACGCAGACACGGGGAGAACATGCAAAATGCTAAGCCAGTGCTAGCGAAGCATTGCTAAGCGGGTTAGCTCCACTTCTCTGGGTCCCCTGAGCGCCGTCCAGCTGCAGCCTGACTTCTTTATAATGTCCAGTTTAGGGGAAGGCCTTGGATTGTTTTTATCCGAAGCTGGTGTTCAAATTGTAGTTTCCTAAACAAACAGTACTGCTGAATATGAACATCTGTTATATTCAGCGCATTGAAATACGTCATACGGGGACGTTGTCAAAAGACGGACTGTGATTGGTTAGAGGTTAGCCTCCTTCTGGGTTATTTTTCCCAAAGCAAGGTGCTAGTGAATTTGCTATAGCAACAAATAAACTGATTTCTGATCGGCTAAATAATTTCAGAAAGTGTTCTCGCCTCCTTAGTTACAAAAACAAACTAATTTCTGATTGGCTGGTTAATGTTCTCACAGTGGCAGTTTTTAACTCTTGCAGACTTCTGACAGGATTCTGACTACAAGTTGCACAATAATATGCATATGATATCAAATATATTTATTATCACAATGTTTGAATCATTTCTTCTCCTCTCAGATTTCTGAAGAAGCTCATCCTCCCTTGCCTCCTCCCATGAGCCGCCACAGGAGCAAACACAGCATTTGATTTATTGCACATATGCCCAAAATACACCTCTGAATAAGTAAGATCATTAGGACAGCCTCTTTGCACTCTCTGCAAGGTGCAAAATTAGTTTTTTACGCTGCTGTAATAGCAAAATGGACTTTGATACTTCCATAAATGTGCTCTGCATCTTTGACAATAGACTGTTGACTAAATCATTGTAATAGGGTACATAGTGTCTTTTTTTCCATCCCATTCCCGTTGTTGCACAGAAATGACAATTTTCCATCCTTTAGGTAATGGACCGCTGTGCTTGTTAGCCCAGTGGAAAGGGTGCCAAAAGCAGGACGGTACGGGTCTGTTATTTTGGTACCCTTTCCAACCGTGCACAATTGAAACACAATTATCTAAAGTATTCTAATGCATAGCACTTAGTGGAAATGGCACTTTAATGACCATATGGCAGCTTTCACTAAAGTAGACTACTTATGTTTGGCTTCTTAAAATAACTATGGCAGAAGTTACTCCATGGTTTCTGTGTGTATATCTATATATGTGTAGGTCTGCCTGACTATGCGTCAGTATATGAATTTAGATGTTTATGCGATGGTCAGTGTTTGTAAGGAAAGAGTCTGGCTTTTGGCACACCCTGTGGGACTTGAGTTGGTCTTGTAAAGGTGGCGCAAGAGAAAAACTCATTCATGTGTGAAATATTTTCCCTTTTAACAATTCAAACGCTATTTGTCTTTGCGTTTGACTCCATCCTTTAATCCTCTTCAATCTTCTCCCTTTCCGTCATGGAGCTCTCTACAGCAGTCAGAGAGCCCTGAGGGCAAGCAAACATCAGCAACAGAGCTTTATAATTGTGAGTCTTAATTATGAAGATGAGTGAGTTAACAGAGGTCTGCCAGCTGTCTCTCGCCTCAGCATCGACTGCCACGCCTGGGGGGAGAGCAGCGGGCAAACCACCGAATGTCTTCACAGCCAGAAGGGCTCTTTTCACGCTGAGCCATGTATTGTAAAAGTTACTCAGGCTCTGAGTACAGCAGAGGTGAGACAAGAGCAGCAGCATCTCAGTGCTCTTGTTGCCACGACTGTTTGAGCATTAACAACAGGAGCACAGCGTGGTTTAATTTCTTGAATACAGTACATTGCGAGGAAGAAGGCATGTTGTGTCAACAGTGTGGCTACAGCAGTGATAAATGTCAGTATTGTTTTCATCTTATACAAAAATCTGATATTCAAGTGTGAAATTACAAGTAAGAGAAATGTGTATGGAGGACTAATGCTGCCAAAAATGCGATAAAATAATACAAATGCATAGAAATAATTAATAAATAATAAATTCACCAATACATTCAAAAAATTTGTATCATTTGAGATAAATTTGGAAGAAAAACAATTCAATAATTCTCTGTGATTGAAGGCACAAACTTGGATATTGGTGTTTTTATTGCCATTTATTTATTTGTTTATTTGTTTGTTTGATTTTGGTCAGCTGTACCCTTCCAATGCCAGATCAGTCACACAAAGGGCCATATTGCAGTGGCCTAGTCAACAGTCTATTGTCTAAGGCGCAGAGTGCAACTATGGGTGTGTCCATTTTGTTATCACAACTGTGTCAAATCTAATTTTGCACCTGGCAAAAAGTGAGAAGAGGCTGGTCTAATTATTCAGATGTGTGTTTTGGGTGTAACATGCAATAACCCAATGAGGAGCACTCCTGACCTTCCCTTCAATGAACAGAGGTGCATGCTCTTAGGCGAACTATGATCATGATGGCTTGTTTTAAAGACGGGTTTTGCGCTGGCCAAAGGATGTGCACATGTGACACTATGCATCTGATAGTATGCTGCTTAGGATTAAACCAGGCATTAATTATAGTCAATGCCCAGTCATTTTAGGATGAGGAGGATATGGCTGGACAGTTGGGCTGAACAAGCGAGTTAAATTTAAATTAATTTAGGTTTAATGTAGATACAGGCCTTGTTGCATTCCACACACTGTTTTTTTTTTTTTCCCCCCTCTGTGCAGTGAAAAACTCTCTACTGCTTCTTCAAATGATTTGGAATAGACAGTGTAGTATATGTGGATAGTTTATATTTAATTGTCCTCATATGGTTACATTTAACAGAAAACCAACAGCTGAGTGTGTGTGTTTTTCATTGACAGGGACAGGCCATGTGCACATTCAAACAGACATAAAATTGAGATGACTGAGGACAGAATACTTTGTCACAGTGGAGCGATTTGTAGTTTGAAGTCTTGAGATTGACAGCATCCCGCAAGTATTATACATTGCCTCCATTTATCGGATGCACAGCAGCCACTGCAGCCACAGAGCCTCCGTTACCAATCTGTCGGAACTGTTTACAGGGGCCGCACGGTCAAGGCTCAGTAGCGAGCGTTTTCGTATCTCTCATGCGGTGAAGAAACACATACTCTTTGTTCATTCATTCATTCCCCTAAAAAATAAATAAATGCCTAATCTATAAGCTATTCTCCTGTAGGTTTGTGATAAGAATGAAAATGTGGGTGGAATAAAAAAACTATTCGAGTCAGTTAGTGAAACTGAAATTAAGCTGATGGGTAACAATGCTTTGATTACTATAGATTATAACTGTTACAACTCTGTCTAGTAAAATACTAGAAAATCCCAATGCATGAGCTGCGTGTTTCTGTGCATGCCCCTGTCAGAAGGAGTGCACCCACGATTATAAAGTGTGAAATAAATAGTATTAACAATGCGCTTCTGAGGACAAACCTGCTTTTTTCAGGTCAAAAGCGCATTGACTTGAAATGCACTAAAATAGCAATGTGCTGCGATTGTGCTAGTGGCACACCTCTTTTAAATAAGTCTGCACCTTGCATCGTGAAGTTGGCACACAGTCTACAGGTAATTAGATGGCATAACGGAAATGTGAAAACCAGACTATGCATTGACATAAACTAACAAATCTACTGATGCAAGTCAGGAAACGTGGCACAAATGTGCTCCATAGACCATCGTAATAGGGCCTAATGAGTTGCTTTCCATTTTGTAGCTATCGTCAGTGGGGGAAAAGTGTCAGAAGTTGACAACTTGGCTGTGAGTGCATGTACGGGAGTGTGGCTGGTCGGCAGTCAGTGACAGTAGACCTGAATCATTAAAACCCAGCGCTTGTCAGTAATGACAGCCTGATAAGAGTGGTGGTAGAGGCTCTTGTCCTTCCTCGGTCACACACACACACACAGACAGACTATTGATTTCGTGATTAGGCCGTCTGTCTTGGCTTCTTATTAAGTCTGTCGATGGCATTGGCTCTGCAATTGCATTGACTGCCCTCTGAGTGTTTTCTAAATGACAGGAAAACAGACTGTCGTTGCTGATATAGCACTCTTCTAAGTCCGTGTGGTAACTTGTGTCATCTTTCATGTCAAGATGTTTTTCCTTAAATTCCATTCCAATTCCTCCACCAGCTCATCATTTTTAAACTTTTTATTTCCTCCAGCTGCATCACTTCTTAAGGCATCCTACCTTTTTTTTATGTCCTTCCCATCCCCATATGCATCCCTGTCTGATCCTGAGCTGAGACACTTTATCAATGTCAAAAATACGGCTGTATTCTGTTGGGAGGGAGGGAGGGATGGATGGATGGATGGATGGATGGATGGATGGAGACATGTTACAGTGTAAAAATGAGAAATGAAAGAGACAAATTCCAAACAGAAACTACGCTTCCTTTTCTCCTTTGTGATAAAAATACTGTTTTGTTTTGGGTTTTTTTTAATCCATTTAAACTCTGGGTGTGTCTGTTGCTTAGCTTCTCTGGGCCACATTCACACAGCTTTTTGTAAATCCAAAAACCATCTCCCTCCTTTCTGATCTACCCTTTTTCTCCCACACACACTGTGCTGTGCATCAGAAACGCAGCAAATCTCCAGTCAATTGGCGAGCTGGGAGCAAAGTGGCGGTTTACTGTACAGACAAACATTACTTCTTTAGCTCCTCCACACAGCACTTCAGCTGTGCATTCATGTAGATGGTGAATAAGGACACAAAAGAACTGCAGCTGTGCTCATCTCTCCGTGTGTGAATGTGGTCCACGAGTGTTTATCCATATTTATTGATGTACGTTCTTATGAATTCTAGTCCTGTCCCTGTATTATATTATTTACGAGACAAATGATCATTAAAGGAAACCCTTGTTTGGATCTGTTACCAGCTTGATGGAGTGGTTATTTATGTTTATGTAATTAAATCTTTTTTTCTTAATTATGCATATTTGATTTAATTTTAGCTGGTAAAAAAAAAAGTAGCAGCAAGTGCAGTCACCGCGGTGTCGTACCATGACATTATGGATGAGAAAAATGAGAAATGTTGACTGCATTTTAGGCTGCAATTATGTGGTTAAAGCTTTTTAGAGTCTCCATGGTGTGCTTGAATTGGATTAAAAACATTCAGTGCAAAGTAAGATAACTGTGATATAAATAATGATAAACAACATAAATCGTGCAGCAATTAAAAGGTGGTTTTAAAGTAAGAAGTAAAAGATACTGGAGTAATTGATCATACGGTGTGCTCTCAAAAATAGGCTGAGAACTTTTAAAGAAGTAGTTTAATATTTAGTGAAAATGCTTAAATTCTTTGCTGAGCTACGATAGGAAAGATTGGACCAAAAGCTATGGTTCTATGGCTACATGCAGCTAACGCATGCCGGTAGCTTTAAATCTACATTTTCAAGAAGTTTCTGTCAGAGATGTCACAGGTCACGTGAGTAGATGGACTATTTTGATTTCTGGTGCTAAAAGGGAGTCACCGAGCCAACTACTGCAATCAGCTGCCCTGCTTTTCCAAAACAACACTAATATTGATTATATCAGATCAGAGAATTAATATTGTAACTGCCAAAAACAAATAATATATATAATGATTTCTTGTTGTTTGACAGCTGGTTGACTATTATAGCCTTCTAGTTCAATTCCTGTTGAATTTATATACCCAAACTTAGCCAGTTTCAGCATCAGAAGTTTATTCTCATAAGCACAGTCAACAGACGTTACACTATATCTTGAAATTCTTATTACTACATACGTGACTCGCTTCACAAAAATCAAAAGAATATAAAAAAGTGTGCTGTGCCTGATGCACATGCGCAGTGAGTGCACTGATTTCATGGGGGATCGGGCATTGAGGGGGTGGTTTAGTGTTCACGAGTCTGATGGCCTGTGGGTAGAAGCTGTTTGACAGTCTGGATGTGCAGGATTTTACACTCCTGTAACGCCTTCCTGACGGCAGGAGTAAGAACAGACTATGTTATGGATGGGTATTACAGTCCTTGATGATGTTGTGGGCCCTCCTGGTGACCCTGGTGATGTAGATGTCCACGAGCAATGGAAAGGCCGCACCAGTGAGGGATTTCTGCAGTTTTCATCACATGCTGGGGAAGCCTTCCTGTCCGGAGCGGTGCAGCCACCGTGCCACACTCTGATGGAGCTGGTGATGACAAGCTCAACTGTACATCTGGAGAAGCTGTCGAATTTTGATTGACATCTCAAATTTCCTGAGGCTCCTTAGGAAGTGCAGTCTCTGCCAGGCTGTATAATTGGCTCTCTCTCAGTCTGAGATGTAAAACACAAAAGTGGGGTGGTTCGAATTTTGGAGAAAAGTGGCAAATTTACAGGGAAAAAGGAAAATCTTCAAAGAATAATATTTTTTTTAAGCTTATGGGGGTGTAAAACTACCAATATTTCCTTAGTTAAATCCACTTAAAAAAGTGCAATTTAATTAAATAAATGAATTTCTTTTGTTTTTTGTTTTTTTTTAACTTTCGTTTTAAAACCCTATTAAGAATAGAGAAATTTGTTCTCTCTCCCACGGCTGCAAGAACAAAGTGACATCATTTTGCTCTTGTAGCTTGTTCCTGACACATCATCTTAGCAGAACTTTTGCGTGGTGTCCAAGAACTGTTGTGTGATTGGTCAGAAAGGTGAATTTCCCAGTAGTTCTGCACTTCAGTTTCTTGTGAAGCATGAGATGTCCTGGCCAGAAACAACTTTGTTCTTGCCACCTCAAGAAAAAGAAAAAATTTCTCTGTTCTTGCGGAGTATGTACTGGTCTGGAGGTATAAAGTGTTTTTGTTTATGTTTTTTTTTTTCATTTTAATTTTTTTTATTACTTATTTTGTACCCATAGGTAGATTTGTTTTGCAGTCTGGTGACAAGCCACCAGCTGCTGGTCGCTGCGTGCGCAAGCGCCCCATATCCCTAACCTGCATGTTTTTGGCATGTGGGAGGAAACCGGAGAAATCCCGGAGTAAACCCACGCAACACGGGGAGAACATGCAAACTCCACACAGATCACTGTTGGCTGGGGGCAGGGATCGAACCAACAATTTCACGATCCCCACGATCCCCCGGCCGAGGGTAAACTGTGCTGCCACAGTGCTAACCACTGCGCCACCGTGCAGCCAACTACATTATAAGGTGACATTTTTTGCTGTGTTAAAGCTAAAGTTTGCTCTTGTGCCTTAAAACTGCACATTTTGTGTGTTTGGCTTTCCATACATTAGAAACTTGCTTTTATAGACTCTATGGCACATATACAGGAAGCAAAGACACAGATACTGGTGATTAATGGTAAGTATTAAAATACTTGTTTTTTTGCCATATTATTTATTCTGTTGCATTGTTCAAATGTTGAGGTGAAGCCTAGTTAGCGAGCTACTATTGTTCTATGGTAGCATTTGCCATTTTTTGTCAAAGCACGGGCTTACAGACGTGGACAAAATTGTTGGTACCCCTCTGTTAATGAAAGAAAAACCCACAATTGTCACAGAAATAACTTGAATCTGACAAAAGTGGTAATAAATAAAAATTCTATGAAAATTAACCAGTGAAAATCAGACAATGCTTTTGAATTGTGGTTCAACAGAATGATTTTAAAAAACAAACTCATGAAACAGGCCTGGACAAAAATGATGTTACCCCTAGAAAAGATTGAAAATAATGTGACCATAGGGACATGTTCAACCAAGATGTGTCCTCTAATTAACATCACAGGTGTCTACAAACTTGTTATCAGTCAGTCGGTCTATTTAAAAGGTGACAAGTAGTCACTGTGCTGTTTGGTGACATGGTGTTTACCACATTAAACAAGGACCAGAGGAGAGAGTTGTCTCAGGATATTAAAAAGAAAATTATAGACAAGTATGTTAAAGGTAAAGGCTTTAAGGTAAAGGTAAAGGCACATATTATTCAGAAATTTAAGATCCACTGGACTGTAGCCAACCTCCCTGGACGTGGCCGCAGGAGGAGACGGATAATACGAATGGTAACAAAAGAGCCCAGAACAACCTTTGAACACATTCATGGTGAACTCCAAGGTCAAGGTGCATCAGTGTCAGATTGCACCATCCGTCATTGTTTGAGCCAAAGTGGACTTCATGGGAGACGACCAAGGAGGACACCACTGTTAAAAACAAATCATAAAAAAGCCAGACTGGAATTTGCCAGACTGCATGTTGACAAGCCACAAAGCTTCTGGGAGAATGTCCTATGGACAGACGAGGCAAAACTGGAATTTTTTGGCAAGGCACATCAGCTCTATGTTCACAGACGCAAAACTAACTAACTAACTAACCTGCACTTATATAGCGCTTTTCTAGTCACAAAGACCACTCAAAGCGCTTTCATTAATACTAACCCTCTATTCTAGGGGCCTATAGGAAACAGATATCTAGGGACAATTTAGAACAGCCAATTAACCTAACATGCATGTCTTTGGCATGTGGGAGGAAACCGGAGAAATCCCGGAGTAAACCCACGCAACACGGGGAGAACATGCAAACTCCACACAGATCACTGTTGGTCGGGGGCTGGGATCGAAATGAAGCATACCAAGAAAAGAACACTGTCCCTACTGTGAAACATGGAGGAGGTTCTGTTATGTTCTAGGGCTGCTTTGCTGCATCTGGCACAGGGTGTCTTGAATCCGTGCAGGGTACAATGAAGTCTCAAGACTATCAAGGTATTCTAGAGAGAAATGTGCTGCCCAGTGTCAGACAGCTTGGTCTCAGTTGCAGGTCATGGGTCTTGCAACAGGATAATGACCCAAAACACACAGCTAAAAACACCCAAGAATGGCTAAGAGCAAAACATTGGGCTATTCTAAAGTGGCCTTCTATGAGCCCTGATCTAAATCCTATTGAACATCTGTGGAAGGAGCTGAAACATGCCATCTGGAGAAGGCACCCTTCAAACCTGAGACAACTGGAGCAGTTTGCTCATGAGGAGTGGGCCAAAATACCTGCTGAGAGGTGCAGAAGCCTCATTAATAGTTACAGAAATTGTTTGATTGCAGTGATTGCCTCAAAAGGTTGTGCAAGAAAATATTAAGTTAAGGGTACCATCATTTTTGTCCAGGCCTGTTTCATGAGTTTGTTTTTTAAAATAATTCTGTTGAACCACAATTCAAAAGCACTGTCTGATTTTTATTGGTTAATTTTCATAGAATTTTTATTTATTACCACTTTTGTCAGATTCAAGTTATTTCTGTGACTATTGTGGGTTTTTCTTTCATTAACAGAGGGGTACCAACAATTTTGTCCACGTCTCTATATGATAATGCTTTACTTTTGAGCTTTAGTGCAATTTGAAAGTGTAAGTTATTTTTAAGCAGTGAAAATCTAAAAAAAATCTGCCTTTAGTTATTTTTCTGAATTTATAGTTTATTTTCAGGTCATTGTTGAAATTATTGTTACATTAAAAAATATTGATTATTGATACTGAAGGAATAATTCTGTTTTATTTTGGTTTGTTTTATTTAACTTTATATTTCTATGTATTTGTCACTCAGGTTCTAGTTATGCACAGTAAAAATTGCAGTGAAAAATGTTTTTATTTTTATTACGAAAAAGACAAATTTATAAGAAAAAAGGTAATAAATATACAATTAAAAAGTCACAAATTTATGAGATTAAATACAGACTCTGGTGGATATAAATCCCTTATTAAAAAAAAAAAAACAATCTACATTGTCTAAAATAGTATCTTATGCCATTTTTTTCTACAGAAAAAACTTTCATTGTCTTACAGTTTCATGTTGTGGGACTCACATATGCACATATGTATATCATTGTATGATTCATATGTATACCACCTTAGGCTTCACATCTCAGACGGAACAAAGGACTGAGCCGCTCTGGAGATAACACGAGGATGTGAAAGTTTAGTCTTTGGCATGCAAGGAGACAGCCTGGGGGGATTTCGCCCAGGGGCCAGAGACTGAAGGTGGGGGGTGTTAAGATCAGGAGAAAGTTACATTGTTACTGGGGATTAAGTGCCATGTGACTGTGTGTTTTGATGTCCTGGTATAAAGGGGACAGATGTTGGGGGATTCTCTCTCTTTTTCTGCTTTTTGGATGATGTTGGAGAATGTGAATAAACCTGACTTGTGAAATAAACTCAGCCTCGTCCTTCCACATTCTCTACACTGGTGACCCTAAGACGTATCATGAGCGGAGGAGATTCCCCCGAGCCGGGCTCGTCAGGATCCAGCCAGGCAAACGCAGCCACAGTCAAGCTACCAAACTTCTGGCAAGACAACTCGTGCTCCTGGTTCCACTTGGCCGAAGCACAGTTCGCCCTCCGGGGGATAACGGCAGATGACACGAAATTCTACCACGTCATTGCCAAGCTCAACAACCGCACGGCTCGACATGTGCAGAGCCTGTTGGAGCGCCCACCGGCCGACGACAAATACAGCGGGTTGAAGGCTGCGCTCATCCGGCGTTTCACTCCCTCAGTCCAGGAGAAAGCTGAGAGGCTCCTGGCTCTGAACGACTTGGGAGATAGCACGCCCGTCGACCTGATGGAGGACATGCTGAGGCTGAAGGGCTCAGACGACGACAACTTCCTTTTCACCCACATTTTCCTGAGAACCCTACCGTCGGCCACGAGAGCGACCCTGGCCAGTTCACCGTTGTTGGCCCAGCGGGACTTCCGCGCGCTGGCCCAGGAGGCACAGCAGATTCTCAACGCCAGCAGACAGCACGTGGCCACCGCAGCAGCGATGGAACTCGGCGCGACGGCCAGAGATGGCAGGGGGCCAGAGGCGGCGGTAGCAGACCCACCGACAACGGCGGCGGCGAGGGCCAGGGATCGCGAATGAGACGACCTCTGTTTCTACCATCGCCGCTTCGCAGAGAGGGCGCGCAAGTGTATACCATCGTGCCAGTTCAAGAGCTCGGGAAACGCCAAAGCCGGGGGTCGGTAGCAGCCGCAGCCCTCGGGGAAGAGAACAAGCTGCTCTACTTGACGGATGCGCGTTTGGGGAAGCAATTCCTCGTGGACACAGGCTCCCAAGTGAGTTTCATCACGCCAACCTACGCTGACCGGCTGGCGGGCCCCGGAAGTCACGAAGCGTCAGCAGTGAACTGCTCGAGGATTAAGACCTTCGGTGAGAGGACTCTGCTTCTGTCCCTACACGGCCGTATATTTGAGTAGACTTTTGTTATAGCTGAAGTGAGCTTCAGTATGTTAGGGGCTGATTTTCTGTGGTCACGTGGTTTGTTGGTTGATCTTGCTAATAGGCGCCTGGTTAATGCACTCTCTTTTTATTCTATTCCCTGTGCAGCCCGAGTGACCCCGCCCACAGCACAAGCCAACGTCGCAACGGCAAGCGGTAAGTTCCACACACTGCTCACTCAGTTCCCAGCCCTCACGGTTCCCACATTTTCAGCAGCAGTCGCCAAACACGGGGTGGAGCATTTTATTACTACCACCGGACCGCCCGTTTTTGCAAAAGCTCGGCTCTTGGATGCAGCTAAACTGACCATAGCGCGTGAGGAGTTCGCCAACCTGGAAAAGTTGGGCATCATCAGGCGTTCGAAAAGCCCATGGGCTTCCCTGCTGCACATGGTCCCTAAAGCTGATGGCTCGTGGCGACCTTGCGGGGATTTCCGCGGGTTGAATAATGCTACAGCGCACGACCGCTACCCAATCCCGCATATCCAAGATTTTTCCGTCCATTTGGCGGGGGTGCGCGTTTTTTCTAAGATAGACTTAGTGCGCGGGTACCACCAAGTCCCAGTGCGCGCTGAGGACATACCCAAAACAGCGGTAATAACTCCGTTTGGCCTATTCGAGTTTTTGCACATGCCGTTTGGGCTTAAAGGCGTGGTGCAGACGTTCCAACGCATGATGGACGCGGTGTTGCGCGATCTCCCCTTCGTGTTCGTCTACCTGGACGACATATTGGTAGCCAGCGCGTCCGAAGACGAACATGAAAATCACCTCACGGCAGTTTTCCGGAGGTTGGGAGAGCACGGGTTAATAATCAACTCAGCGAAGTGTCAGTTCGGGGTGACGCAGATTGATTTTTTGGGGCACCGCGTCTCTCCAGAAGGAGCGGTTCCTCTGCCTGACAAAGTGCGTGCAGTAATAAATTTTCCCCAGCCACAAACGGTTAAAACTTTACAGGAGTTTTTGGGAATGGTGAATTTTTATAACCGTTTCCTCCCCCGCGCAGCGCAGCTCATGCAACCATTGTATGCTGCGCTAAAAAACAAAAACCCACAAATAAAATCGAATGGTCTCCGGAGTGAGAGCGAGCATTCTCGGAGGTCAAAACAGCCCTGGCAAACGCTGCGTTGTTGGCACATCCAGACCCAACGACCCGCATAGCGCTCACTACTGACGCATCAGATGTGGCCATAGGGGCCATCGTGGAGCAGCATGTAGCCGGGGCTTGGCAACCGCTAGCCTTTTTCAGCAGGACCTTGCGTGATAGCGAGCGAAAATACAGCGCATTCGACAGGGAGTTGTTAGCTCTCCACTTGGCCATTCGCCACTTCCAGTTCTGGTTGGAGGGACGCCGTTTCACCGCGTTCGTCGACCACAAGCTGCTGACTTTCACGATGGCCAAGGTTTCAGAACCATGGTCAGGCCGGCAGCAGAGGCAGCTGGCTGCAATCTCAGAGTTTACTACAGATATTCAGCATGTGGCGGGTAAACTAAATGTAGTGGCAGACTGTCTCTCGCGCGCCGTAGCGACTCCAGTCCACGTAGGGATAGATTATGCAGCCATGGCTGCGGAGCAGGCTAGCGGCGCCGAAGTCCGCGTGGCCCCAGTCTGCGTAGGGATAGATTACGCAGCCATGGCCGCTGATCAAGTTAGCGACGTGGACGTGTGCGCGCTCCAGTCTGGACCAACAGGGTTAAGGCTAGAGAACAGGGTGCTGCAAGATGGTATGCCCCCCCTAATCTGCGATGTCTCCACGGGACGACCACGCCCGGTGGTGCCAACCGCGTGGCACCACCGCGTTTTTGACTCGATTCATTCTCTGGCGCACCCGGGGGTGCGCGCATTGGTCAAAATGGTAGGAGAGAAATTTGTATGGCCGAGCCTGTGCAAGCAGGTTAGAGAGTGGGCGGCAGCCTGCTTGGCTTGTCAATGAGCCAAGGTACACAAACACACGAGAGCTCTCTTGGAGCCATTTCACATCCCGGCTAAGAGCTTCGACCACGTTCACGTGGACCTTGTAGGCCCCCTCCCGCCATCGCAGGGGTGCACACACCTTCTGACAATGGTAGACCGCACCACGCGCTGGCCTGAAGTGGCCCCACTGTCATCAACCACAGCCGAGGAGGTGGCGCGTGCGTTTTTAACGGCATGGGTAGCGCGCTTTGGAGTTCCGTCGGACATTACGTCCGACAGAGGTCCTCAATTTGTTTCCGAGCTTTGGTCAGCGATGGCCCGCAGCCTGGGGGTAACGATCCACCGTACTACCACGTATAACCCGCAGGCTAATGGGTTATGCGAACGTTTCCATAGGTCATTGAAGGCGGCCCTCAGAGCGTCGCTTACAGATGCAAATTGGGTGGACAGGCTACCATGGGTTTTATTGGGGTTGCGTGCTGCACCTAAAGAGGACTTAGAAGCCTCCCCAGCTGAGTTAGTTTTTGCACAGCCACTCCGGCTACCCGGGGAATTTCTCCCAGATAATCCTGCGCCAGAATGTTTCCCGGCTCAGCGGTTGCAGGGTGGCACGGAAGCGGGCATGCTGCCAGGCCCCGTTCACCACAGTTTTCCGCGTGTTTTTGTGCCTAAGGCTCTAAAAAATGCGGAGTTTGTTTTTGTCAGACACGATGCGCATCGCCCGCCGTTGCGACCGCCTTATGATGGACCATTTAGAGTGCTGGAAACAGGGGATAAACATTTTTTGCTAGATTTGGGGGGCAGGAAAGAAAAGATTGGCATAAACAGACTCAAACCCGCCTTTGTGTTGGCCGACGAGGATGTGCTGTTGGCTACGGCTCCTCAGCGCGGCAGACCTCCTAAGAAGCATTCACCAGAGCACCCACAGGGATTGACTAACAGTTCTCATCCCCAGACAGCGGCTCCCCAGCAGGAGGGCGCCGCGAAAGTGGTAAAGCCCGCTTACAGCAGGTATGGGTGGAGACTGAGGCCCAAGCAACACGTGGACTGATGTGTAATAATTTTACCATGACTTGCAGACTGTTATTACGTTGTTCCATCTTAGACGTTTGGGGGGGTCATGTGGGACTCACATATGCACAAATGTATATCATTGTATGATTCATACGTATACCACCTTAGGCTTCACATCTCAGACGGAACAAAGGACTGAGCCGCTCTGGAGATAACGCGAGGATGTGAAAGTTTAGTCTTTGGCATGCAAGGAGACAGCCTGGGGGGATTTCGCCCAGCGGCTAGAGACTGAAGGTGGGGGTGTTAAGATCGGGAGGAAGTTACATTGTTACTGGGGATTAAGTGCCATGTGACTGTGTGTTTTGATGTCCTGGTATAAAGGGGACAGATGTTGGGGGATTCTCTCTCTTTTTCTGTTTTTTGGATGATGTTGGAGAATGTGAATAAACCTGACTTGTGAAATAAACTCAGCCTCATCCTTCCACATTCTCTACAGTGTCAATCTTTTCACTTTTCTTCCTTTAAACGCCAGGATCTGTGAATAGGCCCACCCACATCCCACAAGACTAATGGTGGCTAGTGCTACATTAAACAGAATAAATCCTGTGATAAAAAAGACTTACTGGTTGAAGGACATGCCCAGTTGTATGCACGGTGGCCCACAATAATGACTGAAATTGCATTGTCCTTAAAAACAGTTTAATGGTTAAAAAAAAAAAAAAAATCTTCATTTCAGTCAAGTTTTCAAAGCAGCTGTACAAAAATGCTAACAGGCCCTGGAGGCTATTTTAGGCAGGCCAGAAACAGTTCTTAGTCCTGAGTGGCTCAATACTACAGACCTGTTATACTGACGTTACCAAAAATGTGTAACGGATGCCAACTAGTACTGTTCGGCGTAGAACGTTAGTAAACCTCCCTCCCGAAAGCCTCATACAGTATCGGTAGCGCTGAGCTATCGGTCGGACCTTTAGCTCAGCGCGATCGTGCTGTGTCTCCCATGCTCGAACTGTGTGTAGTTGACTGAGAGGTCGCGGGTTCGTGTCCCGTGTGGGGCGAACTGCGCAGGATGATCTCTGTCACAAATGCTCCTTCTAAAGTTGCCTTTTTCCAAGGGGAGGAGCTTAACTTAAATTTCACAGCAATCAAACACAGGCATGACACATTTGAGTGATTTCACTCTTGATACTGTATGTCTCGTAAAGCAGTGTTGGAACGCTACATGGCAGTACACGGCCACTACTGACGCCACTACTTTTGCAGTAATGTGCCGCGTAATGAAATTACTGTTTAAAAATTCAGTAATGCATTACTTATTGAAATTTGATCAGATGCGTTACTTGCATTACTTGTTTTATTAATATGGATAGATATTTTTGGCACAAATAAATACAAACTGACACTACATAGCTGACACAGCCATCAGTCAATCAGTAATTAGAACTTAAAAGTCCCATTCACTGCACTTTTCCCACAGGTAGAGTGCTCCCACAAGGTTTTAATGAAATGTTTGTAGTTTGGTTAAATTTCCTTTAATTATTTAATTATTACAGCATCATTGTGAATAATTTTTTGCAGCCTTACTCAGAATGCCTCCTTTCAGTGCATGTCTCTTTAAATTCCTCAGAGCCGGATTTAACTCCGCCCTCTCTCTTATGTCACTATTGCTAATCTTAGCTGGCTAGTACAATAAGCACAGAAAAATTTGGCTAAATAACTACCTTTATCTAGCTGCCTTGGGTATCAGAGAAATTATAAGCTAAAATAACATGTCAGAATGACATTTATATTCAAGTGTTGTTAGATGAACAAGGATTCCAATGGAGGGGGGGGGTATAATTTATAGAAAACAGTGATCAGAACCAGCTGGATGGACAGTTAAGTGAATGCCAGTTAGCCTGTCTGTCATCCTCTCCCCACTGAGGTGAACTCTAATGCTGCTGGACTGGCCAGCATCGACCGCCTAGTCAAGCTACTGCAAACATATTGATGTAACATCATGGGGAAAATATAACAAAGTAAGCCAGAATAACACAACAGTTGATTAGTGAACCAGGTGAAAACAGGGATCTCTATTAGGGTGACTGAAATCTAAAGCAAGTAACAATATAAAATGTGCTTAGTAAGCTAACTCCCCAGTAGCACTGTCAGCTCTGAAGCTAACACTGTTGGTGCCCCGCTCTTTTACAAAGCAGACAGCTAGACTGGGCAATAATAGAGCAGCGGGCAGGTATCAAATCTGGGCTTCCTATTTCATGATGTACAGGAAAAAACCCGAAGCGTTACATCAGCTGCTCAGAGACAGGCTCAATACAAAGGCTGTGGGGGTTTTTTACATTTTGATGTTTTGTTTTTTTTTGATAATCACATGATCAATAGATGCATTACAGAAGGTTAAAACCTACAAAAACATTTTTTTCATTGAAATGGACCAATAAAATTGAAGGATAATAAAAGTGAAGCAAAATATACCTACGTTTCTGTACTTTTAGATACATGCAACAAGATTTTTAAAAACTACTGCATATTATTCAATGTTGCAAGAGTTTGTCCCTCTTTCCTTAAAATCAAATGTAAATGCATTCAGTTTAGCTTTAAGCCTTGTTTTTTTGTGTTTCTTTTTTGATTTTAACCAGGGAACGGTCCACTCTTTTCTGACCCTAAGCATATTAAGGTCAGAGTATGCTGTCTTTGGAAGATCATTTTTTTCACTATGGAGATACCAGTTAAAACTAATGCAATTTTACTACTTTTTTTCAAATTCCAATGTATCCCTGGCTAAAGGAACAGAAAAGGCTGCCAAGGGCAAATCCCACAGTGGCACAACTGAAAAGGCGTAGGAAGAAGAGAGGGAATGAAGGAGCAGACAGACAAGTGAAAGGGATCAAAAGGTACGAAGAACACGTAAGAACGGTTTTGTTTTGGCAGCAAACAGTTTGTGAATACTGCTGTTGTATGGCCTCATCTCAAAGACCTTCAGCTCACCCGAACTTCCTCTGATGAGTCCTCTCTTATCAGTGGATGGCTTCATTGCCACGCGGCACTGCCTTCTGGAAAACCCAACCTCTCCTCTTACACCCTCTCTTTCCCTCTGGCTTTCTTCTCCCTCATTTCTCTCATCTCCTTTGATATGTGACTCATTTCATTATTATTTCGAGACACCGGAAGAAGCCACGCTGCTGGGTTCTGTTTTCTGTCGACAATCAATCACTCTGAATATAGCATCTCTTTTACATTCTCTGTACTGGCTGGCTGAGAGATGTTTTCGCACAGCTCAGTGAGTTCCAAGGACAGCACTCATTAAGGCTACTTACCGGAAATTTCTCTAAAATTTGCAACCAAAAGCGACCTTCAGCTCTCCTCTGCTGGAGCACAGAAGTGAGAGATTTGTAGCATCCACTTGGAACTGCACTGCACTCTAAACAATGGCTGGTGTTTCATCCAGAACCCTTGCATATTTGGCTCCCGGGACCAGCGTGCACCTCGGCACTCGGCACTAAAGCATATCTCACCTTTTTCCCTTTAAACAGACGGGCTTTGAACCACTCCATTTATAGTCCCTGCATCTTGTATTACAACTTGGCTTTGAGATGAGCAGATAAATAACAGGCATGAAAAGACTGCTCATCATAACCTTGTTCCTGGGTCGATATCGGGCTCATCTGGCAGGCGTGGCGAATCGATGTGGATCTCTGGCATTATCCTGCATTATCGCTTAATGACGCTGCGAAAGTTCAAGAAGATTATGAAAAGCAACAAGGGGTTTAGCTCCGTCTTAGGCCTGACACTCAACCTCACGAATTAACTGTCTGTTTTTATCTTGTGCATTAACATAAAAGACTGCAGGCAAAGACACACATGTACATACGCTTCCAGGTGTTTACCCAAATTAAAAATAAAGATTAATGTGCATCTTAATCCTGTTTATCTTCCTCATCTTTATTGCAGCCAGGTTGTTGAATAGCTTCACTCATGAATCTGCATTCTTGCCGGTCTTAATGATGGCACGCTGCAGATGGCGGAATGTCAACTCGCTAACAGCTTCTTTTACAGTTGTGTGTGTGTGTGCGCTTGTGTGTGTGCGCATGAGTTAGAGCTGAGGAGTGAAGCCAGAAAAAGCACCAGCCTGAGCCAGGTCCTCCACACACCGTCAGCCCCACATTCTGCTCTGCCAGCTGTGTGTACACTGTGCAGTGTCTCGTTTTATGGCCCCATACGATGAACAGAGCATGTGGCTTTAGTGTGGTAGTTTTAGCTCTGTGGTAAAACTTCTCTAAGTACCCCTACTCTAATGTATTCCTGAGAGCGATTAGTTTACTGATTGAGATTGACTGTGCAAAAAAGATAATGACCATTTTAAGTTCAGTAATTTGACAAATGGCTCACCCAGCATTCGAATTCTCTAACAATATGGTCACAACTAAGATTTCAGTGCAGAGATGAGACTCTGATGAGAAATATTCAGCAGTAGTTTTATAATGTTTGTAAGTGACTGCAAGGGCTGCTGCTACTCAGAGTCCGTTATTCATGTTCCTGGTACTGGGGGCTGTGTGGACCCCAGAATTCTAATGGAAGATATCAATTCAATTCAACTTTATTTATATAGCACCATTTCACAACAACAATCATCTCATAGCACTTTCAACTGCAGGGGAAACCCCCACAATTGCAGAAAGACCACAGCAATCAGGTGATCCCCTGTAAGCAAGGGCTTGGCGACGGTGGAGAGGAAAAACTCCCTTTTAACAGGAAGAAACCTCCAGCGGAACCAGGCTCAGGGAGGGGCAGTCATCTGCTGCGACTGGCTGGGGAGTGAGGGATAGAGAAAATGAAAAGAACAGACATGTAGAGAGCAAATAGCACAATGCGGACTCAATCTATGGGAGAGAACAAACAGATATTAATGACCAGCAAAAAAATATATATTTCTTTGAGAGTGAAGAAAGGAGTGAAGCCCAGTGCAATTACTGGAGGTCCCCCAGCTGTCTAAACCTATTAGCAGCTTAACTAAGGGAGGGTTCAGAGACACATGATCCCTCCCTAATTGTAGGCTATATCAAAAAGGAAGGTTTTAACCCTATTCTTAAAAACAGAGATCGAGTCTGACTCCCGAATCCAGATTGGCAGCTGGTTCCACAAGAGAGGAGCTTGATAACTGAAGACTCTGCCCCCATTGTACTTTTGGAGATTCTAGGTATTACAAGTAATCCAGCATTTTGGGAGCATAGTGCTCTGTTAGGACAATAGGGTAATATCAGATCTTTTAAATAAAAAGGGGCTTGATTGTTTAGAGCTTTGAAAGTGAGAAGAAGGATTTTAAACTTAATTCTAAACTCTATGGGAAGCCAATGAAGGGAGACCAGAACCGGAGAGATATAATCTCTAGTACCTGTTAAAACTCTTGCTACAGCATTTTGGATCAACTGAAGACTTTTTAGAGATGTTTTAAGACAACCTGATAATAAAGAATTACAATAATCTAATCTAGAGCTAACAAAAGCGTGGATCAGTTTCTCAGCATCACTCTGAGACAAGATGCTCCTAATCTTGGCAATATTACGCAAATAAGTCTTAGAAACAAATTTAATATGTGAATTGAAAAACAGATCTTGATCAAAAATAACTCCAAGGTCCCTCACAGAGCTATTAGGAGAAAGAGTAACTGCATCCAAACGAAAAGTTTGATTTGGAAAGGTATTTCTAAGGTTTATTTGGACCAACAAGAATGACTTCAGTCTTATCTGAATTTAATAGCAGAAAATTACAAGTCATCCAAGCTTTGATTTCCTTAAGACAGGCGTCTAACTTGGCTAATTGATTACTATCATCTGGCTTCATTGACAGGTATAATTGTGTGTCATCTGCATAACAATGAAAATGTATACAGTGCTTTTTAATAATGTTGCTTAACGGAAGTATATATAAACTAAAAACAGTAGGGCCATCATACAATTTACCTTTACCTCTCCCCATATTCATATACTCAGATTCGGCAAAAAAATTACAAAAACAAGTTAAAAATCCATTTGTAAAGCATATGATCAAAATATGGTGTGAAGCTAAAAATTATTTAAAAGAACCACAGTTATTGTCACCATTTAGCCCAATATGGGGTAATCAATATTTTAAACCAGGAAGAGCGGACGCTGTATTTAAAGTATGGAATTTAAAAGGGATTCAAAAGATTCAAGATTTATATTTGCCATGTGCAGATAACATAATGTCTTTTGAAGAGCTGAGGGTCAAATTTAATCTTAATAGAACACATTTTTTTAAATATCTTCAACTTAGAAACTTTATTCAATCAAATCAAAATAAAGCTCTCACTCGACCTATTTATTCATCCTTGGAAAAAATGTTGATGAAAGATAGTAAAAGAAAGGGTATTATTTCAGAGTTTTATAACTCATTGACACTATCCTCAAGTGAAAATTCACAGAAAAGATTAAACTACTGGAAAGAAGATCTGCAAATCGAAATTTCAGAGGAACAATGGGAATTGGCTTGTACAGAAGCCCAAACCAAATCAATAAATGTACGTCTTAAATTGATACATTTCAAATGGTTAATGCGGATGTATGTTACACCGGAGGAGTTAAATAGATATAACAAAAATATACCAGATACATGCACAAAATGCATGGAAAGTAAAGGAACCCTATTTCATTGTGTATGGGAATGTAGAATAATAAGAGTGTTTTGGGAAGAGGTGAGGGTAACAACTGAAAAAATAATCTCAAAACAAGTCATTTTGAATCCTAAACTGTTTTTGTTGGGTCTGTACCCAGAAAAGCATAACTTTAATAAAAGTGAAAGAACATTCATAGACCTCAGTTTGCTTAATGCCAAAAAATGTGTTGCACTACTGTGGAAAAAGACTCATAGACCAGATGTGACTCAGTGGTTAAGACAGATGTTAACAAACCTTCCATTAGAAAGAATAACATATATACTGAAATCAAAGGAAATTGTGTTTGAGAATATATGGAGACCTTTTATTGATCATGTAAAAAATTTAAACATAACTCTTGAAGAAGAAGGTGAATGATGTGTGTGGACCTTGTAAATTCCAAACTGGTGAACATAATATGTATACTTATGTAATGGATTGTCTAGACTAAACAGAGGAGCACTGTTGAAGACTTGATTTTGTTGGTGGTTGTTGGTGTTTTTAGTGCATTTTTTTTTTTGTAGTACTTTAGTGTTAGTGTTTGATTGTTTGTGTCATGTTTGTTTAAAAAAAAAAAAGGTTCAATAAAGATATTGTGGGGAAAAAAAACAGTAGGGCCTAGCACAGATCGCTGTAGAACTCCATGACTGAGCTTTGAGTTGGAAGAAAACTCATTATTGACATGAACAAACTGGAACCTATTAGATAAATAAGATCTAAACCACTGCAACAAAGTTCGATTAAGTCCAACATAGTGTTCTAATCTATCAAGTAGAATATTATGATCGATAGTTTCAAAAGCTGCACGAAGGTCTAAAAGGACAAGTACAGAAACTAGTCCATTATCAGATGCGATCAGGAGGTCATTAGTGACCTTCACTAAGGCTGTTTCAGTACGATGATGGATTCTAAACCCAGATTGAAACTCTTCAAATAAACCATTTCCCTGCAAGTGGTCAAATAATTGTGTAGCAACAACTCCTTCTAAGATTTTTGAAATGAAAGGGAGATTAGAGATTGGTCTATAGTTAGCTAAAACTCCTGGATCCAGCGTTGGTTTTTTGAGTAAGGGTTTAATTACAGCAGTTTTAAAAGCCTGTGGTACATGGCCTAAAGTTAATGAAGAATTGGTTATTTGAAGAATAAAGCTACCAATAAATGGGAAGACTTCTTTATATAACCTAGTAGGAATAGGGTCTAAAAGACAAGTTGAAGGCTTGGATGAGGAAACTATTTTGTCTAACTCTAAAAGGTCAATTGGAGTAAACTGAGCCAAACAGATGTCAGTTGAAGGAGTTGTAGTAGTTATTGTATTTAAGTTAATGGTGGGAAGAATCTGACTGATTTTATCTCTGATAGATGAAATTTTATTATTGAAAAGTTCATACAGTCCTGACTAGTAAGCTCTAAGGGAATGCTAGAATTGACAGAGTCCTGACTCTTTGTCAGCCTGGCTACAATGCTGAAAAGAAACCTGGGATTATTCTTGTTCTCTTCTATTAATGCAGAATAATAACTCGTTGTAGCTTTTCTCAGATATTTTTTATAAATTAAAAGATGATTTCTCCAAGCTAAATAGATTTCATCTAAATTAGTGGAGTGCCATTTTCTTTCTAATTGACGAGTCTTCTGTTTTAAGCTACGAGTTTCTGTGTTGAACCAAGGAGTTAGAAATCTCTGATGAGACTTTTTCTTTTTTAAAGGGGCCACCATGGGATTGTGGGATTGTGGGATTGTGACATATATCTTCAACATGAGCCTGAAACTGGGGAGGGTACCACAGCTGTGGAAAACATCTTGTGTGGTACCTGTACCAAAAACTTCCCACCCCAAAGACCTGAACAGCTTCAGACCGGTGGCCTTGACGTCCCACTTGATGAAGACCCTGGAGAGACTGCTCCTTGCTCATCTCCGCCCCCTGGTGGAACCAGCGATGGATCCACTCCAGTTCGCCTACCAGCATGGCATTGGGGTGGAGGATGCTGTGATCTTCCTCCTTCACCGTTCTCTGTCCCACCTGGAGAAGCCCGGGAATATGGTGAGGATCATGTTCTTTGACTTCTCCAGTGCTTTCAACACCATCCAACCGATGATTCTGAAGGACAAGCTGCTGCGCGCAGGGGTGGACCAGCACCTGTCATCATGGATCCTGGACTACCTCACGAACCGGCCTCAGTTTGTGAGAACCCGGGACTGTGTTTCCGACACGATCATCAGTAGCACGGGGGCCCCCCAGGGAACGGTGCTGGCTCCCTTCCTGTTCACTCTTTATACTGCGGACTTCTCACACAACACAACACATTGCCATCTACAGAAGTTCTCTGATGACTCTGCGATCGTTGGTCTCATCTCCAGCGGAGATGAAGCTGAGTACAGAGGGCTTATCCAGGACTTCGTGGACTGGTGCCATCGGAACTGCCTCCAGATCAACGCGAGGAAAACTAAGGAGCTGGTGGTGGACTGCCGCAGGCATGGGCAGCCCCTCACAGCACCAGTAAATATACAGGGAACAGACATCGAGATGGTGACATCCTACAAGTACCTGGGTATTCATCTGAACAATAAACTAGACTGGTCACACAATACTGACGCACTCTACAAGAAGGGACAGCGCAGGCTGTTCCTGCTGAGGAGACTCAGGTCTTTTGGTGTACAAGGGGCGCTGCTGAAGTCATTCTATGACACGGTGGTGGCATCAGCCATCACTTTTGGAGTGGTCTGCTGGGGCAGTGGCATTACTGCAGCCGATAGGAAGAGACTGAACAAACTGATTAAGAAAGCTAGCTCTGTCCTGGGGCAACGCCTTGATCCGATGGAGGAGATAGGAGAGAGAAGGACGGTGGCTAAACTGTCATCTCTGCTGGAGTCCGAGTTCCACCCTATGCAGGACATACTGGATGCACTGAGGAGCTCATTTAGCAGCAGACTACATCATCCCAGGTGCACAACCGAGAGGTTTCGTAGGTCCTTCCTACCAACGGCTGTCAGACTGTACAACCTAAGCAGGGCTGCTCGCAGAGATAGCAAAAAGACGTAACAAACTAATAGTTTTTTGAATGCAAAAGATGCAATAGACTTACACAATGGTCCTCTCCGGCATACAACTAGGAACATACCGGTCGCTATGGAGGGTGAGAATATGTATGGGCACATAATCATACCATGTAGGATAACTAAATAGACGGTTATGCTGTTTCATCCCACCTAGCAACAATGCTCTGCACTGTGTGTGTTTATATATTTACATATTTATTCCATCTAGCTACAATGCTCCGCACTGGGTGTGTTTATATTTATATATCTATATATTTATTCCATCTAGCTACAATGCTCAGCACTGGGTGTGTTTATATTTATATATCTATATATTTATTCCATCTAGCTACAATGCTCCGCACTGTGTTTTTATATATCTACATATTATTCCATCTAGCTACATTGCTCCGCACTGTGTGTGTTTATATACTTGCATATTTATTCCACCTAGCTGCAATGCTCCGTACTGTGGGTGTTTATATATTTACATATTTATTCCATCTAGCTACAATGCTCTGCACTGTGTGTTCATATATTCATATATTTATTCCATCCAGCTACAATGCTCTGCACTGTGTGTCTGTGTGTGTGTGTGTGTGTATATATATATTTTATAGTAATATGTACATATGTATATTAGCTGCTCTTGCTTGCTTGTTTTTTTTCTTGCCTTCTGATTGTTGCTCTGAGTGTTGCTATCCCTGTGCTGTTGCAATCCTGGAATTTCCCCGTTGTGGGACTAATAAAGGCTTATCTTATCTTATGTCTAGAGTCTGATGCAGAGAAGCTATAACACTATCTACCATGCTATCAATTACAGAAGGAGCAAGCTGTCTATAGCTTATTTCCGTTGTGTTGACACCTGGCATAGAGGAAACAATGTGCATAAATTTGGTAACAACATCATATGAGAGGCATCTACTGTAGTAATATTTTTCCTTAGGGGCCAAATAGTCAGAAATAGTAAAATCAAAGGTTAACAGACAATGGTCTGACAGTACAGGGTTATGAGGAGACGCTACCGGATTTTCTATTTCTATGCCATATATCAGAACAAGGTCCAACGTATCTTGGAGATAATGGGTAGAATTTCCTACTTTCTGAGAAAACCCCATCGAGTCTAATATTGAATTAAATGCCAAATTAAGGCGATCACTATCTGCATCTACATGTATATTAAAGTCCCCTACTATAATTATTCTATCTGATTTCAACACTAAATCTGCTAAGAATTTGGCAAATTCGGATAAAAACTCTGAGTAGGCTGATGGAGGACAATAAACTATGGCAAATAAAATTGGGTTTTGGCATAATTTCTGGACCCAGGGGACAGAAGACAGACTCGAGGAAATACAATTATCCTTTTATTGTAAACCCGTGTCTTGTGTGTGAGTGCGTGTATGTACAGTGTGGTGTGTAGTGCTGGTCTCGTGCTGGGGCTGAGCAGGACGCCGTTCTGCCTGGCAACCCTATGGAGAGAAAGCACAGGTGTTAACGCTGCACCAATGCTACAAGCGTAATAAGGACAGCTGCTTACTTTGCAGGTGGTGATGCCGTGCTTCAGATTGCCCTGCGGGTGACAGCCAGGGGAAGAGCATCTAGCTCGGTGCCGGGAAGCGGGAAGGTTACCCTGGTGCTGGTGTGGAGCTGATCCGCTGCCGGGGAGGGAGGATCCACCACCAGGGAGGTCCACCTGTGCACAGGGGAAAGGAGCTTGATGTAGGGAGCTTGAAATGAAGAAGCGATGTGATTTTATAAATCAAGTTTTATTATCAGCTTCACCTCCCTAACATGTCTCATCTCAATGCAGAAGCAGAATGAAGAGGCTGAGCGTAGTCAGACCTTCATACTTATACCCACACTCAACAAAAGACATTGCATATCAAAGCTGACATCCCACATAAACGTAATCCCTCTCCATTGTCCTCTCTCTCCTCAACCTGACCCTGGGGGGTCAGGAAGTTCGATCCGGTCTCCACCGCAGCGACTCCGTCTGCTCCTTGATCTTTGCCGGTGGTTGAGACCTCCTGTCCTGTTCTGAGACGTGAGGTCATTCCACATATGTAATCTCTAAACATCCCACTTATGTCTATACATATGTAGGTATGGATATATGAATAATATAAGCCACAGCCCCTCCCCAAACGTCTAAGAAAAGGACAATCAAAATAAGTTTACAGCTTAAGATAACATCCATGATATTATACCGTTAGCATCTCAACAGGAAAAAGGAAAAATATTTTCAGCAGTCATGTTAACCTTCAAGTTATGCAGCATGATCCTGTTAAAAATTCAGTGGTAACAACAACAGTATAGTTAATGTCACAAGTCAGCCTTAAAACTGCAACGGCATGATCCGACAACATAGTTAACAACTCTTTGTCAATTTTACATCAGTCTATGTGTCGTCTGGGTTTTAATCTTCTCCCGAATCTGCTGTAGGCCCGCTTTGGCGTCCTGGCGGGTCCGTCCTGTAAGGAATCTGCAGCTTGGGGAGGAGAGTGGTTATTTGGTCCCTGCAGGGGGGCTGGGTCGTTTCTCTTGGGGGGTCTACCCCGCCGAGGTGCTCTCGCCACCCGTGCAGGCTCGTCGCTCAACATGAAAGCAGGTTTAAGTCTGTCAGTGCTGACTGTTTCTTTTCTGTCCCCTAAATCAAGCACAAAATGCTTATCACCAGGTTCCAGCACTCTGTATGGTCCATCGTATGGTGGACGGAGGGTTGGTTTTAAAGCTTCGTGTCTAACAAAAACGAACTCGGCGTTTTTCAAAGCTTGGGGGACAAAAACCCGCTGAAAAGAGTGATGTATGGGTCCGGGGAGCGTGTCCGGTCCCGTGCTGCTTAGGGGCCTCAGGGCTGGTAGGTGCCCGGGCTCTGGATGTTCTGGTAAGAACTCACCTGGGCGCCTGAGGGGTTGTGCAAAAACTAATTCTGCCGGGGAGAATTCTAGGCGCAGAACGCAACCCTAATAAAACCCAGGGAAGTTTATTCACCCAATCTGTATCCGTTAGTGAGGCCCTGAGGGCGGCCTTTAAAGACCTATGAAAACGCTCGCATAACCCATTAGCCTGAGGGTGATACGCGGTGGTGTGATGAATTGTTGACCCCAAGCTGCTGGCCATGGCTGACCACAGCTCTGAGACAAATTGAGGCCCCCTATCGGACGTGATGTCCGATGGGACGCCGAAACGCGCCACCCAGTTTGTTAAAAAAACGTGAGCGACTTCCGCGGCTGTGGTTGACGCCAACGGGACCGCCTCCGGCCAGCGCGTAGTACGATCTACCATTGTTAACAGGTGTGTGAACCCTTGCGACGACGGTAGTGGGCCCACGAGGTCGACGTGAATGTGGTCAAACCTCCTGGCTGGAATTCGGAAAGGCTCTAGAGGAGCTTTTGTGTGTTTGTGTATTTTGGCGCGTTGGCAAGACATGCAAGTCTTTGCCCATTCCTTTACATTTTTACGCAGGCCCGGCCAAACAAACTTCTCTGCGACCATTTTAACCGAGGCGTGCACCCCTGGGTGCGCGAGGGAGTGAACCGAGTCAAAAATGCGGCAGCGCCACGCGGCTGGAACTACCGGGCGAGGGCGGCCGGTTGACATGTCGCAGATTAGGGGGGGCACACCATCACGCAAACCCCTTTCCTCCAGTCTTAACCCTGTTGGTCCAGACTGGAGCGTGCGCACGTCCGCGTCACTGCTTTGTTCCTCTGCCATGGCCGCGTAATCTATCCCTACGTGGATTGGGGCCGCGTACGCGTCCGCGTTGACCATGAGTTCTGCGGCTGCGGTAGTATAATGCTCTAGCTACAATGCTCTGCACTGTGTGTTCATATATTCATATATTTATTCCATCCAGCTACAATGCTCTGCACTGTGTGTCTGTGTGTGTGTGTGTATATATATATTTTATAGTAATATGTACATATGTATATTAGCTGCTCTTGCTTGCTTGTTTTTTTTCTTGCCTTCTGATTGTTGCTCTGAGTGTTGCTATCCCTGTGCTGTTGCAATCCTGGAATTTCCCCGTTGTGGGACTAATAAAGGCTTATCTTATCTTATCTTATCTTATAATCTGCTTCCTCGTGCTCTGACAGTCTGCTACCACATTAAGTTTGCCTGCCACATGTCGAATATCTGTGGTGAACTCTGAAATTGCAGCTAGCTGTCTTTGTTGCCTGCCTGACCATGGTTCTGAAATTTTAGCCATCGCAAAAGTGAGTGGTTTGTGGTCTACAAAAGCCGTGAAACGCCGCCCTTCCAGCCAGAACTGGAAGTGGCGGATGGATAAATGAAGCGCTAGCAGCTCCATGTCAAAAGTGCTGTATTTGCGCTCGGTTTGGTTTAAAGATTTGCTAAAAAATGCTAGCGGTTGCCAGGTTCCGCCAACATGTTGTTCTACGACTGCCCCTATGGCCAGGTCTGAAGCGTCTGTAGTTAACGCTATGCGGGCCGAGGGATCGGGGTGAACCAATAATGTGGCGTTCGCTAGTGCACTTTTTACTTCCGCGAAGGCGCGTTCACGCTCCAGGGTCCATTCGACCGCGTTGGAGGGCTTTTGTTTTCTGAGCGCGGCATACAGGGGCTGCATGAGTTGAGCTGCGCGGTGGAGAAAACGGTTGTAAACATTCACCATTCCTAAAAATTCTTGTAGCGATCTGACCGTTTGTGGTCGTGGGAAATTTGCTACCGCGCGCACTTTGTCTGGCAATGGGACTGCCCCCTCTGGTGAAACTCTGTGTCCCAAAAAATCAATTTGTGACACGCCGAATCGGCATTTGGCTGGGTTGATTATTAACCCGTGCTCTTCTAGTCTCTGAAAAACTGTAGTGAGGTGTTGTTCGTGTTCTTCCTCTGACGAGCTGGCTACCAGAATATCGTCGAGGTAGACGAACACGAAGGGGAGGTCGCGTAATACCGCGTCTATCATACGCTGAAAAGTTTGAGCAGCGCCTGTGAGGCCAAACGGCATTCGCAAAAATTCAAAAAGACCAAAAGGGGTTATTACGGCTGTTTTAGGAACATCTTCCGCTCGAACCGGGACTTTGTGGTAACCGCGGACCAGGTCTATTTTAGAGAAAATGCGCGCACCCGCCAGATGTAGTGAAAAATCTTGAATGTGAGGGATTGGGTAGCGATCGTGCGCTGTCGCATTGTTTAATCTGCGGTAATCACCGCAAGGTCTCCAAGAACCGTTGGTTTTCGGGACCATATGTAGTGGTGATGCCCAAGGGCTTTTCGAGCGCCGAATAATGCCTAATTTTTCCAGGCTGGCAAACTCGTCGCGTGCTATGGCGAGCTTGGTCGCATCTAAGTGCCGAGCTTTGGCAAACACGGGTGGGCCTGTTGTGGGGATGAAGTGTTCAACCCAGTGTTTCGCTACTGTTGCTGAAAATTTGGGAACTGTGAGTGCTGGAAATTGGGTGAGGAGTTGGTCAAACTTACCTCCTGCTGTGGTGACGCTGGCCTGCACGGGTGGTGGAGAGACTCGAGCTGAGCAGGGGATAGAAGAAAATGATAGTGCATTAACCAAGCGTCTATTTGCAAGATCGACTAACAACCCATGTGCACACAAGAAATCAGCGCCCAACAAGTTAAAACTCACCGCCGCTATAATAAATGTCCACCTATAGTTGCGGCCGTGAATGGACAGAGGTAGGTTTCTTTCACCGAAAGTGTCGATGATCGAGCCGTTAGCTGCCATCGCTCCGTTTCCACGGGGTCCTGTTGCCCGGTCTGCGTTGGACGGGGTGATGAATCTCACCTGAGCTCCCGTGTCGATGAGGAACTGTTTCCCGGTGTGTCCGTCCGTCACGTAGAGCAGCTTGTTTGTCTCGCCGAGAGCCGTAGCTGCTAACCGTTTCTTGAATTTGCAGGGGGGCATGCATTTGTATGCCCTCTCGGCGAAACGTTGATGAAAATAGCAGAGGTCGTTCCGCTTGCTGCGCCTTGGTCGCGTCGCTGCCATGGTGGGCGGGCTCTGCTCCGTTGTCTGCGGTTCTCCGCTGCTCTGGGCTTCTGCGCTGAGATCTGCAGATGCTGCTGTGGCCATCTGTTCGCCGCAGGAGTTGATCAGCCGCTGCGCTTCTCGGGCCAGCGCGCGGAAGTCCTGCTGGGTGCTGCACCGCATGTTGGCCAGGGTCCCTCTCATATGCGACGGCAGAGTGCTGAGGAAGATATGTTGAAAGAGGAAGTTGTCATTGTCTGCCTCCTCCGTGGCCGTAAATCGCCAGAATCCTCCCTGCTCTTTCCTCGGCCGAGGGGACGAAACTCTCGATGAGGGTCGCCTTCAGTTCTTTGTATTTGTCGTGGGCGGGCTGTTGTTGTATCACGCTCCGCGCGCATCTTGATGTGGCGGCATCGAGCCTGGCGACGATGTGGTAAAATTTCGTTTCATCCGCTGTTATCCCCGCCAGTGCAAACTGAGCCTCAGCTTGCTGGAACCACGAGCTCGGGTCGGTTTGCCAGAACTCTGGGAGTTTGACGGTGACGGCGCTTGCCTGGGCCGTCTCTGATGCGTCTGCAGGGTGAGAACGCTTTTCTTCCGTTCTTACGGCGGAGCTGGGGATGGTGCTCAGTTGAGCTCTCTCTGAAGATTCTGCTGTGGGGGAACGTCTTCCATCCGTTCCCCTGTCTGCATTGGCGACGGCGCTTGCCTGGGTCGCCTCTGATGAGCTTGAAGCGGGAGAACGTCTTTGGTCCATTCTCACGTCTGGTCACCAGTGTAGGGAGCTTGAAATGAAGAAGCGATGTGATTTTATAAATCAAGTTTTATTATCAGCTTCACCTCCCTAACATGTCTCATCTCGATGCAGAAGCAGAATGAAGAGGCTGAGCGTAGTCAGACCTTCATACTTATACCCACACTCAACAAAAGACATTGCATATCAAAGCTGACATCCCGCATTAACGTAATCCCTCTCCATTGTCCTCTCTCTCCTCCACCTGACCCTGGGGGGTCAGGAAGTTCGATCCGGTCTCCACCGCAGCGACTCCGTCTGCTCCTTGATCTTTGCCGGTGGTCGAGACCTCCTGTCCTGTTCTGAGACGTGAGGTCATTCCACATATGTAATCTCTAAACATCCCACTTATGTCTATACATATGTAGGTATGGATATATGAATAATATAAGCCACACTTGACAAGGTAAGAGTAGTTTAAGCTTACGTGCTTCGACGTGTTGCTCTTGATCCGAGGTTGACCCAAGTCGTGGCTGCAGACGAGAGACGTGCCTTCGTGCATTTGACAGATGGCTCTGTGCTGAGTCGCTGGCAGGCTCGGCTCTTAAAGCCAGCTGGCGAATGGCGACAGGTGTGCACGCAGCTGAGACAGATGATGGCCCTGCGGCCGTCATGACAGGTTTAGCTTAAAATTGCTAAAATACCCAATACTGAAGACCAGGCCCTCAAAGGAATTATAACGTGTTTTTTGCTTTACATTAACTAGTAATTTGGAATGGTAAATTGTTGTTACTCCTCCACGACCAGAACTTCTGGGATTTTGACAGTTTAAAGGCCAAATGTCACGTAATTTTTTTTTCTAAATGACAACGAATTTAGATAAAATACACATAGCTTAAACCAAATATTCATACCGGAGACCATATCACCCACCTGTATTTACATAATTGCACAAAATACACCAGGTGAAGTCCCCACCTTGCTCGCTGGCTTGTGACAGCCAGTCCAGACCACGCCCATGTTTTTGACGTCACAAGTTGTACCCTGGCTGCCCTGCCTATCCACATTCACACTTATCAACATTGGACAATCATGACGGAAAGTGACAACGATTGTGAACAAATTAGTTTAGTTTTGTCTTTTTTTTTTGTCTTTTTTTTGTCAGTGGTTCAGACAGTGACAGAGGCATAGAACCTTACAGGTTCGAGCCGTCCGAGACGGAATCAGATGCTTTGTCTGATGACAACAGTTCCGACGATGACCAGAGAGCAGAACCAGTGGAAAATGTCATTGAACTGGACATTAATCGCCTCCAGAATTGGGAAGCTGAAGGGGGTCTGTCGAGGGCGCCCCATAAATATTGATTTTTCGGAAGCCATTATTATTACAGTGGAGGAGAGCTGCTGCTGTCAAGAAACTGACCAGATCAATATGAGAATGGAGGCGCATACCTGTCAAGTGAGACGTTTTCGCCGTATTTTAATACCGTAAAACGCGGCTATAAGGGACGGCGGAGTAATAAGGGACACTTTTCTGGGAAATGTTTTAAATGTAATTCGTGTTGTTATTGTCAAATATTTTAAGGAAAATACGGGGAAAATGCAATTTTAGCAAAAACGGGCGTATTGCCATTTCTGTACGCCCAAAAGAAAAATATACGGGAAAAAAAATTGAGTGTGTTGAGGAGCACGTCGTGTGTGTGATCCCCCACAGCTAGGGTGCTGGCAGATGGCTCAGCCTGAGCTATTCGCACTACATTGAGAAGTGTGGACTCAATCATTAGTCTGATTGTCAGGGCGGGCAGATCGCTCAGCGGGAGCTATTATCACTACAATGAGAAGTCATTAGGATAATGGTTTAACACTTTCAGCTGTGCTGCGGCTGCGGAACAGAGAGGAATCGCCTTACAAATACAGAATTCTGCTTTTTTTTTATTTTGCGCCGGACGCTGAGTTGTGTTGTTATTGTCAAATATCCATGAATCCTTAAAATATTTGACAATAACAACACGAATTACATTTAAAACATTTCCCAGAAAAGTGTCCCTTATTACTCTGCTGTCCCTTATAGCCGCGTTTTACGGTATTAAAATACGGCGAAAACGTCTCACTTGACAGGTATCAAAACATTTCCCAGAGAAATGTCCATTATTACCCAGCTGTCCCTGATAGTCCCGTTTTAAGGTATGGGTGAAATATCCAATTTTTTCTTTCTTGTTGCTCACTTCAATCTTCCAGTCTCCATATAAACAATCAATCGGGATACCCCAAGCATCAAACTAAGGTACAATCTATTTCGTCACTTCCGCCTTCTTCCCCAGGCGATTCCAGGGGCCGTGAGTAGGAATGTCAGGCCAAGTGCGGCAGTTTTAAATTAACGAATATTCCAGCGTTACTGAAGCATATGCACCAAGACCCGAACGGATCGGTTCCCTTTTATATCTAGTTTCAAGACATTTAAAGTACCCTGTTACGTGACATTTGGCCTTTAAATAACCAGAGGGAGTTGATTCATTTAAACCAACATAATCCTCTTGCCCTAACCAAGTCTCTGTAAGGGATATTAAATCAGTCTGATGATCAATTAATAGATCATGGACTAGCAGAGACTTGGGAGTTAGAGACCTAATATTTAACAAACCGCATTTAATTTTTAAATTATGAGGAGGAACAGAGGCCAAATCATTCATTTTAGAGGCTTTATGTTTAATGTGAGTTCTACCAACTTTCTGTTTAATCACTTTGGAATGCATATATATTATATTTTTATTTACTTTGGAGGGAGCAGACAGTGATTCTCTGATGGGGAAGACAGGGGCTAAGTTGAGGGGTGGCGGATGAAGAGGAGCTGCAGAGAGGCGTGTAAGACTGTGACTCTGCTTCCTGGTCCCAACTCTGAGTTGTCAATGTTTTGGAAATTTGGATAAAAATGATGCCAGATTGTTAGATAAAAGAGATGCACCATCCAAAATGGGATGGACACCGTCTCGTCTAATAAGACCAGGTTTTCCCCAAAATGAGTTCCAATTGTCAATGTAGCCCACATTGTTTGCAGGACACCACACAGACAGCCAGCGGTTGAAGGATGACAAGCGGCTAAACATGTCATCACTGGTCAGATTGGGGAGGGGCCCAGAGAATACTACAGAGGCAGACATTGTTTTTGCAAAGTCACACACCGATTCCACATTAAGTTTTGAGACTTCCGACTGCCAGAGTCGGACATCGTTAATGCCGGCGTGGATAACAATTGTGGAGTATTTACAGTTACTTTTAGCCAGCTTTTTCAAATTTGACTCGATGTCGCCTGCTCTGGCCCCAGGAATGCATTTGACTACAGCCGCTGGAGTCTCTAGGTTCACGTTTCTGACTACAGAGTCGCCAATGATCAGATGAGTTTTTTCCTCACCGGGTGTGTCACTGAGTGGGGAAAAGCAAATAGAAACATGAACAGGTTGGTGGTTAACCGGGGCTTTGCAGCTAGGCTTCCTTCTCACCGTCACCCACCCATTCTCCTCGCTGCTGAGGAGGACCGGAGGACCGCTAGCAGGACGCCCTAAGCTAGGGTGCTCCACTGCAGCTAAGGGACGTCCGTCATTATTAACTGGCGCAGACGGTGTTTCAATGCAGCGGAGCCAGGATTCCAAATCAGACAACCTCGTCTCGAGCACCTCAAAAAGACAACATTTAGTACATTTACCGTTATCACTAAAAGAGGCAGAGGTGTAGCTAAACATCTGACATAGAGAGCACACCAGAGGACGAGAGGAAGGAGACCTAGTAGCCATTGCTAGTGGCTAACCCAAAGCTAACAAAAACACCGATGAAAGGTGAACAGAAGGCTAAAGAGGGTGATTAGATGACACTGAGTGCACACACAGGTGCAAGAGGCTTGATAAACAGAAGTGAGAGCTAACGGTAGATGGAAAAAAAAGTGATTAAAATACAATTAAAGGCAAAATCCTCAGGAGATTGAGGAGAGCTAACCACAGAGAAAACCACAGACAGACAGCAACACAGGAAGTGACGATACGTTACCACAGAAAGCCGCCCACCTCAGAAGTCGCTGGCCTGGTTTTTCACTCACCACAGAGACTTTTTCTGTTTGTGGATTCGCACGGTATGTTGTTTAATTTCAGCGATAGCTGCTGAAATTGTATTAATTTAAACTGTTTGCAAGTTTTCAGAGGTTTTGTTTGTGTTTGGTGCATTTGTACAGTTCATTTCATCAAGACTGTTGCGTAGCCTGCTAGGCTAGCCACTAGCTAAGTCTGGGAGTTCTGCACCCCTTTGGCAAGTGGAGCAAGGTATGTGTGATTTATAATATGCTCATAAATGCAATGTAAGGCCACACAGTACCCTTTAGCAGGGGTGTCAAACTTATTCCATGGAGGGCCAAAACCCTGCATGTTTTGCTTCTACCCAGTGTCATCAACAGGTGTTTTCACTGATCAGCAATCAGTGGGAAGAAATTCAGTGAAATCACCTGTTGAAGACACTGGGTGGAGGCAAAACCTGCAGGGTCTTGGGCCTCCATTGAATGAGTTTTACACCTGTGCTTTAGTGGCTGTTTATAGTGTTTTTTATGCAATATTAAGAGTGTGCTGCCCTCACAGCACGTTTCTCTGTGCTGCTAGACAGCCAGCGAACCAGTGAAGAAAACTTCGCACACAAGGCTTGCTTTTCTCTTTATAAAGTTTTCTTGCATGCGTGTGTAGCATGACGCACGAGGGAAAGTGTGTGGTAACTGAAACATACAGAACAATGCAATCACTATCTACATATTAACATGCGGGTATGCTAACACAAAGAACTAATACACATAAATAACTAACAGAAACATCGTCGCTCAACAAAACTCATTCATGTAACACTTTAGAACATCAGTGCTCTCTATCAAGTGCTTGTACATACAAATACTCACAAAGACAAAGGTTTCCCAAGACTCAAACGAAGAAGAACAACACAGCGTACTCAAATGAACTTTTAACTCCGTTTCTGTGTGGCTAGCTGACTGTAGCCGCGGGAAAAACACATCAAAGATCATCTATATCGGAAGAGCACACACTCTGCAGTAACAAAAAAACGATCCTTTAAAGAAAGATGTCTCACTTCGATAACTTTTTAAACACAGGTTTTTGACAATTTTATCACTCATTTTAACTTATTTATTCCTTTTAACCAATGTATTAACTTTATAAATTTATCAATGTCTTTTACCCAAAGACATGACACTCCCCGCTTGATATAATCACATTATATCACCACAAATACCAAACACAATAAAATATTTCCAGTGTTACATGACATCAAAAATACAGTATCACTCAGTCTTTGAAAGTAAGACTATGACCTCTGAGATGGGTCTCAGGAATACTTTTGCAGTCCCTTCTTTTACGATCCGCACTTCCACTTTGCGGACCATTTTGTCACTGCTGGGCAAAGTTTTTACAACAAGTCCCATGGGCCATTCATTTCTGTTTACTTGTATGTCCTTCAACAGAACAACTTCTCCTTCTTTGACATTTGGTTTGCTGTCATTCCATTTTGTGCGTTTCTGCAAGGTAGACAGATATTCTCCTTTCCACCTCTTCCAAAACGTATCTGCAAGATGCTGTACTTGTTTCCACTGTTTTCCAAACAACTGTCCTCCAACTATCCAGAAACCAGCACCACGGACAGCTCCTTCAGTACTGTGTCGTCCCTGATGAGCTGAGCATTCATGGAAGTGTCTTACGAGAAGTGTGGCAACATGGCTGGCAGAAGGGATGATCAGAGGGTGCTTTTCGTTGTCCGTGAGATCGGCAGAGGAGAGACGTCCACCGACTCGTAGTAGTCCATCTTTGTCCACAATTGGATTGAGCTTCTTGAGTGTTTCATTTTTGGAGTTTACCTGTTTTCCTTCTTTTATCTTTTCGAATGTCTCTTTGTGTGCTTCCTGCTGGACTGAGTGAATGATAACGTTCTCGGCTTGCGTGAGTTCTTTCATGTTTGTACATTCTTTGAGACTTTTCCATCCTTTCTGTCCACTGGACTTTTGTTTGAAAGATGCAGTAACATGGATAAGTTTGGCTACTGCCCTGCATAGCATCGCCCAGCTTGAAAATCTTTTAAACCGCTCAGAGCTCAGCTGTGACACTGATACTGCTGTTAACAGTGTTTTTACTTCTGGACGTATTTCTTTGTTCTCTTCAGGTTCCACTAGTGCATACAGATTGTCTTTGTGTGACTTATCAGGATAGTCTGTATACAAAAGGTTTGGGCCTGTGAACCATTTACTGTTTTTGAGTTCAGCGGCTGCAACAGGTCTAGTTGCCTTGTCAGCTGGATTTAGCTCAGTTGCAACATAATGCCATTGGTCAGGTTGTGTGGATAGCCTAATGCGTGCGACACGGTTGGCTACATACATGTAGAATCTTTTGGAGGTATTGTGTATGTACCCCAACACAATACGACTGTCAGTGAAAAACTTCACATTGTCTATTTTTATGTCTAACTCGCCTGTGATTAGCTCATACATCTCAACCGCAAGTACAGCAGCACAAAGTTCGAGCCGTGGTACAGTGTGTGCGGGATGAGGAGCAAGTTTAGACTTTCCCATCACAAAACCCACATGGTACTGACCGTCACTGTCTAAAGAGCGCAAGTAAGCTACAGCTCCTATTGCTACAGTAGACGCATCAGAGAAGATATACAGTTCATTACTTTTCATAGTACTTAATGAACCTGGACTGTAGCACCTTTTGATTTGCAGATCTTCAAGGACTTTTAAAGAGTCTTTCCATGTGACCCACATCTCCTCCTTTTCTGGAGGAAGTAGAGCGTCCCAGTCTCTTGCTTCATATGACAGTTCTCTGAGTAGCGCTTTGCCCTGCATGATTATGGGAGCAACAAAGCCCAAAGGGTCATACAGGCTATTGACTGTTGACAGCACTCCCCTGCGTGTGAATGGTTTGGTCTCATTGGTTACGAGGTAAGTGAAGCTGTCTGTCTGTAGATTCCAACAAAGTCCCAGACTCCTCTGAACTGGGAGAGGATCTACTCCAAGGTCCAAATCTTTTAAATCCTTTGCACGGTCCTCCACAGGAAATGCTTCCATAACTAGGCTATAGTTGGATGCAACCTTGTGAAGTCTCACATTAGATTCAGCTAACATGTTTTTGGTTCTTGTCAACAGATCAACAGCATTCTCTGGCGTGGCAACTGACGTGAGTCCATCATCGACATAGAACTGTTTCTCAACAAACTGTCTTGCGTCAGTGCCATGTTCTTTCTCACCCTCTTGTGCTGCCCGTCTCATACAGTAAATGGCTACAGCGGGTGACGGGCTGTTACCAAAAACATGAACTTTCATTCTATATTCAACTACTCCCTTAGTGATGTCATTATCCTCAAACCACAGATAGCGAAGATAGTCTCTGTGTTCTTCGCACACCTCAAAGCAATAAAACATCTGCTGCACGTCTGCTGTCAGGGCTACAGGCTCTTTTCTAAACCTCAATAGCACCCCTATCAAAGAGTTGTTGAGATCAGGTCCACTAAGGAGCACTTGATTTAGTGATATGCCGTCATACTCTGCACTAGAATCAAAAACAACTCGTATTTGATCTGTTTTTCTGCGGGTGGTATACACCAAATGTAGGCAGGTACCAGTGTTCTTTACCTTTTGGCAGGGGTGGTGCAGTTTCAGCTTGGTCATTATTTAACATTTTCTGCATGAATTGGATGTAGTGACTCTTCATTTCTGGTTTCCTTTCCAGAGTCTTTTTGAGTGAGTACAGGCGTTTCAGGGCTTGCTCTCTATTGCTTGGGAGTCTCCTTCTTGGGAAGCGGAAGGGCAGAGGAGCAACCCAACTGTTCTCTTTGTTCTGGCTAACTGTATTGTCCATAAGAGTTAGGAAAGTTTTGTCATCTATGGACAGTGCAACTTTATCATCTGATTCAGATCTGTCAAACACAGAGTGACCTAGCATGTCTGTGTTGTGAGCAAAGTCAATTGCGTCTTTACACCTTATGACTGACTGAGTGTTTTGCTCTGACAGAATGCCATAGTTCTCTTTAACTGTAATGACGTTTGGGCATGGCTCAAAATAAGATGTGCGACCACTGTCTAATGTGTGTGTCTTGTAAACATTCACCTCTGATGCGCTATGAGTCTTTCCTACACACACCTCTCCTACAATAACCCAACCCAAGTTCAGTCTTTGTGCATGAGGAGCGTTATTTGGCCCATTAATCTGCTCGCGTACCTTATGTACCCTGAGGATGTCCCTTCCCAGGAGTAAGAGGATTGGAGCGTGGTGGTCGACAGGTTGGATTTTGTTTGCGATAGGGAGCAGATGGGGATGGTGCTGAGCAATCTCAGGTGAGGGTATTTCAGTTCTGTCGTCCGGCACTGAATCACATTCGATCAGGGGAGGCAGCCGGATATCTGTTTTTCCATCCATGGATTGTATGAAGAAGTTCACAGCTCTCCTGCCTGCAGTTTCAGCTTTGCCAGAGCAGGTTTTTAATGTGTACGGTGCAGGTGTAGCTTTAATGTCAAACAGGCTGAAGAACTCTGTCTTAGCCAGGGACTTATTACTTTGTTCGTCAATTACTGCATACATGTTCATTGCTCTGTCTTTCTGACCTTCTGGATAGGCTTTCACTAAGCAGATCTTAGAGCAAGAGCGTGGGCTATTACTTTGACCACACACCTCTGTGCACTTGGAGATGACTGAAGGAGAGCTCTCCGTTTGCTCTTCACCTTTGTTTTGTTCATCACTTCCTGATGTGGCACTTTTCAAGACAGGAGCAGGACCTGGATGAAGTGCTGATATGTGCTTGGGACTGTTGCACTCACTACACATGACTGCCACTTTACAATCTTTTGCGATGTGCTGAACTGAACCACAACACCTATAACAAATGCGATGCTCTTTGAGAAAAGCTTGACGTTCTTCTATAGGTTTATCTCTGAACAGCTTACATTTTTTGAGTGGATGTGGCTTCTTGTGAATCAGGCACTGCCGATCTGGTTCTTCTACTTTCTTAGTCTCAGAACCACTTTTCTCTGCGACATCTGTTTTGTGTACTGACACAGTGGCTTTGTGATTGTATGGAGTGGGCTTTTCTGAGCGCGTGGAAGCTTGACTGTTACAGCTAGATGTAGCAAAGCTTGGATCATTTCTCATTTTAGCTTGTTGCTGAACAAACTGCACAAAAACAAAGAAAGGGGGAAATGACACACTATGAGTCTCTTTGTATTTCGTCCCCACAGTTGTCCACTTTTCCTGTAGGTTGAAGGGAAGTTTTTCAACTATTTGTCTTACCCCTCTAGATGTGTCTAGGTATGCTAGCCCTGGTAGTGCACCATCTACTTTGGCACACTGTAACTCTAAAAGGAGGTCACCGAGTTCTCTTAACCTGGCATTGTCTCTGTTTGTTAGCCTTGGAAAGTCCTCTACCTTTTTTAAGAGTGCGTCTTCGATGGCCTCTGAGGAGCCATAACACTCCTCAAGGCGCTGCTAGACCATTATCAAACCTGCAAGGGCATTAAGGACATGTACTGCACGGATCCTTTTGGCCTGCTCTGAGGATTTTGGCCCGAACCACTTTGTGAGCAAGTCTAGTTCCTCTCTTGCTGACAGATTTAAGTCTTTAGTTGCACTAACAAATGAGGCTTTCCATGCCCAATAGTTTTCAGGCTTGTCATCGAAATGCAGTAAACCAGTACTGACTAGTTCTTTGCGGATGAGATATTTTGCAAAATCTTGTCCTCCATTAAACTCAGCCGAGTTATTGTTAAGAAGTTGAAAGGTGTGAGCTAGAGGGTTTAACAGGTGGGTGTTTGTCAGACCCTTGGTTACCTTTTGTTCTTGTTTTATGCCTGTATTCATTGGAGGAGGTACATACTGGGTTGTAGTTGTTAGCTGATCAACTGACTGATTGGTGGCTTGCACTTCTACTGCATTGTCTCTCATTTCAAGGGGCTGCTGTGGCCTCTTGGAAGCTTCTGGAGAGAGTAACTCACATTGTTGTGCAACATATTCGCTGGTGCGCCGTACTGTATCAGGAGGCTCAGTTTCAGTAGGGGGCCCTATGCTTCTCTCCCCGCTCTGATTCTCTGCTTCTTCGTAGGCTGCAACTTCTGCTTCAGCTGCTGCTATAGTTTTATGACATTTTAGAATGTGGAGGCTAGCATCTAAGTCAGCCTTTTGCTTTTCTAAATCTGCTTTTTGTTTCATCATATTAGCCTCTTTTTTAGCAAAGGCTAGTTGAGCTTTAGCCGCTTGCGCCCTGGTGTAGGCCTTTATGGCTGCAGACCCTGTAGATAATGTGTGAGACTGCCTGCTGGTAACTCTGGACCTGGTGTCGAATGGCGGTGATGGTGGCTGCATGTCCGACGTTTGGTCTGAGGCGTCTGGCTTCTCCACGTCCACGTCTGGTCGTTGCTCTGCTTCGTTTCGCAGCTCATAGTTTTTCAAATAGTTTTTTCCTGAACGTAAGCTCATGTTTGCTTAATGTTGCTCTGTGTTGCTTGAATCCGCCGAGAAAACGTCCCGCCCCGGACGTCTTTAATGTCTTTTTACTGTGCTGCCCTCACAGCACGTTTCTCTGTGCTGCTAGACAGCCAGCGAACCAGTGAAGAAAACTTCGCACACAAGGCTTGCTTTTCTTGTCTTTATAAAGTTTTCTTGCATGCGTGTGTAGCATGACGCGCGAGGGAAAGTGTGTGGTAACTGAAACATACAGAACAATGCAATCACTATCTACATATTAACATGCGGGTATGCTAACACAAAGAACTAATACACATAAATAACTAACAGAAACATCGTCGCTCAACAAAACTCATTCATGTAACACTTTAGAACATCAGTGCTCTCTATCAAGTGCTTGTACATACAAATACTCACAAAGACAAAGGTTTCCCAAGACTCAAACGAAGAAGAACAACACAGCGTACTCAAATGAACTTTTAACTCCGTTTCTGTGTGGCTAGCTGACTGTAGCCGCGGGAAAAACACATCAAAGATCATCTATATCGGAAGAGCACACACTCTGCAGTAACAAAAAAAACAATCCTTTAAGAAAAAGATGTCTCACTTCGATAACTTTTTAAACACAGGTTTTTGACAATTTTATCACTCATTCTAACTTATTTATTCCTTTTAACCAATTTATTAACTTTATAAATTTATCAATGTCTTTTACCCAAAGACATGACAAAGAGGCTATGTGTATGTATTGTGTATGTATTGTATGTATTTTATTTTATTTGAGCCAATTAATTCAGCTGAAGCTTTTTTTTTTTTTTTGCTTATGTGAGTGTGAATAATGTACTGTAAGTTTTTTTTTTGGGGGGGGGGGATTTTAATGGGATTTGAGTTTGCTGTTTGACTTCCATCCATCCATCTTGCGGAATTGCTTCTCATATTTCTGTCATGTGGTGACCCTCGCAGGCCACCATAAGACGGCAAAAGTCGCCAGTGAGTTTTGCATGATGTTTAATATACAAGAACACAAGACAATAACACAAAACTATGAGCTGCTGTGGCAAAAACCCTCACTACAGGATGCATGGGATCGTAAGGCTCACCCAGCCACTTACGACTTAAACTATGATGTGAACAGGAACAAGAATACAGTGATCCCTCACTTATCGCGGTTAATGGGTTCCAGAACCGACCGCGAAAAGTGAAAAACCGCGAAGTAGCGTCACCCCTAATGACGTCACCCATAAATAACACATACGTTCATTCGCTCACTCTCTCTCATATGATACGTGTGTGTGTGTGTGTGTGTAAGTGTACATACATACGTAGATGTAAATAAAGTGTACATAAATATGTTTTTAGAACTCTTTTATTTTTATAACAAGATACGTAACTCAAGATGAAGATGATTTACGTACTGCACAGGTTAATGAGAGCTTTACTGCTCCTCAGGTGACGCCTCATCGTCAGGTGCTAGAGGCGCAGGATTGTCGAAGGCAGCTGCAGGAGGCGGCGTTGTGGCTCGACGGGAAGACTATTTCACACAAAAAGGGACAAGAGAACAGCGAAAAGTTCCACGCTGCGAGACTAGCGATAAAGAACAATGAATGCGGTCTTCCTTCGGTGGGTATGGGCGCTCTGCAGGGAGAGAAGCTGTGTAAAACGTCTCGGCCAATCAGCTTGCGAGGTAAAACGTCTCGGCCAATCAGCTTGCGAGATTCCCGAGCAGTGAAGAGGTGGGCGGAGAGGAGTGGAGCGGTGGTCAGAGAGGTGGATTTTGAGCTGAGCGGCTGTCCGTGTTGATACCTGATGTTCTAATGTAGTCTCCCTGCCTTCTGCTAGCGCCCGCCCATTTTTTCTCAATTTTGAATTTTTGATGAATATTTCTGAAAAATCTGCGATGCACTGAGGGCGCGAAAGGTGAAGCGCGAAGTAGCGAGGGATCACTGTATATACACGAACCTTGACATGAGCGTACTGACACACCAGGAATCTCTCAGGACGTTTTGACGATACTCCAGCATCAACCAGCTGTCAGCGCCCGCTAATAAAGCCGGCAGCTAACGAGCGGTGATGCCGAACAGCTGATCGGCTCTAACAGCAGGAAGCCCCACTGAGCGCTGTCACAATATGAGCCCGGGGAGCCAGAATGTAATCCACTGCTGTCAAAGCTGGCCGAGATGATGCATGGCCCGAGCGCGGACGAGATCGCCGCTCGGGTCATAACAGTACCCTCCCACTGAGGGCGGGCTCCTGAACGCCCATAGACATCCAATTCCACCCCCCCACCCCCTCCAGGGTGGGCGGATGGGGCAGGAGAGGATCAAACCACAGATCGAGAACCAGAGCACAGACAGGGAAAAAAAAATCTGACTCAAAAAATACATGGAACAGTCACACAGACACGAAATAACAGAAAAAAGAAAAAAAAAAAACCTCCCTATAGTACAAAACACGATGACAGGACAAATGAGGCAACTGCAGAACACAAATCAAACTCCCAAAAAGCACAAATGGCAACAACAAGAAACAAAACACAGGACAGCGAAAAGAACAGAACCATTACAGGACCAGACTACATTCCAAAATACATGAAACACAATTACCCAGGCATGAAAACAAAAATACCACACTCTCAGGTCAAAAAGCAAATACAACACAGGACAGAGAAAAAAAAAAGCAGAACCATTACAGGACCAGACTGCATTCCAAAATACATGAAACACAATTATACAGGCACGAAAACAAAAATACCGCATTCTCAGGTCAAAAAGCAAATACAACACAGGACAGAAAAAAAAAAACACAGAACAATTACAGGGCTAGACTACATTCCAAAATACGTGAAACACAATTACCCAAGCACAAAAACAAAAATACCCCGCTCTTAAGTCAAAAAGCAAGAACAACACAGGACAGAAAAAAACACAGAACAATTACAGGGCTAGACCACCACCAGGAATGACCTCTACCCCCGACAGTTCATGCCGAGCGGAGGAGACTAAGCACCACAGGAACAGTTCAGGCGGTCTCCCCACATCCAACAGCCGGCGGATGATCATGGGGGGCGGAACATGACCGGGCGGCTTACCACAGTCCCAGGCCCGGAAAGTCCACTCCTGCGGTGGCCGAACCAGAGCACCCAGTGAAACACATAACATGTCGGGTGGCCGACCCGAGGTGCCGAACCGGCAAAACAGTTCCTCAGGCAGCCGACCCGTGTCCCTCAGCCACCAGTACCGGGGTAAAAACAGCCCACGATGGCCTCCCTGGCGAGGACAAAACATGGGAGAGCTGGGGCAAGCGAAAATGGACCCCCACGGCCCCCGGCGATGATGCGCAGGGGCGATGACTCTGAAGAGGGGACAGAAGGCAAGGATGAGCCCGAACTGGGTCAGGTGGCGAAGGTTCTGCAGCTCCTCCACCGTCCGTGGACCACACCAGCGCTGCACCTCCGCTGGACCCCGATTGGGTCCCAGCTGCACCCACGTCAGACCCCGATTGGGCCAGAACAGCCCCTGTGGTGGACCCTGATTGGGCCTCAGGCGCATCCATGTCGGACCCCGATTGGGTCAAAGCAGCTCCCGCGATGGACCCCGATTGGATCTCGGGCTCACCCACGTCGGACCCCGATTGGGCCAAGGCAGCCTCCACAACGGACCCCGACTGGGTTGGTGCAGCTCCGCTGATGATCTCCACCCCCGAACCTGGAACCTCCAACTCAACGACCCCGACTGGCTCCGCGCCGATGACACTGCAAGGAAGCTCATAACACACAGAAAAACAGGGATCAGTATCACCGGCAGCAACAGAACCCAGCGAGACGAGTTCGGGCGCAGCAGGCGGCTGCCCCTCCCTCGCCTCCCCGAGAGGCAGGCAAAAGTGCTCCAACACAGGGGACAGAGACACAAGAGGGAGCGCTTGCCTGCACTCGGGTTCTGTTGCCGTCCAGGACTCCGTCGATCCAGGCTCAGGGCGAAGAAGTTTGTGCGCAGGCTCCAACTCAGCTGCGTCGGGCTCCGCAGCTGGCAAGATGGATTCCGCAGTCTGAGGTTCCTCTCGCGCTGATGCCCACGCCAATGACCTGTATGGCGTGGAGGCAGGGGACCCTCAACCCACTGGTTTGGACCGCTCCGGCGAGGAGCCCCAGGGATGCTTCATCGTCGGCACAGGCTCCGGGCCGCAGTCCGCTTTTCTCCTCCATCCACGACGTGGCTGCAGGGCCGGATCCAGGCTTTCCAGCACCGCAGGCCCCCTCCTCACCCTGCGACACAGACCTGGCGTTGTGGACCGCTCAGCGGAGGAAGACACAGAGGCAGCAGATTTGGTCATTGTAACTACAGCAGGTGGTAGGAGCTCGGGGGACTGCAAACCCCGAACTCCACCCCCAGGAGTCAGACAAGGCAGATCACAATTACCATGTAAAGAATGAACTAGCACTTGCCTTTCTCCCGGAGGGAGGATGGTGCCTGCTGTAGAGGACGTGGTTCCTCCCTCAGCCCGCTGGATGGCGACAGAGGTCCCCTTGGAAGGACGAGGAGGAGCTGTTCTCGGAGGTCCGCTGACGGGCTTTGCCGGCAGCGGGTCCAGCCGGGGATTCTGCTGAGGTTCACCTTGGCCGTGGCGCCGACGTCTTCGATGGCCCCCAGATGGCGCGAACTCCTGGACCGGATCCGGGACAGGAATGGAATTCCAACGCGGGGAACGAGGATGCCTCCTCCTCTGCTTCCTACTGTCTTCCTCCTCCAGCCCACGGAGTATCTCACGCTGAGCGGCGAGTTTAGCCCTCCTCGTCATCACTCGTGGTCATCGTCGTAGTGGAGAGGAAGGTTGTCCAGAAGAACCTCAGCGTAGTCCAGGTGCCGGCGTATGTCGCTGGGAGTGTCGTATAGCGTAGCGGTGAATAGAGTTCCATCCACATACTCTAGAGCCTCCGCTAGCTCCTTGCCCAGGAGCAGACCGCGGCCCCTGGATGACAGCATTCTCCCAGCAAGTGACACCCAAACAGGGAAGAACAATAGTCCAATTTACGCAAAAACTCACGGTGAAAAGGCGTCTTGGTGTGGCGTCTCCTTGCGGGCCACCATAAGACGCCAAAAGTCGCCAGTGAGTTTTGCATGATGTTTAATATACAAGAACACAAGACAATAACACGAAACTATGAGCCGCTGTAGCAAAAACACTCACTACAGGATGCATGGGATCGTAAGGCTCACCCAGCCACTTACGACCTAAACTATGATGTGAACAGGAACAAGAATATATACACGAATCTTGACATGAGCGTGCTGACACACCAGGAATCTCTCAGGACGTTTTGACGATACTCCAGCATCAACCAGCAGTCAGCGCCCGCTAATAAAGCCGGCAGCTAACGAGCGGTGATGCCGAACAGCTGATCGACTCTGACAGCAGGAAGCCCCACCGAGCGCTGTCACAATAAGAGCCCGGGGAGCCAGAATGTAATCCACTGCTGTCAAAGCTGGCCGAGATGATGCATGGCCCGAGCGCGGACGAGATCGCCGCTCAGGTCATAACAATTTCTTTGCTATTTAGTTTTCACAGTGCTGGATGAGAACGCAATAAATGAGATGGCACCCATCAGAGACTCTCTGCAGTATCTATCTATAAATGCAAGGTGTGTGTGTGTGTGTGTGTGTGTGTGTGTGTGTGTGTGTGTGTGTGTGTGTGTGTGTGTGTGTGTGTGTGTTCCTTGCATATCTCTCAAACCGTTTGTCAGACTGGCCTAGATTTTATATGTGTTTTGCTGAGGTTACGAGGGTGTGCATCCCCAAGTACGGAGTTGTTCAGTCAAAATATGTAATTTTTACCAATATAAGTTTAGCCACTGTTGTTTCCTTTTGCTCTGGCTTCTGAAGTGTGGGCGGGGTTTGAGACACTCACCACAGCACTCCGCAAACAAAACATGGAAGTGAAAAGCAAAAAATTTGACCAGAAAAAGAGAATATTGTAGATGTAATGCTTAAAAAATGATTCCATATTGTGTCCATGATTGTGTAGGTTTAAAGGATAATTCGGCATATATGTGGAGAACACGAAGCACACGGGCAGACTGGCAGGAGCGTCAGTGGGGACCCAGGTCTGACAAAGAGCACCGGTGTAGCCAACATAGGACACACCGGGAGAAGCAGCGGCCTGACCGGGCAGACCACAGTTCTTCACGAGGAGGCACGCCCAACCTACCCGGTCAGTGGCAGACGGGAGTCCCGGCTGCTGCTTCACCCGTGTGGTACCACTGTGCTTTGCAGGACCATGAGTCCCCCCCTCCCGTGTGAGTATCTAAAAATTAAAAACTTAATAATAATACCGCCATGACTGTGGAGCGGATTGGCCGGAATGACTTAACCACCAAATAGGACACAAAAATGCCCAAATAACAAAATACATTATTTTTAGTTAAATATTTACTGACAGATGGGCAACACTGATGCAATGGTTGCAGTCAAACGGGTCTTTCTGCTGTGTATAATAATGCTGGGTGTTTTGTAGTTAATTCATTTGATTACAGTTTTAAAAACCTTTTAATTTTGGGAGTGCAAAAAGAATTCCAGATTTTGGACAAATATTTCATCTGTGATTAGTGGGATCTTCAGATTAAAAATTGAAAAAGATCCAGGTGTCTTCCTTCTCGGCCTTCCCTCTAGGGAACTGAAGATTCCTGCTACATATTACCAGCTTCTTGAGAAACTGCTCTTGATTGCCCGAAAATGTATCTTACATAAATGGATAAAAGAACACCCCCCCCCCCCCCCCGCCGCCAGTATCACCCTCTGGTACAAGGAGGTGTTTAATACATTCCCTCATGAGAGATTGCATGCAGTTATGGAGGGGAGAGAGAAACACTTTTTAAAGATTTGGAGTCTCTTCTTAAATTATCTGCCTGGTGACTTAAAGGGTTTACTTTTGAAGGGAGAGCGCTTTCCTTAAGGAAGACCTCCTTTAATGACCTCCTCATGAGGGGTGATTTTGTGGACTGGGACTTTGTTGTTTGATTTGTTGTTTGTTTTCTGTACTTTGAGCTATGCACATGTCACTGGTGCTGCCAACTGCTATCTGTTTTCTGCTTTTGCACTGGGTGGCTGTCTGTGGGTGGGGTGGGAGGGTATGGGACTGTTCTGTTGTTGATTTGTCTGTATGTTTATATTGTTTAAATAAAAAAAATGTGTTTAAAAAACGTATAATAACAAAATATTGCTACAATATAAAATGATCCTCTATAATGGATCTCAAATATTTGTAAGCGTGACCTGTTATAGTACTGCATGAGTTTATTGACGATACACAAAAGAAATTCATTATTACCCTTAACTCCATCACTGAACAGTGATATAAACTAAACTAAAATAATTATAATGGTGACTGAACAACTCCCATCCCCCAAAGTGCAAGATACACTATTATGAATATTAGTCATAAAAGATCACACAAATAAGTCTGACAAACAAATAAACAAGGGTTCTTAAACAGTCGCTAATATTGGAGTCCCATTCATTTTCAATAATTAGGTATTCTGTAATTATTATTCACACAAATAAATCTCAGTACTCTTCAGTCCCTTTCATATTTGTCAAAGTCTAACATGTGTGACTGCCTACATATAGGCTACACTTCTTTATTCCACTTTCAAACAGCCTACATTTGGGCCTGTAAAGCCTAATTGAGATACCTGTTTCAGACAGAAATACTTGCATTCTACAGGCAATGCACTAGTTTCTTTAGATGCCAAGGGCTGCTACAGTGTTAATGATGTCAGAAACCCTCTTGGCTACAGCTTTGTCCATTTTCAGTGTTTTCTTCATGCCAGTGAGGATAGTTATCTCTCCTACCATGTATGTAACCTACATGTCTTTATTCAGAACAGTTTTAAGGAATTTTATGTAATCATGAAGAACTGGCATTTTAAAATGGTTCAAAACAGTGAAGCGGGTTGCCCCTGTTCCTCTCCTGACCAGACTAACACAGGTTGCTAAGCTGAGGACAGGACAAACACAAGTCATAGCACACTCTCATGAGCGATGATGCCTCCTACATAGTAAGTTGTTCCTTTTTGATCTGGTAGAAATGATCTCTGGTACCGTTCTGTTGCTTGTCTCCCACAGAAGTCTGCCCGTCTCTTATCTGACAATGCTGGGGGTCCAAGTGCAATTGGTTTTGACTCTAAGAAGTCATTTTATAGTCATCTTATACCAGTATTTTTCAACCTTTTTGAGCCATGGCACATTTTTTACAATGAAAATATCCCACAGCACACCACCAACCAAAAATGTTACAAATGACACATCATACCTTATTACAGCATATGTGATCACAATTTAGCATAGCATTTTATAACCCAGCAGAAGTACTATGAAATTATAGGGCACTTTCCATGTATTTTCAGTGAAAGTACAGGTGTAAAACAGTGTTAATATGGTAAAATATCAGGGTAACAGGCAGTGTTTTTTTTTTTTTTAAATAATTGCAGGGTACTTTCCGTGAAATCACGCTAAAAGCACCCTTAAAAACATCTTGTTAGCTGGACCCTGCTCAACTCAGGCGAAGAATTCATTTGTTGCCAGGAGTATGCACTAACAACAGAGAACAGATTAGTTTGAAAATGAGACAATCACCCACCAGACAGACCAGAACCCACAGCTGAGGTTTGTCTCCATCTGACTAGGGCCGAAAGCCCGGTTTGGAGAACAGCAGACACCAGGATGTGGTCTCTGGAGGGTGCAGTGGCAGCAGCATCCCTCCAGACGTTACTGTGAGCCCAAGCATGACGACATTTCCCTGGGATTTCCGTGACAGCTACAGGATGGCTGCAGACCTGCAGAAGACATGAAGGCTACCATAGGGTGAACCTTTGCGCCTTGGTCTTGACTCTGGCAGGTGCATTCGCAGGAGCAGAGCAACGTGAGTCCTTGCCCCACATCTGGTCTGAATGCACCTTCAGTCATTGAAATAATAATTTTTTGGATTGGGTTAAGTAAAATTAGACAATTTCCCATGGCACCCCTTATGATATCTCTTAAAGTTGTCCCTCCGGGGCAAGGAAGGAGAACACCCAGTTGCAAGACAAATTTGGTAAGCCATAATTTATTAATAACAGAAATTAAAGTAGCGCAGGGGCTGAAACAAAAATCACAAGCAGGGCTCAGTAGGAAAACTCACAGGCTAGGAAAACACAAAACAGGCTGGGACTAATCAGGCAAAACAGAAGTGTGTGTTAAACGCCAACATTATTCAAGTACACCGCACAGGACACAGACTGAGACACACATATATAGACAGGGGATTAATCAACACAGGACAAGTGAGAACAATCGGGGGCTATCAGAAATGGCACAGGACAGGCGGGACTGAACAAACAATCACAGAGGGGATGCACACAAGACATGGCAATGAACATACAGGACAACAGCACAGGAGCAACACAGAGAGGACGGTGGCTACAGGTGCAGAAAACATGAGCAGCTAGAACAACAGGCAAACAGATACGCACACAGATCCAGGACCAAACAGGAGATGACACCGAAGACAATGACAAGGGACTCAGGGGAACACAGAGGGCAAATAATATCATAAATATCACAGAGGGAACAAAAATAAACATAACGCGTGTCTATGAGAGAGTTCCCCCTCTCAAGGGCAGATTCCAGATGCCCTCCAAACAAAACAAAGAACATCCCAATTGGGCAGGAGGAGGGGGACACAGGCACGGTGGGACCAAACAAGAACACAAACAAGGAAAAACTGTTCATCGGGTGATTGGCCAGAGTCCCAAGACCAACAAAAGGTGGATACAGAGTGTCAAGTGGCCTGCCAAAGTCCAGATGGAAGAACACGGCACATTGGGTGGCTTACCAAAGTCCAAGGGCCACCAGACGGATAGAAACGGTACTGTGGGGGAATTGTCCTCAGGAGCTTTTAACACAGGAGCTAACATAAGAACTTTTTGCTCAGGAGGTGACAAGATAGGAACTTTCTGCTCAAGAAGTGACAACATAGGAACTTTTTCCTCAGGAAACAACATAGGAGCTTTAACCTCAGAAAATAATGACATGGAGATCTTAAACTCAGGAGATGACACCATAGAACCTTTAAACTCAGGAGATAACATTGGAGCCTTTTGCTCTGGTGATAACAAAATGGGAGCTTTTTGCTCTGGACATAATGATATACAGTGCGTCCGGAAAGTAGTCACAGCGCTTCACTTTTTCCACATTTTGTTATGTTACAGCCTCATTTCCAAAGGGATTAAATTCATTTTTCCCCTCAAAATTCTACACACAATACCCTATAATGACAATGTGGAGAAAAAAAAATTGAAATTTTTGCAAATTTATTAAAAATTAAAAAAAACAACAACTAAGAAATCACATGTACATAAATATTCACAGCCTTTGCCAAAATTGAGCTCAGGTGCATCTTGTTTCCACTGATCATCCTTGAGATGTTTCTACAGCTTAATTAGAATTTACCTGTGGTAAATTCAGCTGATTGGACATGATTTGGAAAGGCACACACCTGTCTGTACAAGGTCCCACTCTTGACAGTGCATGTCAGAGCACAAACCAAGCATGAAGTCAAACGAATTGTCTGTAGACCTCCAAGACAAGATTGTCTTGAGGCCCAAACCTGGGGAAGGGTACAGAAAAATTTCTGCTGCTTTGAAGGTCCCAATGTGCACAGTGGCCTCCATCATCCATAAATGGAAGTTCAGAACCACCAGGACTCTTCTTAGAGCTGGCCAGTCATCTAAACTGACCAATCGGGAGAGAAGGGCCTTAGTCAGGGAGGTGACCAAGAACCCGATGGTCACTCTGTCAGAGCTCCAGCATTCCTCTGTGGAGAGAGGAGAACCTTCCAGAAGGACAACATCTCTGCACCATTCCACCAATCAGGCCTGTATGGTACAGTAGCCAGACGGAAGCCACTCCTTAGTAAAATCACATGGCAGCCTGCCTGGAGTTTGCCAAAAGGCACCTGAAGGACTCTCAGACCATGAGAAACAAAATTCTCTGGTCTGATGAGACAGAGATTGAACTCTTTGGAGTGAATGCCAGGCGTCATGTTTGGAGGAAACCAGGCACCGCTCATAACCTTGTCAATGGTGGTGGCAACATCATGCTGTGGGGATGTTTTTCAGCGGCAGGAACTGGGAGACTAATCAGGATAGAGGGAAAAATGAATGCAGCAATGTACAGAGAAATCCTGAATGAAAACCTGCTCCGGAGCACTCTTGACCTCAGACTAGGGCGATTGTTCATCTTTCAGCAGAACAACGACCCTAAGCACACAGCCAAGATATCGAAGAAGTGGCTTCAGGACAACTCTAGGAATGTCCTTGAGTGGCCCAACCAGAGCCCAGATTCTAATCCAATTGAACATCTCTGGAGAGATCTGAAAATGGCTGTGCACCGATGCTTTCCATCCAACCTCATGGAGCTTGAGAGGTGCTGCAAAGAGGAATGGGCTAAACTGCCCAAAGGTATGTGTGTCAAACTTGTGGCATCATATTCAAAAAGACTTGAGGCTGTAATTACTGCCAAAGGTGAATCAGCAAAGTATTGAGCAAATGCTGTGAATACTTATGTACATGTGATTTCTTAGTTTTTTATTTTTAATAAATTTGCAAAAATCTCAAAAAAAAAACTTTTTTCACATTGTCATTATGGGGTATTTGTGTAGAATTTTGAGGAAAAAATGAATTTAATCCCTTTTGGAATAAGGCTGTAACATAAAATGTGGAAAAAGTAAAGCACTGTGAATACTTTCCAGATGCACTGTAAGAGCCTTTAGTTAAGAAAATAATAATACAGGAATCTTTGGCTCAGGAAACGATAATACAGAAGCTTTTGGGTCAGGAGACAATAACACAGGAGCTTTTGGCTCAGACATTAATGCAGAAATCTTTAATTCAGAAACTGATAACAGGGGAGTTTTTAGCTCTGGAGACAGTAATGAAGGCGCTTTTAATTCAGAAACTGATAACAGGGAAGTCTTTAGTTTTGGAGCCAGTAATGAAGGAACTTTTAGCTCGGTAGCAGGTGGCTGTGGCACGCTGCCCTCAGAAACTGCTGACAGGTGCGCACTGAACTCAGGAACAGACAGTTGTTGCACACTAACCTCCGGTATTGGTGATGGGGGCGCGCTGACTTCAGGGACAGGTGACAGTAGCGCACAGCCCTCGGAAGCGGGTGTCAGCAGCGCTCTGAACTCAGGAACCAATGATAACAGCGTGCTGACCTCAGGGGTTGACGGTTGGAGCGCATTGCTCTCAGCGGCTGATGGCGGAGCCTTGCCGGCCTCTGGAAGAGACAGCAGCTCAGCGATCTTTGACAGCAGGCAAGCGTTGGTCTCAAAGGTGCATCGACCTCCGCAGCACTCTCTGGAGTCAACAGCAGATGTGCACTGATCTCAGGAGCCAATGAATTGAGGTGTACTGAGTACAGGAACAAACAGCGGGGGGGTGCTGGCCTCAGGAACAAACGGCAGATGAGCAGTGGCCTCTTGAACAAATAGCGGAAACAAACGGCAGATGTGCACCAGCCTCAGGACCAAACAGCGGATGTGCGCCGACCTCTAGAATGAAGGGTGGAGGTCCGCTGACTTCTGGAACAACAACGGGTGGAGCAGACTGCTCGGCCTCTGGAATAGTGATGGGTGGAGCGCACTGCTCGACCTCTGGAACCACGGCAGGTGAAGCAGACTGTTCAACCTCTGGAGCGACGACGGGTAGAGGGGACTGCTCGACTTCTCGAACAACGATGGGAACAACGATGGGTGAAGCGGACTGCTTGACCTCTGGAACAATGATGGGTGGAGCGGACTGCTCGACCTCTAGAACAACGATGGGTGGAGCGGACTGCTCGACCTCTAGAACAACGATGGGTGGAGCGGACTGCTTGACCTCTAGAACAACGATGGATGGAGCGGACTGCTCGACCTCTGGAATGACGTCAGTTGGAGTGTGCAGTTCGGATGATAGCGTTGCTGTGGCGTGTACCTCAGAGACAGCTGGAGCTGTGGCGTGAAGCGCCATCCCTGACGCAGACACCTCAGACGTGAAGGAAGAGCTGGAGAACAGGTCAGTACAGAAACAGGCAGTGGTGTCCAGTGGAGGAAGGCCAGAAGCAGATGAGAGCTGCAACTGGGTTCCCCTGTCAGGAGTTAGGCAAGACTTTTTAAGTATAGGACACAAAATAAGGTACTTGCCTTAACTCCTGCTCCACTGCCAGCGAAGACCCCGGTGACTCTGCTGCTGGAGAGGCGATGACAATCTCAGGAGATGCTAGAGGAACAGCAGCTGAAGCAGGCTGAGGCAGTCTGAGGCACAGCAGCAGGCATGGGCACCAGCATAGAAAACGTGGGAGCCGGTATTGCAGGCGTGATGAAAGGCAAAGCTACTAGTGTGAAGACAGGTGAAACTGCAGGCATAAAGACAAGAAAAATCTCAGGCGTGAAGACAGGTGAAGCTGCAGGCATTAATGACAAGTGAAACAGGTGGAGTGCGAGCTGATGTGTGCCCCGAGGAGAGAGCTGGAGCCATGGCATGCACCTCAGGGACAGCATGAGCTGTTGTGCACACCTCGGGGACAATGGGAGCTGTTGTGCACACCTCGGGGACGGCTGGAGCTGTTGTGTGCACTTCGGGGACAGCTGCAGTTAGCTAGAGCTATCTGGAGAGGAGCCAGAGCAGGTGGCAGTACATGGCATTGAGAGGAGTGGCGTCTCCCGGGGCCTTCCTTCCACCCTGGGGCCCTCACATGCCAGCTCGCTGACACAGAACTTTCCCCGTTCCACTGGAGAGAGAATAGGGGGCTGGAAGGCTTGCTCCAGCAAGGAGGAGGCAGATAGCAGCAGTGGTAGCGGAGGACAGGAGAGATTCTGCACCTGGAGGGTGGGAGCGCATGCTTGGTCTGGCTAACCCTTTCTGTCACCTCCACTCTCCGTTGGTCATTCCCTGTTTTCCAGACATAACATCTGGCAACGAGAGTAAACTATGGAAGCGAGTTTGAGGCCACTACAGCCGTTTCTGGAGACCTCTGGAGAGCCGCTTGTACCATGACCACGCTGGTACAGTTTCTTCACTGCCTACATATCGGCGTTTTACCTGGACAAGCGAGACAAAGTATGGAAGCGAGCTTTACTGGTTCACAATCTGGGCATAGAAGGCAAACATATTTTCTACACGCTAGGACTAACAGAAACGTTTGCTGAGTCAGCCGAGCCTCTAGCTAGCTACTTCACCACACCCAACAACGTGTTAGCGTAGCACATTAGGTTACACCAACGGTGACAGAAGACCAGAGAGACAACACAACAATTCGTTGTGGACCTTCACCACCTACTGTAGCTAGTATGTGCAAATTCGGTTTGTTGGAGGACAAAATGGTGCAGGACCAGTTAGCCAAGCAACCAAGCCAGACACTGCTAGCACACGTGGTAACCACAGAAGGGCCTGGTGATACGGCAGAAGAGGCTGAGGTAAACACCGCTACGAGGTGCTTCCCATGTGGCAATTGTGGCTCCCCAACGCACCAAGAAAGTGCTCGCTCCTGCTCGGCCAAGGTGGCAGTGACCAGACTCGCCTCAGATCCTCGCCCAGCATAAGCCTCTGGGAGCCGCTGCAGGAGAGGGAACCCACGTCTATCAGGAACCCCGGGACACGACAACCTGGCGCAGGTTCTACCAACGGCAACAGCAACACATTGCCAAGACCAGACTTCCCAGGAGATGGGGGAGAAGAGACCGGACTATTTCCGAATCCACACCTGGGACCAGCCTCCAAGAGCCGCCACTGAGCTGCAAGATGAGGAGTCCACGACCCAACATAACGTAGCAGAATCACCGAATCCACACCTGACATCAGCCTCCAGGAGCCGCCATCAAGCTGCAGGATGAAGAGTCCGTGACTCAACAGGACGCAGCGAAACCACCACAACCTGGTGGATGTCCCACAGCAGATGTGAGAGCCACACAATCACAACCACGACGCTGAGTGGAGCTGAACAGAGCGCCACTCATAGTGATGGACTGGGTTCGGGTCCTCAGAACCAAACGACCGGACCCACCGGATCAACCCGCAGCTGGGGCCAGCAACCTTCCAGCTGGCAGATGGTTCGGTGTGGCATGCCAACTGTCTCTGCCAAGTTCGAGCAGCTGCCCCGGATGGCACGGCTACGTGGGAGCTGACTCACATGGTGTGGGACCCGGACTGGGGTTTTGAGGAAGACAATCCCGGTCTGCGGGCCTTTGCACCTCCAGGGGTGCGTCCACCACGGGCTCACCACAAGGCCCCTCTGACTGAACTGCCTTCCTCAATAAAATGAAGGACTTTTTAGCTAAGGGTGTGGCTGCCAGCGAATAGTGGCACAATAAACCACTCAGCCACACTGGGCCATGCGGTAGTCTACCTGCTGGCCCTAGCTAGTTTGGGGGTTTCACTGTACCAAATTGGGGAGGGTCATTTCAACTATATGTGTTGTTCTGTTTTTCCAAGGGGGGGTGTATTGAAAACCACAGGTTTGGTCAGTGTCAGCATGATGACGTGGCCGCTCGGTGACGTCATCATGCCAAACATATAAATGTAAGGGACAGCCATTTTACAGTCTCTTTTTGGCTCTCTTTGGCGCTCAGCCTCCCAACCGACAATGTCCTGTACCAGCGTAAAGGTTTCTGTAATAAAGTTTGTGTTCTCAGCAAACTCCACTTTCCATTGGTCCTTCCCCATTTTCCAGACATAACAGACGTATGTGTAGTGTTGTAGTCTGTATCAATGGGGCCCGCTGCGCACGCGTTTGATTATGTTTGATTGTCTGTATGAGCTATGTGATAGCTAGCAAGCTAGATGGTGATATCAAGTTTTATTTGAACATCATTCACAAATCTAGATTGGATTTTGCATGTCATAGTGATAGTTTTTTTTTTTAGTAGTATCTACTATGTCCACTTAAAAAAAATGTGCTGTTTATGCTCACTGTGCATAGTGTTTGGGCATTACACTACTAGGTCCAGCTATGCAAGTGTCTGCTTGTAGTCCTACCTATGAGATCTTATCTTAACACAACATAACAAAAATATTTTTTTGTAAGTTGTCTGTGTTTTTTCAACTGATTTAAGACAATTTTGCACCGTTGAATCCTCAAATGACATCCGTTTCTCTCGATCAGGTCAGGTTTTTATGCTAAGTTGTAAGCAGTTGTACAGTTGTACTGTAAATTGAATAGTAGACATTGATAAAGGTAAGTACATGTAAATTGAATGTTATGTCATCATTGTTCAAAATTCAGAGAATTTCAAGAAATACAAAAGAATTTTGCATCATATAAAGCGAAAAAACCCGTACATGTAAACAAAAACGTAAAAAAACATGTGGCCATAGTTCAAAAAGTTGACCTGATTGAGCAAAACCAATGTGATTTTTGGATTCAGCACATCAAAATTGTCCTAAATCAGCTAAAAAAAAACTTAAGATAATAAATTTGGTGTTGGCCAGTGTAAGCTTAATAAGACTGGTAAAAGCCTGTAAAAATGCTGTAATCTTAGGTCAAATTAGCTTTGATACAACATAGCACATCATATCTGCACCAATGTTGTTCAACCTGTATGTTGTTATGTTATGAATAGTATGCCTCTTCTTTCTTCCTTTCTCACCCCACCCCCCCACCCCCAACCAGTCCTGGCAGAAGACTGCCCCTCCCTGAGCCTGATTTTGCTGGAGGTTTCTTCCTATACAGTATGGGAGTTTTTCCTTCCCACCGTCACCTAGGGCTTGCTCATGAAGGATCATTTGATTGTTGGGGTTTCTCTCTGAATTATTTATGATTTGTGCTTATGTATCTAGCGCCTTAAGATGAATTTTGTTATGACTAGGCACTATACAAATAAAGTTGAATTGAATTGATTCAGCTTTTTTCTCCAATGCATTGTCACATTGGTGATGTAAAAAATTTGCTGGAAAGCAGCGTTGTAAGCATGAGAAAGCAGCATGCTGAGACAATAACTTATTTTTTAATATACAATGTAGGGAGTTAGAAATGAAGAAGCGATGTGACTTTATAAATCAAAGTTTAATATCAGCTTCACCTCCCTAACATGTCTCATCTCGGTGCAGAAGCAGAATAAGAGGTCGAGCGCAGTCAGACCTTCATACTTATACCCACGCTCAACAAAAGACATTGCATATCAAAGCTGACATCCCGCATGAACATAATCCCCCCTCCATTGTCCTCCGTCTCCTCCACCTGACCCTGGGTGGTCAGGGAGATCGATCTGGTCTCCACCGCTGCGACTCTGTCTGCTCTTTGATCCTCGCTGGCGGTTGAGACCTCTTGTCCTGTTCATAGGCGTGAGGTCATTCCACATATGTAATCACTAAACATTCTAATATGTCTATACATATGTAGGTATGGAATATATGATTAATATAAGCCACATACAAGTTATTTTTTTCATATCTTGTGCTTATCCAAGCACATATTTTAACCACACTGAACCCATAAGCATTAATGTTTGTTCGACAGTACCACCTTGATTGTATTCATCTGGTGTGATGTAGTGATATTGTCCTCTGCTTCGTCATGTAAATTTGTAGATTCACCCTGATAAGCCGCTCATGTCTCTGCCAATAAGAAGTAAAGCTGATGGATACTTGTGTTGCAGAGTCAATTAACTCGAGAGTGCATGCCGATATATACCCTTCCCATTGCCAAAAAACCTGGATATCGGAGAGTTAAAGTGGATTTTTTTTTTTTTTTTTTGGACAATGGGAATGTACCTTTGAATTGTTTGTATCACTTGAAATTGAAAACAGTTGAAATTATTACTGTATTGTAACAAAGAATTTTGTCCTGTCAATGTCCCTGTGATGAGTATTATAATTTTATAATTATAATTATTGAAACTGAAACAACTCTAAATATGAAAATGGCTAATTATATTATCAAACATACATACAGCTTAGAAATCTTATATGAATAAACTAACCAAGGTTGAGTTATTGATAATGTAGACACAAGAAAGAAGAATGCTTTAGATTAAAAGATCAACATCTGTATTTCTAAAATTATTTTTCATAATAAGAGTGATAACAGTCCTTGCAAATGACAAGTTGTAGTGAATTTTTGTTATTATTTTCAGATTTTACATTTCAGACATTCAGCTGTACTCTGGATGTTAAGGTTCACAACAAAACAGATGGTCGTGGGATATGTGGTGGCACGATCTTAGAAAATATTCAGGCCAGCACAAATAACTTGTCCTGGCCCATGCTCTGAACATTTAAAATGGTTCTGCATGTGTTGTAATGGCTGGTTTCATCTGTTGCCCTTTTTCTTTGTATGGGGACTGTAGTGTTGTGAGGATGGTCTGAATGAAGTTCAATTTTCTGCTTTGCTTTGCAGTGAGAGAGAACATTCAAAAGCAAAAACAAATTTTGTGAACATCCACTATAAGATGACTTTTGTCATTATGCACTTTATAAATAGGGTTTAAAGATATTCTAAGCTTTAGAATGTGTTTTTATATATCATTTATATATGACTGACTGGGAAAAGTTATGTGTTGCCTTTAAATCTGAAGTTTAATCGAACATTTTGACCTTTTTTGTCAGAAGTTTTGGCTCTTCAGCCTGAATGCTTTTGGGAACTCAGTGATAGCTTTTTGAATGATAAAAGTGCACACAGACCATGAGGTGAACAGTAGGTGTTATGTGTGACCGAGTTTCAGCAGTTTGTGTGCTTCAGATTCCCTCTCTCTCCAGCAGGACCACAATAGCTCACTGACCAGCCAATTTGTGCATGCCAGTGCAGGGGCCAGATACCCGAATCTTCTTGCTTCCCCATCATTCTGGATTGCTGACATTTTCTGTCTCTCCCCACTTTTTTCTCTTATCTTTCTACCTTCATTTTTCCCTCCCCGAACCTCTTTCTCCCACCTATCTCTCTTCAACACCTCTCATTCTCTCTGTTGCTTTCCCTGCTGCCTTTCATGCTGCCCTTTCCTCTGACTTTGTGTTTCTGCTGAGGTTGTCTCCTTTCCTTCATCTCTTCTTAGCAGACACACAAAAAAAAGCACACTTCACACCCATCCGTCCATCCATCCACTCACAGAGACACGCACCATTCAAACGGTTTCATTAACCTCCTGCTTTTCTCATTCGAGCCAATCCAGGATAGTTGGAAGGACACAGGAAGTAAACCGGTGTGACTCTCACATTTGATGCCTGAAGTTGACAGCTTGTTACTTCAAAAACAGCCAACTGAAGGTTGGTAACTGAATTTTCCTAAAGCACACTTTTCTTTAGGAGTGTCTGTAGATGGCAGCGCAAACTCTCTTTCATCAGGTGCACTCCATTAGATGGTTAACAATTTCAATTAAATCAACATAGCAACCTGGTTAATATGTGCCTCACTCTGGGGAAAAGCTCTTAGAATTTGAACAATTACCCGACTGTACACTCCAATAGTTCTCAGCAGCAGCAACAAGTTCCAGCCAAATTGCAAGAAGAATACACAAGAAAAAGGGAGGATTGTTTTGAGAAGTAATTTCTAAAGCTGTTACCCATGGGCTTATATGATGTGGATATATGGTGGTGTTGGTTCAGTTATAACAGTGGAGTTTTAATGAAAAATAAAACTTACTTCCTGTGGGCAATTTCTCCAAGCATTGTAACTATTTCATTTATAGGCTGCAATGTAGTTTGTCACTAAATAATCACATTTTTAGAGACTGTTTTTAATTGGTAGTTTTATCGTGAGGGAAGAAATTGTCTACAGCAAAAGTATTTTAGGGAGAAATCCAGTTCAGCTACTTTCAAACAAGCTTTATTTACGTTGTATAATTGATGTCAAATGCAAATGCAATACACAAAAGGTCATATGACAATAAAAATGGAAGTTTTGTTCTGCCTTCTAAGCTGAGTTCAGGTGGAAGCACCAAACTATTAGCAATGTAGCTTTTAGTCAGGGTGGCACGATTTCAGAAAAGCGCACAATTGCGATTGTGGTCCCCAAATATTGTGATTTGTGATACAGGTTCAATAATTTGTTTTGTTTTTTTTTAAGTTTTTGTAAAGGGTATACATGTCATTACAGCATTGCATTGTTTACATTTTCATCACATGTTCCCTTTTTTTGTTTTTTGACAACATTGGAAAAATAATTATTACAACACCCTTTTTTAAGTGAAAGAAAAAGAGAAATTAAAGAAAGAACAAAAAAAAACAAAAAAAAACAAAACAAGAAAAAACAAAAAAAAACAAAAGAGCAAAAAAAAATTAAAAAATTAAAATAAAAGGGCATCTGAGTAGCATTGGAACAAAGGGCGGGACCATTATTGAAATGGTATTTGTCAAAGATTAGATCTGATGGAAGACACATATGCGTTCCAGGGTTGCCAAAAGTTCAAGAACCCATCCATGTCCTGTCTCAGTGCGAATGTCAACTTTTCCATCGAGTAAATGTCTTGAATCACGTTAATCCAATCTTCAGGTGTAGGACAATCCTTCAACATCCATTTTTTAGTTAGAGCTTTTTTACTTGCCGATATTAAAACAGTGAATAAGTATTTTTCTCCCCGTCTTTCCAGTGATTCCGGTAGTAAACCCAAATACAAAGTTACGAAAGAAAAGGGAACTGTTACTTTGAATATTTTCCCCAATATTGTCTGTACATTGGTCCAATATCGGTGGATAACTGGGCATGACCAAAACACATGAAAATGATTTGCAGTCTCTTCACCACACAAGCGCCAACAATTCAACCCCTTACGAGTAAATTTGTTTTGTGCAGGTGTTCTGAAAAATCTTACCAAATTTTTCCATCCAAATTCTCTCCACTGCAGGGATGAGGTACTTTTCCATTGTTGTTTATTTAGCTTTTCCCATATTTCCAGTTGTAAAGTGAAATTCCCCTCTTTTTCCCATCTCTCTTTTATATATGATGTGTTGTCTCCTTTTAAGTCTTGAAGACCTTGGTATATTTTAGAAATGTATCTGATCCCTGGGATCCCTTTATATGCCATTAAGAAGACCTTCAGAACACCTGACTGGGCCCTTTCCAAATCCTCCTTTTTAAGTATTTTGTTTATGTGGTGTCTAAGCTGAAAGAACCTGTAAAGGTCTTGATTTATTAGACCTTGTTTTTTCAAATCTTCAAAACTTCTTAAAGTTTGCCCTTTAAAAAAATCGTAATATTTTATCAGTCCGTTCTCTTTCCACTTTTTAAATCTAGTGTCTGTTTTATTAGGAGTAAAGTCTTGATCATAGGCAATCCACTGCAGTAATCGATAGGGTTCTTTAGTTTGATTCTCTCTGACTATCTTAAACCAAATTTTTAGCGGGGTCTCTATCCACGGGTTAGTGTTATTCAAAAGTTTAGGTAAGGTATTGTTCCCTATTATCGCCTGTAGGGGGATGTCATTTGTTATTTGGCATTCCATCTCCTTCCATTGTGCAGTGTAGACTGGGTTACATATCTCTACTAAAGTTTTAGTTTGTGCGGCTTTAAAATAGTCCCTGATATTTGGCAGCGCGAGCCCACCTTTGTCTTTGTTTAGCTGTAGGGTTCTATATCTGATTCTAGGTCTCTTGCCCTGCCATATGAATCTTGAGATCCTTCTGTCCAGTTCTTGCCATGTTTTTTTGGGAGGTTCTACCGGTATAGTAGAAGGAGTCTCTGTCTAATTTGACCTTGTTGTTATATTATACAGTTTCTTTTAACCTGTAATGTACTATCCGAAATAAATAAAATTCATTCATTCATTCATTCATTCATTCATTGTTTGGAAAAGGTATAGAAGACGTGGAAGTATATTCATTTTGCCTCCTTCAATTCTTTGTGCAGTACCTAAGAATGGTATCATATTCCATCTTGCTAGATCAGATTTTATTTTTGCCATCAGTGGATCATAGTTTAGTGTTATAATTTTGTTGAGTTGTTTCGGGATATTGACCCCCAGATATTTCATAGATTCCATCTCCCAGTTAGTTTTGAGTTTGCTAAGTAAATATTGATTTGGGTTTTATGCATGTTTAATTCGTACCCCAATAAATCTCCATACTCTGAAAAAACTGAGATTAGTTCTGGAAAAGAGGTGTCCGGCTGCCCCAGGTATATTAAAATGTCATCAGCAAAGAGTGCTATTTTATGTTCCTTCTGACCAAGTGTAATACCTTGAATTTTTTGATTCTGTCTTATCCATTGGCAAGGGGCAGCCCTGACGACATCCTCTTTCCAGTTCAAAAGATGATGATAATTTACCGTTAATCCTTATTTTAGCTGTTGGTTTTTTATATAATGCCTGGATAGTTCTATTGAAGTTGTTATGAAAATTGAAACTGGATAAGATTCTATATAGGAAAGACCAGTCAACCGAATCAAATGCTTTTTCAGCATCTAATCCCAATATGGCTGCATTTAAATTATATTTTTTATATGATGAATTATGTGTAAAGTGCGTCTAATGGTATCTTGTGTCTGTCTTTGTCTTATAAGACCTGTTTGGTCTAAATGAATTAAGTCTGTCAGTATATTTTCTTACCTTTTGGCAAGGATAGTGGTAAAAAGCTTATAGTCCTGATTTAACACACTGATTGGTCTGTAGTTGGAGCAGTCTCTCCAACTACAACTAACTTCAGTTGTCAACTTTTCAATATAATTACTGTGGCAGAACCAAATTATGATAAACCCATCATCCATGAATATACAACAAAGTATACAACCCACAGTTGTAGGGCAAGATCTCGAGGTGAACCTGTGTAGCAAGTTTGGTGACCCTAGAGCGCTTTACATGCTCTAGAGTAAGAGATCATAGGGAGTGCCAACCTTGACCTTTTGACCCCAAACCTGTAGTCAGAGGTCATGGTCTCAGAGTGAACTTGTGTACCAGGCTTGGTGACCCTAGCTTTCTTTGTTGTTGAGATATAGTTGATAAGCCATTTGGATGTTGACCTTTGACCTTGCAATCTCAAAACCACAGTCACACTTCAGGGTCACAGGGCAAACCTGTGTACCAAGTTTGGTGAGCCTGACTTTACTCATTGTACAGTAATAAGACATAGGGAATGTTAACGTCAACCTTGGACCTTTTGACCCCAAACCCATAGTCAGAGGTCAGGATCCCAAGGTGAACCGATGTACCAGGTTTGATGGTCCTAGCGTCACTCGTTTTATAGTAATAGTAAATGTAGCATTTACCATAGTGCAAGTGCAATGTTAACTTTGAACTTTGACCCCAAACCCATAGTTAGGTAAGGGTGTAAATCCTCCAAGATGTGCATTAGATACAACTACTGTGTTGATTTGAAAAGCCTGCATTATTTCTTTCAGTAATTAATGTGTTTAAAAGGTTCAGGGAAATTCTGACCTCTGGCTTTTGACCTCAAGGTCATCTGATGAGAGTGAAATTGCAATATGTGCATCATCAGAGTATATCAAACCACGGCACCAAGTTTCAAAACAATCCGAACAAAACTGTAGGAGGAGTTGATTTCACAAAAGTGGGACAGACCCATAACAATCCCCCTTTGGGCTTCGTCCGGCGGGGCATAAAAAGAACATTTCCAGCAAAAACCCTTTCCCCTCTGTGAATAAATACAGAGGGGAAACTCTCTCATGGTGTACTCTCGTGCACCATGTACAGCAGCTCAACCAGACTCATGTCAATCATCACTGTTTTCTTCCTGCATTACCGACTGCACTATATAGTTCTCCACAGTATCTGCTGCTGGCTAATATATATTTTAACTGTTGACCAGTATCACTTAATCTTATCCTACACTTTATTACATGTATAGTTTATTTCTCTTATCTTATCATGTTTAATGTTGCAGCATTGTACCGAGACAAATTCCTAGTTTGTGTACTACATGAACAATGGCAATAAACCTGATTCTGATTCTGATTCTGATTCTGAGTCTAGTTTATCCTTTTCAGGTTTAGGTATGACTGCAATGACCACTTCTCTCCAGGAGGGGGGGATTTCCCCTGTGTGGAGGACATAGTTAAATGTTTTCAGGAGGAGAGGAGATAGTTGCTGTTTAAAGGTTTTGTACCACTCTGCTGTAAAGCCATCTGCTCCTGGGGATTTGTTAGCTTTAAGTTTCATAATTGCTTTTTCTAATTCTTTAGGTTGTATTTCTGACAATAGTGTTTTATTTTGTGACTCAGTAAGTTGGGGAAGGTTTAATGTATTTAGGAAGGCTTCGGATGCGTTTTTATGTTTTTTGAGGGAGTACAAGTTCTTGTAGTAGTTCTCGAAGCTTTTAAGAATTTCCTGAATTCTAAATTTTATTTCCTTTGATACTGGGTCTCTGATTTTGTAGATTGCTCTCTCCGTTTGTTGTTTCCTCAATTTATAGGCTAGTAATTTTGCCGATTTGCTACCTGTTTCATAGTATTTTTGTTTCAGAAATGTAAGTTTCTTCTGGATTTCTATTGTGTAGATCTTGTTTATTTGTTTTTTAATTTCCTTAATTTTGAGCGAGTCATTAGAATGAGTGTTGTCTTTGTGCTCTTTTTCTAGTTTCTTAAGTTCTGACTCTAATTTGATTAGTTTTTCTTGTCTCAGTTTCTTTTGGATTGCCAGTTTTGCAGTAATCTTTCCCCTTATTACAGCTTTGCATGTGTCCCACAGTATTAAAGGGGATACTTCTCCATTATCATTTTCTTCCAAGTATCTGAGAATATCTGATTCCAATTCATCTTTCAGTGGTCCTTTCAGCACATTTGAATTTAACCTCCAAGAAAATGTATTACTTGTGTATTTTTGGATACTTAAGTCCATATAGATCGGACTGTGGTCAGAGAGATCCATCAGTCTTGTTTTACATGTTTTTACTCTTCCAATGTCTCTATTAAACATAAAAAAAATAGTCAATCCTTGAGTATGATGAATGTGGTGCTGAGTAAAATGTATAGTCTTTTACAGTGGGGTTGAATTCCCTCCACACGTCACAGATTCCCATTTCTTTTAGTAGCATCCGAGTTTTTCTACTTTGAGTGTTATTTTGATGTGGAGAATTACCTGATGCATCCCAGTATGGATTCAGTCTTAGATTGAAGTCTCCACCACATATCATTAAACCTTGGGCTTTAGTTATCATTAGGTCAAATACATTTTTATAAAATTTCCAGTTAGCCCCTGGAGGTGCATATACATTCAGCAGGGTGATATCTTCTCCCTCTAGCCGACCAAGTACCATGCTGAATCTCCCTTCTTTATCTTTGTGTTCTGATTTTTTTTTTTTCAAATATAATTTTGGTTGAGATCAATGTCGCTACCCCCCTCCTCCTCCCTGACTTATCTGAAGATCATATTAAACTCTTGTCTATTAAGTTTAGTGTGCTCCACGTCTGTTAGGTGGGTTTCCTGTAAAAATATTATTCCTGCTTTGTCTTTTTTCATTTTGCCTAGAATCTTGGATCTTTTAACTGGATTCAGGATCCCTTTTACATTATATGAGATTATTTTGGTTACACCCTGTTTCTCCATTGTGTTGTCTTATTTAGTATAACAGTGTGGTGGCCCTCTTTTATGCTACTCAGAAACTGAAAGAACATTAAGAACATAAAAAACATTAAGAATATAGTATATAAAACTTTAAAACAAAAAACTGACAAAAGATCTTCCTGAGCTGAGGTCTTTTTAGTGACCTTAGAAGAGCCTTGATGGTGTGTTGGCTCTGACGGAAATTCCTCAAACTCCGTTACATGCTGAGGGCCCTCTCTTACCCCTGTAAGTTGTCTCATGTTTTTAACGTGAATTTCAGATCCCAATCCGAATTTGTAATGATTTTAATTTATTTTTTTTTATTTTTTTTATGCCTATACTCTATGAAATTGTGTGCAACCTCCCACCACCATCACAGCAAACAGTCACGTTAATACAGTATTTGTTAGTGTGGAGAGATCATGTGGTTCATTGTCACATTTCTATTTTAACAAGTTTGTTTGTTTTTTTAAAGACTTATTTGTTTCTAATATTATGTCTGTTCCATGAAATGTTTTACCACTTCATATATGCTGATTCTGCATCTCCTTTAATGTTTGTTACCTTGTAGGAGGAGGGTTGGATGCGCAGATTGACTAAAAATATTGTTATTCCCTCCTGTAAATGCTCAGTTTTTCCTTATAGCTCTGGCGCTGGGTTTCCCGCTGCTGGCTTTCCCGCTGCTGGCTTGTGGGTTTTGAGGGTCTCTGTGTGGACCACGTTTGAGCCTTGATTCTTTCGATCGGGTCTGCTGCGGGTTTATACACCGTTACCGGGAGCCCTCTTCTTGCCATATCCGTGGTTGCTTCTTCCGCCGAGTTGTAGCGACACGTCTCATCTCCATAAAAAACCTGCAGCTTCGCCGGAAATGGAGTTTGAAAGCGCAGTTTCTTCTCTCGTAGTACCTTTTTAGCGTCGTTGTATTCCCGACGCTTTTTAAGGACCTCCGGGGCGTAGTCGTGCTCCACAAAAACTTTTCTCTCTTGGTGCATAAATCCTTTTTTCTGTCAAGCCAGTCTTACAACCTCTTCTTTTATTGTGGAGTTGGAGAACTTCACCACCACCGATCATGGAGGCGCTTCCGCCGACGGCCTTGGGGCTAATGTACGGTGCGCCCTTTCTATCTTCAAGTCGGTGGATTGGGGAATTTCCAACTTCTCTCTCAATATGGATTCCACGCATGCAGCCATTGTGGTGAAACCGTCCTCGACTCCTTCTTTCAGACCATGAATTCTTATGTTGTCTCTTCTTAGTCTTCCTTCTTGGTCGGTTAGCTTAGCCTTCAGTCTTGACTGTCGTTTAAGTAAATCCAGCACGGTTTCTTCCAGCCCTTTTATTCTTTCCTCTGCTTCCATGATTTGGTCCTCAGCCTGGTCCACTCTGCTGTTTGTCCTTTTTATTTCGTCTTTAATTTCACAAAATTCGGCCCAACACTCTCGGCGAAATTGTCTTAATTCTTGAAGTACCATTTTTAAGCTAACCTTGTTGCTAGCTTCATTCAGCTCCTCCTCTTCTGAATGGATATCCTCCGGGTCAGATTCTCCAGCCGATGCGTGTCTTGGCCTGGTAAATGTTGATCTCTTCTGTTTTCCTTTAGGCATAATGACTTTGTCTTTTGATTTTCACTCTTCCAAAAATCTGTTAAATCTGATTTTCAAGATATTTTCCTGGATCGGGTCTGGGAGCTTCAGCGTTAAGCTGCTATCACCATGGTGTCCAGATCGGAAGTCCAATAATTTGTATTTTAATTTTTAAACGGATGGTTTCATGAGTCAGTTTTGTTATCAAGGAAAATACAGAGTTTTTGGGACCTTGGGGAAGTCAGGTTATTTAGCACCTCAGACAGAGACAGGGAATAAGCATGGAAGAACAATGCCCAGGAAGGACAGAGGGGGTTGAATGCAGTGTAGTGTAAATATCATGCTGTGTGATGTGAAGTGCCATGAAACTTGTGAAGTGTGACTTGTGATATAGAGAGGAGAGCTTGCTGTAACCAGTCAGTCCATTCTGTGCTTGTGAGATGTGAGTGTGTAATAAATCGTACATTTATTACATAATAAATGTGTAATAAATCGTCTGTCATGAATCTGCCTCTTCATTTACACACTCCACACTGGTGACCCAAGACGTATTATGGAACATGAGGCAAGAACCCCGGAGCCGGCCCGGTTGGGAAAACCCAGCGACGCAGCAGCCATTCCACAGACAGCCAGGACTGGAACCCCCAGCAACGCGTGTGCGGTTTCAGTCAAGCTACCGGATTTCTGGCAGCACAACCCGCGCTCTTGGTTCCACCACACCGAGGCCCAGTTCGCCCTCCGGGGAGTAACGGCAGATGACACCAAGTTCTACCATGTGGTAGCAGCGCTGGACTCCCGCACAGCCCAGCAGGTAGCGAGACTGCTCGATCAGCCATCAGCCCGCAACAAATACGAGGCGCTCAAGGCTGCGCTCACCCGGCGTTACACGCTCTCGAAATGTGAGAGAGCGGAGAGGCTCCTGGCGCGGACCGAGTTAGGAGATGGGTCAGCCGTCGACCTGATGGAGAAGATGCTGGCGTTGATGGGCACGGACAACGGGCACTTTCTGTTTGCCCACCTTTTCCTCCGGAACCTTTCAACAGAGGCAAGAGCGGTTCTGGCCAATTCGCCGTTGCTGGCCGCGTGTGACTACCGTGCGCTAGCCCAGGAGGCAGACAGGATTATCCTCACCACCAGGGCAATCACAGTCAACGCAGTGGTGGCGGAGCCCAGCGAGACGACCAGGGGAGGCGAGAAGCCACCGACGGTAGCGGCAGCGGGGGCCAAGGAGCGCCAGAGAGACACGCTCTGCTTCTACCACCGCTGCTTCGGAGAGAACGTGAGCAGATGCGCGCCACCATGCCAGTTCAAGCGCTCAGGAAACACCAAGGCCGGCAGTCGGTAGCAGCTGCGACCGCTGGTGAAGAGAACAAGCTGCTCTACGTGACGGACTCACACTCGAGGAGACGCTTCCTCGTCGACACCGGAGCCCAGAAGAGCATCATCCTGCCATCCTACGCTGACCGGCTAGCAGGACCTAGCGGCCCCGGAATGGTGGCAGTAAACGGCTCGGAGATTAAGACGTTCGGTGAGAGAACACTGACCTTATCCCTGCATGGCCGTTCGTATCAGTGGACTTTTATCATAGCAGCACTGTGCTGCCTGCTCCTGGACGCTGATTTTCTGTGTGCGCATGGTTTACTTGTGGATGTTGCTAACAGGCGCCTGGTTAATGCACTGTCTTTTGAATCTCTCCCCTGTATAGCTCGAGGGACCCGGCCAACAGCACAAGCCAGCGTCACAGCTCCAGGCGGTAAGTTCCACGCACTGCTCACTCAGTTCCCAGCACTCACGCTCCCGACATTTTCGGCGGCCATCGCTAAATACGGGGTGGAGCACTTTATCACCACCACCGGGCCGCCCGTTTTTGCAAGATCTTGGCGCTTGGATGCAGCTAAACTGGCCATAGCGCACGAGGAGTTTGCCAACCTGGAAAGGTTGGGCATCATCAGGCGTTTGAACAGCCCATGGGCATCCCCGCTACACATGGTCCCTAAGGCTGATGGATCGTGGCGACCGTGCGGTGATTTCCGCAGGTTGAACAATGCCACAGCACACGACCGCTACCCAATTCCCCACATACAGGATTTTTCCGTTTGCCTCACCGGAGCACACGCTTTTTCCAAAATAGACCTGGTCCGCGGTTACCACCAGGTCCTGTCACGCCGCGCCATTCATCAGCGGCGCCACCTGCTCACGCACCTGCCAATCATCAGCGGCGAGGGATAAAGGCCGTCTCGCCCGGAGGCTCGGCCTGAAGCCGTCAGACTTCGTCCCTCACCGTTGTGAGCATACTTCCCTTCAGCGTAACCACTTTGGTAAGAAGATCGCTTACCTTTTCTCTTCAGTCTTCTCCCCTGTGCACAGGTGGATTTCCCAGCGGCGGACATCTCCTCTCCATCGCCCAATCCTCGCTGCTGCACGGAGTTCTCCAGGTGGCTGTCTTCCGGGCTTCACCCCCTTGTTGTGCCAGCTGTCCTGACCCACCAAGTAAGTCCTTCTCTCGCCATAAATTCCTCCTGTGTTGGTGTATGCCCGTCACCCTCTCCCTGTGCTCTCTCCATAGGGTTGCTCGGCTGTACGGTCACCTGCCTCTGTGCCTGGAGCAGACACCATCACCAACACATTTACATCCCGCAGACACGCACTCATTCACTCCTGTTGTTAATAAACTCTTTGAACTACTCTAAGCCTGTGTGTGTGCGTCTCCTGAGCCGTGCGTTATGTCAGGTCCCAGTGCGCGCAGAGGACATACCCAAAACAGCAGTAATAACTCCGTTCGGTTTATTTGAGTTCCTGCGCATGCCATTCGGGTTAAAAGGCGCAGCACAGACGTTCCAGCGCATGATGGATGCAGTGCTGCGTGATCTCCCATTTGTGTTCATCTACCTGGACGATATTCTGGTAGCCAGTACGTCCAAAGACGAACACAAAACCCACCTCAGGATGGTTTTCCGGAGGTTGGAGGAGCACAGGTTGATAATCAACCCGGCGAAATGCCAGTTCGGCGTGACGGAGATTGTTTTTTTGGGGCATCGCCTCTCTCCGGAAGGAGCGATCCCGTTGCCCGACAAAGTGCGCGCCGTGGCAGATTTTCCCCGGCCTCAGACGGTCAGGGTGCTGCACGAATTTTGGGGGATGGTGAATTTTTATAACCGTTTCCTTCCCCGCGCGGCGCGGCTCATGCAACCATTGTACGCCGCGCTCAAGAGACAGAAACCCGCGGATGGAGTCGAATGGACCCCGGAGTGAGAGCGGGCGTTCTCGGAGGTTAAAGCAGTCCTGGCAAACGCTGCACTGCTGGCACATCCGGACCCGACGGCCCGGATAATGCTCACCACCGACGGTTCAGACGTGGCCATAGGGGCTGTCGTGGAGCAGCGCGTCACCGGGGCTTGGCAGCCGCTCGCCTTTTTCAGCAGAACTTTGCGTGACAGCGAACGTAAATACAGCGCGTTCGACAGAGAGTTGCTGGCTCTCCACCTGGCCATACACCACTTCCAGTTCTGGCTGGAAGAGCGCAGCTTCACCGCGTTCGTAGACCTCAAGCCACTAATGTTCACGATGGCCAAGGTTTCAGAACCGTGGTCGGGCCGGCAGCAGAGACAGCTGGCCGCGATCTCAGAGTTTAATACCGATATTCAGCATGTGTCGGGTAAACTGAATGTGGTGGCGGACTGCCTCTCGCGCGCCGTGGTGGCCCCGGTCTAAGTGGGGATAGATTACGCAGCCATGGCTGCGGAGCAGATTTATTTATTTAGCGAATGCAAAGTCCTCAAGCCAAGCAGTTGCCTCCTGGTTTGCTGTATGGAGGGTGTGTAATCCTCCTTCCAGTCTTTAGAGCGGGCAAGCCTCTATGATGTGTTCCATTGTTTGCTCCTCTCCACATGCGCACAGTGGGCTAGGGCTACTGCCCCATCTGTGAAGGCTGGCCAAGCAGGGGCCATGTCCAGTCCTGAAGCGATTGAGTGTAGACAACTGTCTCCTTGGGAGGTTGGTGCCCGGGACCTGTTGGTTGGGGTTTGTCACCAGGTGTTTGTTTGGGACCTCCTTGGTCTCCCATTCCTCTTGCCAAGCTGGCTGGATGGTGAAATCAGCTGGGGGAGGGTTTTTCCAAATCGGCCATCTGGATGGAAGTCGGGCAGTGGGTGGGGTGTAGATATCTGCATGGATTGGTAAGTGAGGAGAGTCTTTGGCTTTTTGAAGCATCCTTTGAGTTAGTGCTGCTCGCCGGATGTGTGGGGGGGCTATGTTTGACAGTACAGAGAGCCAGGGGAGTGGTGTTGAGCGGATTGTCCCAGTTATGGTTCTCATGGTTGTGTTGAGCTGGGTGTCTACGTGGTGTGTGTAGGATGACCTGGACCAGACAGGGGCACAATATTCTGCTACAGAGTATGAAAGGGCCAGTGCTGAAGTGCGCAGGGTGGAGACTGCCGCCCCCCATTTTGCACCAGCGAGCTTGCAGAGCAGGTTGTTTCATGCCTTCACCTTAGCAGCTGTCCCCTTTAAATGTTCTTTGAAGGATAGGGTCCTGTCAAGGGTCACTCCAAGGTAGGTTGGATTCAAGGCATGCTTAACCTTGAGTCCGCTCAGGTGGATGTTTAGTTCTCTGGCAGCTTTTACATTGTGGAGATGGAATACACTGCCCTTCGCGGAGCAGATTAGCGATGCAGATGTGTGCATGCTCCAGTCTGGACCAACAGGGTTAAGGCTGGAGAGCAGGGTGCTGCAAGATGGCGCCCCCCCCACCGCCCCAATCTGCGATGTCTCCACGGGACGCCCACGTCCGGTGGTCCCGGTCGCGTGGCGCCACCGCTTGTTTGAGTCAGTTCACACTCTGGCGCACCCAGGAGTGCGCGCGTCAGTCAAAATGGTGGGAGAGAGGTTCGTGTGGCCGAGCCTAAGCAAACAAGTAAAAGAGTGGGCTGCAGACTGCGTGGCGTGCCAACGAGCCAAGGTACACAGGCACACGAAGGCTCCTTTGGAGCCGTTTCCGGTACTGGCTAAAAGGTTCGACCATGTGCACGTGGACCTTGTGGGCCCCCTCGCCATCACAGGGGTGCACGCACCTCCTGACAGTGGTGGACCACACCACGCGCTGGCCAGAAGCAGTCCCGCTGGCGGCAACCACCTCCGCGGACATAGCACGCGCTTTTTTAACAGCATGGGTGGCGCGTTTTGGAGTCCCGTTGGACATTACGTCCGACAGGGGCCCTCAATTTGTTTCCGACCTCTGGTCCGCGATGGCCCGCAGCCTGGGTGTTGCAATTCATCGCACAACCGCATACAACCCACAGGCCAATGGGTTATGCGAGCGTTTTCATAGATCACTGAAAGCAGCACTCAGGGCTTCACTGACGAATGCAAATTGGGTAGACAGGTTGCCGTGGGTTTTATTGGGGTTGCGCTCCACGCCAAAAGAGGATTTGGAAGCTTCCCCGGCAGAGCTCGTTTTTGCGCAGCCCCTACGGCTGCCCGGGGAATTTCTACCAGATAATCCCGCGCCGGGCAGCTGCCCGTCTCAGCTTTTGCAGCGTAGCGCAAACACAGGCACGCTGCCGGGCCCTGCCCACCACAGTTTTCCGCGTACCTTTGTGCCTAAAACTTTGAAGAATGTGCAGTTCGTGTTTGTCAGACACGACGCCCACCACCCTCCATTGCGCCCACCCTATGATGGACCGTTCAGAGTGTTGGAAACAGGGGATAAGCATTTTGTGCTAGATTTGGGGAGTAGACGTGAGAAAATTGGCATAGACAGACTCAAACCCACCTTTGTAGTGGCGGATGAGCAAGTGCTGTTGGCTAGGGCCCCTCGGCGTGGAAGACCCCCACGGAGAACTCCCCAGGGAAACGATTCACCAGAGCAGCCACACGGAGAGAGTGAAGTTCCCCCCCTTCACCACGGCTCACCCGCAGTCAGGCACACTCCCAGCAGCCCCCCACCGGCACAGCAGCGCCACGGAGGCGGTAAACCCCAGTTACAGCAGATATGGGAGGAGACTGAAGCCAAAAGCGAGTGTGGACTGATGTTCTGTCTTAGATGCTGGGGGCAGGGCGCAGTTTGGGACCTTGGGGAAGTCAGTTTATTTAGCACCTCAGACAGAGACAGGGAATAAGCACAGGAGAACAATGCCCAGGAAGGACAGAGGGGGTTGAATGCAGTGTAGTGTAAATATCATGCTGTGTGATGTGAAGTGCCATGAAACTTGTGACGTGTGACTTGTGATATAGAGAGGAGAGCTTGCTGTAACCAGTCAGTCCATTCTGTGCTTGTGAGATGTGAGTGTGTAATAAATCGTCTGTCATGAATCTGCCTCTTCATTTACACACTCCACAAGTTAATCATTTTAACGTGGTCATTGTCATGAATCCGGGTTTGGAGGCCAAACCCTATTCTGACTCATTGTTATGCTTTGACCTAGTTTTCCTCCTGACTGCTCTGGCACGCCCCCTCCTTCCGTCAAGTACCGCCAGCTGCACTGTCACTGGTGTTCACACACATACACACACACACACACGCACACACACATGCACACGCTCCATTCATTCACATTCACACGCTCTCTCACACACCGGGTGCCAATCAGTTCTGCCCACGCATTCTCACACCGGCAATCTCTTTCCTCGTTAGCTTTAGGAGTATTTGTTGGCCGCTCCAGAGGGAAGAGATTGTCGGGGCATTCGCCTCCATACGCGGCAGCCAGTTCTCCCCGTGTGAGTATCACTCCCTGCGCTCAACTTAGCCCGACATTCAAGACCATCCATTCCTTGGTGTTTCAGCTAATTCCGTTTCACTGCCTCCTCCTCCAGACTGCACGTTTCGCCCCGGAATCGCTCCAGCCTTGTAAGTATCTTGTTCGCCTTTTCTCTTGTGCTAAGCAGCCCTGTGCACTAGGCTGATCGCCTTTCCTGTTTTTGTGCATAACGCAGCCCTGCGGCACTAGGCTGTCTATAGACCAGAGTGTTGAATGTCCGGCTGGCGCCCTGTATGTTTGGTGGCCTCACCTATCGTTGCATCTCTCTGTATTTCTGTGGTGGAACTGAACTTGTGGTTTTTGTGAACTTTAATAAATATGACGCTCTCTACTCCTGCAATTGGGTTTTCCATTCTCTCCCTCGTGCGCAGTGTTATGGTGCACGGGGGTTTGTGACAGTTATTTCTATGTTTGTACAGTACTCTTTACAAAATATCCTTTGTACTATTTAAATCTAAATTGCAGCATTTTGTGCAATTATATAATTGCAGAGACTGACATCAATTGTGCAACTAATTGTTGGCAGTTAGAGCTCGATGATAAACAATAACAAAATCTATTGCAAAATAACAATAGAAAACAACAACAAAATGTCAGTAGAACTTTTTAGAGCTCATTTCATCCATGTTTTCACAAACGGCACGAAGAGGCAGTAATAATGAGAATAGCATGACACTCAACCAACCAGGTTGACCCATGTACCACACAGTTCCGGAAAGGATTTCATGGGTCATGAAATCATGGCTCGCTGAGGGCCTTGGACACACTTAAGAGGTCAACAGTCAGGATACTTCTCTCCTACGTCAATGTTTCCAACATCCCCTCTCCCTAGAGAGAGATTTACGCAAGCAGACATGGCCTGAGGCTAAATAGACGAGTGCATTGTTTGTAAAAAGAAAACTGTCCAGGGAAGTCTGTAGTGTGTGTGTGTGTGTGTGTGTGTGTGTGTGTGTGTGTGTGTGTGTGTAATTTATACTGAAAAAATGTATTTTTTCTGTTTTGTGTTAATGCCTACAGTATTTTTTAAACTGACCAATGTAGTCTGTCTTCTCCTGTAAATCTTGAAAGCTTTAAACTGTTGAGAATAAAGATTTCAGTTTATTATATATACATGACAAAAAGTTAGGGATATTCAGCTTTTGGGTGAAATTTCAGGATGCACCTAAAATGCACTATAACCTTTACAGGGGAACTTAATTTGACCTTCTCTAACCTTTTGACATATCCAACTATTCAATGTTTCAGTACTTTTTGCATAACTTGCTGTTCTCGAACAAGGTGCTTAATGGCAAAATTCACAACAGGTGCTTGATCCATGAATCGACCAATACATTTTGTGGTTCAATAAGAATGTCATGCGGTGACCCTCGCGGATCACCATAAGACGCCAAGAGTCCACCGATGATTTGCAATGATGGTGATTTATTTACAAGACACAAGACACACATACAAGACTATGACTGTGGCGAAGATACACTGAACATAGAGCTTGGGACCGTAAGGCTAACTCCAGCCACTTACGGTCTAAAACATGACATGACATGAACGAGCAAAAGCACGAGAATATACACACGAACCTGGCGTGACCAGAACGACGAATGTCTGACGAGGTTTAGACGATGTCTGACGATACTCCTGCAATCTAACTGCCGTCAGCGCCCACCTAATAAAGCGGAACCCTAACGAGCAGTAATGACAGACAGCTGACTGACTTTGACAGACGGAAGCCCCACCGAGCGCCTGGTGAAGCCAGAATATAACCCACAGCTGTCAAAGCCGGCAGCGAGCTATACGTAGCCCGAGCGCGGACAAGGCCGGCGCTCGGGTCATAACAGTACCCTTCCTCCGAGGGTGGGCTTCCAGAACGCCCATACACCATCCTGCCCCCCCCTCATCCCCTCCAGGGTGGGTGGCTGGGGGCAGGTCCGGAGGGAGAGAGAGACCAAACCCAGAATCAGTACAATAAGAACACAATCAAGACCAGGCAAGGGAAAAAAAACTAACACAGCACAATGACAAAAAAATATACCAAATACTCAAATCAGATTAAATGCCCAAATAACAATTACAGCAAACAGCACAGGACAGCAAGAGAAAATTAAATCTTTGCCCACATGTTTCACAAGAAAATGGCTTCTCACCTGTGTGAATGCTCAAGTGAATTTTCAAAATAACTATGTACAGAAAACAGAACAATTATTGGCTCACCCCTAACTGCACACAGAACAAGGCAACTGCAGGACATAACCACAAATACCCACAGATACCCAAATAACCATTACCAAAGCACACAGGATAACAAGAAAAAAAACCAAAAACAATTACTGGGACAGATCATCACCAGAAAATGACCACTACCCCCCCGACAGTTTATCCTGACCGGCGGAGACCAGGCGCTACAGGAACAGTTCCTGTGTTCTCCCTGCGTCCAACGGCCGATGGGTGGTCATGGGAGGCGGGACATGACCAGGTGGCTCACCACAGTCCAAAGCCCAGCACGTCCGCTCCTCTGCTGGCCGAACCAGGTCGCCCAGCAAAACACATAACACGTCGGGTGGCCGACCTGAAGCGCCGAACCGGCGAAGCAGTTCCTCAGGCGGCCGACCCACATCCCTCAGCCACCAGTACTGGGGGAAAACAGCCCGCGGCGGCCTCCCTGGCGGAGACAAAACTCGGGAGTGCCAGGGCGAGCGAAAAAGGACCCCCACGGCCCCTGGTGATGATGCGCAGGGGTGATGACTCAGTAGAGGGACTAGAAGGCAAAGATGAGCCCGTACTCCGTCCGACGGTGAAGGGTCTGCAGCTCCTCCACCGTCCGCGGACCACACCGGCGCTGCACCTCCGCTGGACCCCGATTGAGTCCCAGCTGCACCCACGTTGGACCCCGATTGGGCCAGAACCGCACCTGCGGTGGACCCCGATTGGGCCTCTGGCGCACCCACGTTGAACCCGATTGGGCCACCGCAGCCTCCACAACGGGCCCTGACTGGGTCGGTGCAGCTCCGCTGACGATCTCCACCCCCGAACCTGGGACCTCTAAATCAGTGACCCCAACTGGCTCCATGCCGGCGACACTGCAACGAAGCTCACACACAACAAGAAAACTGGGATCAGTATCACAGGTAGCAACAGAACCCAGCGAGACGAGCTCGGGCGCAGCAGGCGGTTGCTCCTCACTCGCCTCCCCGAGAGGCAGGCACAAATGCTCCAAAACAGAGGACAGAGACACAAGAGGGAGCACTTGCCTGCGCTCGGGTTCTGTTGCCACCCCTGACTCTGTCGATCCAGGTTCAGGGTGGCGACTCTCGTCCGCAGGCTCCAACTCAGCTGCGTCGGGCTCCGCAGCTGGCAAGATAACGTCTGCAGCCTGAGGTTCCTCCCGTGCTGATGTCCACGCCAATGACTTGTATGGCGTGGGGGCAGGGGACACTCGACCCGCTGACTCAGACCGTTCCAGCGAGGAAACCCGGGGACGCTTCTCCGTCGGCACAGGTTCCGGGCCGCAGTCTGCTCTCCTCCTCTGTCCACGACATGGCTGCTGGGCTGGATCCAGGCTTTCCAGCCGCACAGGCCCCCTCCTCCTCCCGCGACGTAGACCTGGCGTCGCGGACCACTCGGCAGGGGAAGACACAGAGGCAGCAGGTTTAGGAATAACAGTTACAGCAGGTAGCGGAAGCTCGGTGGGCTGTGAACCCCGAACTCCGGCCCCAGGAGTCAGACAAGGCAGATCATAATAATGGTGGGAAGAAATAACTTGCACTTGCCTGTCTCCTGGAGAGAAGATGGTGCCTGCTGCAGCAGGTGGAGCTCTCCTTTTATCCCTCCGGGAGAAAACGGCAGGCTCCTCAGGGCCACGAGGAGGAGCCGCTCGGGATGGATTGCTGACAGGCTTCGCCGAAGCATGACTCACAGTACTCCCAGCCGCAGTGGGTGACGTCAAAGAGGAGGACATGGCAGTCGGGGAGACACGGGCACAAGGAGCTGACAGCACAGCTGGAACAGATGACCCGTGGGCGGTGACTGCGGGGATTCCCTTCTGTCGTGACGTGAATGATGCAGCCAACAGGGAGGCTGGGTCCCTCCGACGACCCGGAGCAGGATCCGGACAGGATTCTCGTTGGTGCTTGGTAGGAGCATGGCTATGGGGCCTACTGGCCAATGGAGTGGCGAAGGGCCCAGGAACACATGACGCTGGGACTGGGCGGGCAACAGGTACTGGATACCGATCCACAGGTCCCCTGCCGGGCTTTCCCTCCAGCCGATGGATCTCCACTCTCGCCAGGGACGCTGTCCTCACGGGAGGTGGAGGGGTTTCCTGGAGCGCCTTCTCCCTCAATGTGCGCTGTGCAAAAATCCATGATAACCTCTTTCTCCCTTCCGGAATATAGGTAAGATGGTAACGGTGCACGGCCCGCTGGGCGAGGTCTAAGTGATAACCAGCCGCTTTAGTGGGCATGAGATGGGCGGCTTCCGCCAGATAGCCGTCAATCTCCTCCAGCCACTCCGGGCAAGAATCACACTCGCTGGCGGGCATCTCCCTACCAAGTCCAACTACAGGAGAAAAAACTCCACACAATGGCAAAACTCACGGAAGAAAGGCGTCTCGGTGTGGCGTCTCCGTTTAGACGGCTGTGGCAGGAGTATACTGTCATGCGGTGACTCTCGCGGATCACCATAAGACGTAAGAGTCCACCGATGAGTTTTGCAATGATGGTGATTTATTTACAAGACACAAGACACACATACAATACTATGACACATACAATACTATGACGGCGAAGTTGCACTAAACATAGAGCTTGGGACCGTAAGGCTAACCCCAGCCACTTACGGTCTAAAACATAACATGACATGAACGAGCAAAAGCACGAGAATATACACAAGAACCTGGCGTGACCAGAACGACCAATGTCTGACGAGGTTTAGACGATGTCTGACGATACTCCTGCAATCTAACTGCCATCAGCGCCCGCCTAATAAAGCGGAATGCTAACGAGCAGTAATGACAGACAGCTGACCGACTTTGACAGACGGAAGCCCCACCGAGCGCCTTCACAATAAGAGCCCAGTGAAGCCAGAATATAACCCACAGCTGTCAAAGCCGGCAGCGAGCTATACTTACGGTCTAAAACATGACATGACATGAACGAGCAAAAGCACGAGAATATACACACGAACCTGGCATGACCAGAACGACCAATGTCTGACGAGGTTTAGACGATGTCTGACGATACTCCTGCAATCTAACTGCCGTCAGCGCCCGCCTAATAAAGCGGAATGCTAATGAGCAGTAATGACAGACAGCTGACCGACTTTGACAGACGGAAGCCCCACCGAGCGCCTTCACAATAAGAGCCCAGTGAAGCCAGAATATAACCCACAGCTGTCAAAGCCGGCAGCGAGCTATACGTAGCCCGAGTGCGGACAAGGCCGGCACTCGGGTCATAACAAAGAATTGTTTTTTAAACAGTCCTCTTCATCATGCTGTCCACATTTTGACATCCTGAGACCAAGACGACACCTAACAATGGATCAACAATACCGCACCATTGCGAGGCTTCAAACAGAATGTTCTCAGAGAACAGTGGCCACTGAGCTTAGAGTGTCACAGAGTGTCATCAGCAGGTTGAGTCACAGGAAGGCATAGAAGTGAACGTTCTTTGGCCACACCCCATGCTGATGACTACTTCATTGTGAACAGTGCCCTGCGAAACAAGATAATGAATGCCACTCAACTCCAGGCACATTTAAGGGAGGTGAGAGACACCCAAGTGTCATGTCAGAAACATTCAAAATGTTTAAATCATCTTGGTCTGCGTGCTAGACGACCTGCAAGGGTACCTGACCGCACCACCAGGTACAGGCATCATCATTTACATGGGCCAGGGAGCATTTACACTGGACAAGGGACAAGTGGGCCTCAGTGCTGTTCTCTGATGAAAGTTGATTTATGTTGAGCAGAAATGATGGCCGCCAACGATGATGGAGACGACAAGGAGAGCACTATGCGTCATCCACTGTTGTCACCAGATCAGCCTTTGGTGGTGGTTGTGTTACAGTCTAGGTAGGTGTGTCTAGTCAATACAGAACTGCCTTACACTTTGTGAATAACATCATTAATCCAGTCATTGTGCCCCTGCATGAACAACATGGGCCTAATTTCATCTTCATGGCCGACAAATCTCCAGCTCATTAAGGTTGCATCATTTGGGAATGGCTGCTGGAGGCTAGGGTACCTCAAATGGAGTGGTCTGCACTTTTTCCAGACCTGAATCCCATAGAAAACCTATGGGATCAGCTGAGTCACCGTGTAGAGGCTTGTAACCCTGCACCCCACAACCTCAATGACCTGAGGGCCGCCCTTCAAGAAGAGTGAAATGCCATGCCTCAGCAGACAATAAGTCGACTTGTGAACAGCATGAGATGTCTTTGTCAAGCTGTAATTGATGCTCAAGGGCACATGACAAGATATTGAGACACTGACATTTTTTGTTCTGCGATATCCACCACTGTTGTTGGCTTTTGTTTCAATAAATTGTTTGAGATGAGGAAATCACCATTGCATGCTTCTACTTAAATGCCCTACTTTCATGATATAATATCACTGTAGCATGAACTTTTTATCCATCCATCCATCCATCTTCTACCGCTTTTCCAGAGGTCCGGGTCGCGGAGGCAGCAGTTCAAGCAGAGGAGCCCAGACTTCCCTCTCCCCAGCCACCTGCTCCAGCTCTTCAGAGGGGATACCAAGGCGTTCCCAGACCAGCTGGGAGACATAGTCTCTCCACCGAGTCCTGGGTCTGCCCCGGGGTCTCCTCCCAGTGGGACATGCCTGAAACACCTCAAGTGGGAGGCGTCCAGGAGGCATCCTAATCAGATGCCCATACCACCTCAACTGACTCCTTTCAATGTGGAGGAGCAGCGGTTCTACTCTGAGCCTCTCCCGGATGACTGAGCTCCTCACCCCATCTCTGAGGGTGAGTCCAGCAATCCTACGGAGAAAGCTCATTTCAGCCGCTTGTATCCGCGATCTCGTTCTTTCGGTCATTACCCAAAGCTCGTGACCATAGGTGAGAGTAGGAACGTAGATTGACTGGTAAATCGACAGCTTTGCCTTAGAACTAAGCTCCGTCTTCACCACAACAGACCAGTACAACGTCCGCATCACTGCAGATGCTGCTCCAATCCGTCTGTCGATCTCTCGCTCCATTTTCCCCTCACTTGTGAACAAGACCCCAAGATACTTAAACTCCTCCACTTGGGGCAGGAGCCTGTCCCCAACCCGGAGAGGACAATCCACCTTTTTCCGGCTGAGGACCATGGACTCGGACTTGGAGGTGCTGATTCTCATCCCAGCCGCTTCACACTCAGCGGCAAACCGTCCCAGCAAGAGCTGTAGGTCATTGCTGGATGAAGCCAGCAGGACAACATCATCTGCAAACAACAGAGATGAGATCCTGTGGTCACCAAGCATGACACCCTCCATTCCCTGGCTGCGCCTAGAAATCCTGTCCATAAAAATTATGAACAGGATCGGTGACAAAGGGCAGCCCTGGCGGAGTCCAACTCTCACTGGGAATGACTCCGACCGAGTGAACTTTTTATATTTTCCATAAATTTCACCTGAAAGCCAAATATCCCTAACTTTGTGTGAGTAATGTACCTAGTGTCATTTTCTACAGTACATTTGCCATGCTCAACAGAAAATGAATAACATACCAAAATTAGCCTTATGGCATCTTCAAGTCTAACTTAGGAATTAAATAGAAGACTCGTAATTAAGCCACATGCGGCATTAATGAATATATCACTGTGGTGAGCTGGCCGTAAATGAGCACAATAAAATAAAGATGAGGCCCATTGTCACCTCACACACAAGAAACTAGGGCTGTCGTGATAACCACAATTATGTAATACCGCACTATGGACACGCCTACCGCAGAGGAAAATGACCAACCGCAACAACCGCAGTGTTCATTTTTTTTTGTGTGTGTGGCTATATCTCGTTGTTCACTTATATGCCCGTATTCATTATTGAATAAATTGTTAAATAAAGAGTATTTTTATTGCCAACAGCGTGTTTGCACCCAGTACTCTAGAAGCTTCCACAGCACACAGTGCTGCCGCCGCCGGATGCTGACAGCAGCAGCACCGTTTGGGTCTCTCTCCAGACGGACTCCAGCAGGCAGGCAGTGGTGAAAATGTTTGGACTCCTTGCTAAATACAGCCGTGACAGTGAGCAGTGAAAGGGCACAAAGCATGTTATTTCCTTCTAAGCGGAGTGTGTATGGTCCTGACTGTGTATGCTCCTGTGTATGAGCTCCGAGAGCCAAAGCTTGTTTGAATGTGATTTTTCGGACAGCCGCAAAAATCACGGAGACAAGAGCCACGCAGGATCCTGTAAGGAGGCTGTCCTGCTTAAATAAGCTGAATGTCACTGCAGTCTCAGAATCAATCAGATTTATTGCCATTGTTCATGTAGTACACAAACTAGGAATTTCTCGGTGCAATGCTGCAACATTAAACATGATAAAAAAAAAGAAATAAAAAACTATACATGCAATAAAGTGTAGAATAAGAATGAGTAATACTAGTCAAAGCAGTTTTTAAATATATTAGCGAGCAGCAGATATTGTGGAGTACCACATAGTGCAGTCGGTAATGCAAAAAGAAAACAGTGAAAACAGTCTCCAGTCCACACACCCCATAGTTCCTGCCACTGCTTCATGAAAGTTATGTTTTGGTTTTTTTTTTAAACAGAATCAGCAGTTCATGCCTGTAGAAAAAGTGGAGCACCGCACAATTGTCACACACGCACATAAAGTTGAGAGTGGAGCTGCAGTGAGTTTCTCTCAGCTTCCATCGTGTGCCACATGAGTTATAAACCCTGTTTAAATTACGAGACCACAGGGTCTTAAAAACATTTGCGATAATACTGCATACCGCGGTGTTGAGCCGTCCACCATCACCGCAGGGGAAATTCCTCTACCGCGACAGCCCTACATGAAACCAAACTAAACACTATCCAGTGCAGAAGTCAGTGTCCACACATACTGTACCTCGAGAGTTTGTGGGCCACAGGACTCGTGCCGGCAGCCAGCCAGTTGCCAGCTGCTCCAATGGAGCCCTTCTCACAGCCACAACCATCCCATCACCACACAGGGACCACAAATCTCCGATAGAGTTCCTAAATACAGGCTTAGCTCATCCACCACCACTGCAAAACAGTCGATAATGCAGACAGCAGAAGAGGGCAGCAGCAACCCAGCATCGACAGTTGAAACAGGGTCGATCATTTCATACTATGTGGATGAATGCTGCATTTGTTTTCAGTACAAGCCATTTTAATTTTTTCCCCATGTTTTGCTGCTTCCAAACAGCGCTGACTGCACTGTTTCTGGGTTACAGAGTTGTATGACTGCTCACGCAGGAGATGTCTTAAAGGGGCGGTACATGAAAGTTCTCATATACACCTGCACACAACATGAAGAAGGGAAGAACCAAATAAAATGACATGAGCAAAATTACATTGGTTTTATGTCCCGAAAGTTTTATTTCAGTTAATTGCCCAGCCCAATTGTAGTTTAACTAGAGAACAAGCCACAGCAAAATGTATCTAAAACCTGTAATCCAAGGTACTGTGAGTATGGTTTTGTATTTAGGACTCATTAGAACAGACATCGAGATGGTGACATCCTATAAGTACATGGGTGTTCATCTGAACAATAAACTAGACTGGTCACACAATACTGACGCACTCTACAAGAAGGGACAGCGCAGGCTGTTCCTGCTGAGGAGACTCAGGTCTTTTGGTGTACAAGGGGCGCTGCTGAAGACATTCTATGACACGGTGGTGGCATCAGCCATCACTTTTGGAGTGGTCTGCTGGGGCAGTGGCATTACTGCAGCCGATAGGAAGAGACTGAACAAACTGATCAAGAAAGCTAGCTCTGTCCTGGGGCAGCGCCTTGATCCGGTGGAGGAGATAGGAGAGAGAAGGACGGTGGCTAAACTGTCATCTCTGCTGGAGTCCGAGTTTCACCCTATGCAGGACATACTGAATGCACTGAGGAGCTCATTTAGCAGCAGACTACATCATCCCAGGTGCACAACCGAGAGGTTTCGCAGGTCCTTCCTACCAACGGCTGTCAGACTGTACAACCTAAGCAGGGCTGCTCGCAGAGATAGCAAAAAGACGTAACAAACTAATAGTTTTTTGAATGCAAAAGATGCAATAGACTTACACAATGGTCCCCTCTGGCATACAACTAGGAAAATACCGGTCACTATGGAGGGTGAGAATATGTATGGGCACATAATCATACCATGTAGGATAACTAAGTAGACGGTTATGCTGTTTCATCCCATCTAGCAACAATGCTCTGCACTGTGTGTGTTTATATATTTACATATTTATTCCATCTAGCTACAATGCTCCGCACTGGGTGTGTTTATATTTATGCATCTATATATTTATTCCATCTAGCTACAATGCTCCGCACTGTGTATTTATATATCTACATATTATTCCATCTAGCTACTTTGCTCCGCACTGTGTGTGTTTATATATTTACATATTTATCCCACCTAGCTGCAATGCTCCGTACTGTGGGTGTTTATATATTTACATATTTATTCCATCTAGCTACAATGCTCCGCACTGTGTGTTTATATATCTACATATTATTCCATCTAGCTACTTTGCTCCGCACTGTGTGTGTTTATATATTTACATATTTATTCCACCTAGCTGCAATGCTCTGTACTGTGGGTGATTATATATTTACATATTTATTCCATCTAGCTACAATGCTCTGCACTGTGTGTTTATACAGTATATTCATATATTTATTCCATCCAGCTACAATGCTCTGCACTGTGTCTGTGTGTGTGTATATATATACAGTATATTTTATAGTAATATGTACATATGTATATTAGCTGCTCTTGCTTGCTTGTTTTTTTTCTTGCTTTCTGATTGTTGCTCTGAGTGTTGCTATCCCTGTGCTGTTGCAATCCTGGAATTTCCCCGTTGTGGGACTAATAAAGGCTTATCTTATCTTATCTTATCTTATATACTTATCTCATGCATTTCTGTCATTTTTTACTTTGGGTATTTGTTTAGTTTGTCTTCATTCCCTTACTGTCACGCTGCGCCGCTCATCAGCGGCGCCACCTGCACGCACACCTGCACATCATCAGTGGCGAGGGATTTAAGCCGCCTCGCCCTGAGCTTCGGCCTGAAGCCGTCAGACTTCCCTACGCTTCGCTGTGAGTTCCTTTCATCCTCAGCTGATCATTCTGGTAAGAAGACCTTACCTCCTTTCCCTTCCAAGTCTGCTCCCCTGTGCACAGGTGGATTTCCCGGCGGTGGACAACGCCTCTCCATCGCCTGTTCCTCGCTGCTGCACCGGGCTCTCCAGGTGGCTGTCTACTGGACCTCGTCCCTTGCTGTGCCAGTCATCTGTCCCATCCAAGTAAGCTCCTCTCTCGCTCTTATATCTCCTGTGTTGGTGTGTGCCCGTCACCCTTCTCCTTGTGCTTTTCCCATAGGGTTGTCCGGCTGTACGGCCTCCTGCCTCTGTGCCCGAAGCAGACGCCGCCACCAACACATTTACATCTCGCAGACACACATTCATACACTCCTGTTGTTAATAAACTATTTGAACTACTCTGAGCCTGTGTGTGTGCGTCTCCTGAGCCGTGCGTTATGTCAGTACGGCTTCAGCAGAGCGGCTCGGCAGACGGCGGGCTCGCACACCGGCTTACCACTCTCGAGGCTCGAGTGGATCAGATAGCTTATCAGCAACAGGTGATCCTCAATCAATTAGTAAATATAACTAACCGATTGGACCGCTTGGACCCCCAACAGCCGTTCCCCCCGGCTCGTCAGGGTGGCGCGGCTCCTGCCGCTCCAGTGGCCGTCCAGCAGGCTTCGGCGGCACTGACTCGGCTCACGCCCATTCCGACCCCCGCCCGCTTTAGCGGAAAGCTCGGCGGAGCGCGGGGGTTCATAATGCAATGTGAGTCCGTGTTCCATCGTGTGCCCGGAGACTTTCCCTCAGACCATAGCCGAATTGGTTATATCGGGAATCTCCTGGAGGGGCGAGCATTAACTTGGACCTACGCCATAATGGCGAGGCCCAGTTATGCCACCCTCACATATGACCAATTCGTGAGATGCTTCCTGGAAGTCTTTGACCATTCTCGTACCGAGACGGTCCAGGTTGATCGGCTTCTTGCCCTCCAGCAGGGAAGCCGGTTGGCAGCGGACTACGCGGTCGACTTCTGGGTAGCGGCGGAGGAATTAGGCTGGGAGGAACGCTCCCTCTGTGGCCTTTTCCTCTGCAGTCTCAATGATGATCTGAGGGATGAACTGGCTGGGCGGGATATCCCTGAGACGCTAGCGGAGCTGACAGCCCTAGCCATCAGTTTGGACAACAGGCTGCGCGAGCGCTCCTCGGGACGGAAGTCGTCTTCTTCTCGCCCTCGTGGAGCCTCGTCGCGCCTGCCCCAAGCTCGCCCCCTGGCGATGCCGCCACCATCGCGCCCCGAGGAGTCGGAGCCGATGGTGACGGGCTGGACAAAGCTCTCCCCGGCGGAGAGACAACGCCGCCGTGAGTTAAATCTCTGTATGTATTGCGGAGATAGTCAACACACGGTAGAGCTTTGTCCACAGAAGCCAAACGGCGGGGTCCGCGAGTCACTGTAGGGGGCCTCGCGGACGTCAATCGGTTAAGTCCCCTCACACAATTGAAACTGCCCATCCGTTTCTGCCACAACTCCACTGGGCATCTCACCCACGCACTGGTGGATTCGGGCACGGAAGGCAGCTTTATTTCTCAAAGCCTGGCAACCCGATTGGGCATCCACTGTCAGGCACTAAGGAACCCTATCTCCCTGGTCAACCTCTCTCATGCCTCCCTTGGGAGAGTTACGCACCAGACCATCCCCGTCCCGGTTATTATCTCTGGAAACCACCGGGAGGAGATAACCTTTTACGTCCTGCCCAACTCTGTGTCGCCCGTCATCCTGGGGTATCCCTGGCTACGCCTCCACAACCCCGTTCTGGATTGGAAGTCCGCCGGGGTGTCAGCATGGAGCACGTTCTGCATGAGCACCTGTCTACAGTCCGCTGCCTGCTCTCCGTCCGCTTCTCCCTCTCCTACGGACGCTGCGCCCCCGGACCTGTCCCTGGTGCCACTGGAATTTCACGACCTGGGTATGGTATTCAGCAAATCCAAGGCGATGTCTCTCCCTCCTCATAGGCCCTATGACTGTGCAATCAATCTCCGCCAGGGGGCATCCTTACCTTCTGGACGACTCTACAGTCTATCGGCGCCGGAGAAGGAGACAATGAACTCTTACCTCAAGGAGTCGCTGAGTGCTGGGATAATCCGCCCATCGTCATCACCTGTGGGGGCAGGATTCTTCTTCGTCGGTAAGAAGGACAGATCCCTCCATCCTTGCATTGACTATCATGCCCTTAATGACATAACGGAGAAGGATCGTTACACCCTGCCCCTCATGAACACCGCTTTCCACTCCCTCCAGGGGGCGACTTGGTTCACCAAGCTGGATCTACGCAGCGCATACCACCTCGTCCGGATCCGGGAGGGAGATGAGTGGAAGACAGCCTTCCGTACCCCGAACGGCCACTTCGAATATCTGGTGATGCCGTTCGGGTTGACCAACGCTCCAGCCGTCTTTCAGCGCCTCATCAATGACGTCCTCCGGGATTTCATCGGCCTTTTTGTGTTCGTCTACCTGGATGACATTCTCATCTTCTCCAAGTCCAGGGACGAGCACCAGGTCCACGTGAGGTGGGTCCTCCAAAGGCTGCTGGAGAACCGGTTGTACGTGAAGGCCGAGAAATGCGAGTTTTACGCGAAGACAACATCCTTCCTCGGGTTCATCATCTCCCACGACCAGGTGCTTCCGGACCCAGAGAAGGTGAAGGCGGTGGTGGAATGGCCCACACCTGCGTCAAGAAAGCAGGTGCAGCAGTTCGTTGGGTTTGCGAACTTCTACCGCCGCTTCGTCCCAAATTTTGGCACCATCGTCGGCCCGCTGACCCGCCTCATGTCCCCTAAGGTCCCGTTCCGGTGGACCGAAGAGGCCGCGGCTGCCTTCCAGGCGCTGAAGGCAGAGTTCTCCTCCTCCCGGGTCCTTAGCCAAGTCAACCCTGCGCTGCAGTGCATCGTGGAAGTGGACGCTTCGGACACAGGAGTAGGAGCGGTGCTATCCCAGCGGTCGCCAGATGATGGAATCAAACGGCCCTGCGCCTTCTTCTCCCGGCGCTTGTCCCCGGCGGAGAGAAATTACAACGTGGGTGACAGAGAGCTCCTCGCCATCGAGCTCGCGCTACAGGAGTGGCGTCACTGGCTAGAGGGGGCGGACCTGCCGTTCGTGGTCCTGACGGACCACAAGAACTTGGAGTACCTTAGATCTGCCAAGCGCCTGAACGCCCGCCAGGCGCGCTGGTCCTTGTTCTTCGCCAGGTTCTAATTTACCATCACCTTCAGGCCTGGCTCCAAGAACGGCCTGCCCGACGCCCTCTCTAGGCAATTTGCCCCTGAGGAGTCGGAGGACACGGTCCACACCATCCTACCCAGGTCGTGCGTTGTGGGAGCCATCACCTGGGACATTGAGAGCAAGATCCGGAAGGCGCAGGAAGTGGAACCTGACCCTGGCGGTGGACCGGAGGGGAGGCTGTTCGTGCCATCCACGGTTCGGGGGGAGGTCATCCACTGGTTGCACACATCCAAGCTCACCTGTCACCCTGGCTCCTCCCGGATGATTGACCTCCTCCAGCGGTCCTTCTGGTGGCCGGGCCTGCGGAGGGACGCTGCCCGCTACGCCCGGGCCTGTCCAGTGTGTGCCACCAACAAATCGGGTAATGCCCCTCCAGCAGGTTTGCTCCAGCCTCTGCCCGTCCCTGGCAGGCCCTGGTCGCATATCGCCCTGGATTTCGTCACCGGACTCCCAGCCTCGAACACCTACGACACCGTCCTGACCATCGTGGACCGCTTCTCCAAGGCGGCACACTTCGTTCCCCTACGAGGTCTCCCAACTGCCCTGGAGACGGCGGACCTCCTAATCCAGCACGTGGTCAGGCTGCATGGGATTCCGGTGGATGTGGTCTCGGACCGAGGGCCCCAATTTTCCTCAGAAGTTTGGAGGTCGTTTTGCAACGCCTTAGGAGCCAAGGTGAGCCTCTCCTCCGGCCATCACCCCCAGTCCAACGGGCAGTGTGAGCGGACCAACCAGGAGCTGGAGGCTGCGCTCCGCTGTGTAACGGCGTCCAAACCAACGTCCTGGAGTAACCACCTCGCCTGGGTTGAATACGCCCACAACACCGCTCGCTCTTCTGCTACAGGGATGTCCCCCTTTAAGGCGTCCCTGGGTTACGACCCCCCGCTGTTCCCGGCGCAGGAGAGTGAGGTAACTGTCCCCTTAGCACGGGCGCATCTCAGGCGGTTCCGCTCCATCTGGGCGTCAGCGCGCAATGCGCTTTTACGCACGACGGAGCGCAACAGAGCCGTGGCGGACCAGCACAGAAGACCTGCCCCGGCGTACAGAGTTGGTCAGCAAGTCTATGTGTCGACCCAGGACGTGATTTTAAAGGGCGAGAGGAGGAAGCTGGCACAGCGCTTTATGGGCCCATACCCCATCACCAGGATCATCAACCCGGTGGCTGTGCGTGTAGCTATTCCCCCCTCCCTCTGCATCCATCCCACCTTCCACGTGTCCAAGGTGAAGCTGGCAGTCTCCGACCCCCTTTGCCCTCCTCCTGCTGCGCAACCCGCGCCCCGGATGATCGATGGCCATCCGGCCTGGCCCGTCTCCTCCATCCTGGACTCCCGGCGCCGGGGTCGTGGGTTGCAGTATTTGGTGGACTGGGAGGGCTATGGGCCTGAACATCGGCAGTGGGTTCCCTCGTCGTTTGTGTTGGACCCATCACTCATCGCTGATTTCCACCGAGCGCACCCAGAGAAGCCATCGCCAGGAGGCGCTGCTAGAGGGGGGAGTACTGTCACGCCGCGCCGCTCATCAGCGGCGCCACCTGCACGCACACCTGCACATCATCAGCGGCGAGGGATTTAAGCCGCCTCGCCCTGAGCTTCGACCTGAAGCCGTCAGACTTCCCTACGCTTCGCTGTGACTTCCTTTCATCCTCAGCTGATCATTCTGGTAAGAATGATCCCTTCCCTTCCCTTCCAAGTCTGCTCCCCTGTGCACAGGTGGATTTCCCGGCGGCGGACAACACCTCTCCATCGCCTGTTCCTCGCTGCTGCACCGGGCTCTCCAGGTGGCTGTCTACTGGACCTCGTCCCTTGCTGTGCCAGTCATCTGTCCCATCCAAGTAAGCTCCTCTCTCGCTCTTATATCTCCTGTGTTGGTGTGTGCCCGTCACCCTTCTCCTTGTGCTTTTCCCATAGGGTTGTCCGGCTGTACAGCCTCCTGCCTCTGTGCCCGAAGCAGACGCCGCCACCAACACATTTACATCTCGCAGACACACATTCATACACTCCTGTTGTTAATAAACTATTTGAACTACTCTGAGCCTGTGTGTGTGCGTCTCCTGAGCCGTGCGTTATGTCACTTACTTGTGTAGAATGTGTCACCATTTTTTCATTTAGTCATTTTCTCACAAATGTATTCATACTCTTTGCTACACTTTGTTTCTTGCATGATTATTTTTTGCCCATAATGTAGTCACATTTTCCAGGAATTTTACATTTTCACTGTTCATCATTTCTTTGTATTCTTTGAGTAGCTGTATGACCCCTGCCTTGCCTGCATTGTTTGGACTTTTTGTCACTTTGCCTTCGTACAGTAAAAAAATAAAATAAACTTGGTGGAGCAGTGGTTAGCACTGTGGCAGCATAGTAAGAAGGTCACGGGATTGATTCCATCCCTGACCATTGTGGGTTTGATCCCACTCCCTGACCATCAGTGACCCTTCTGTGTGCAGTTTGCATGTTCTCCCCGTGTCTGTGGGGGTTTCCTCCCACAGGCCAAAAACATGCAAGTTAGGTTAATTAGAGACTCTAAAGTGGCCCTAGGTGTGAATGTGTGTGTGAAGGGATTGGCACTGTACCGTGGCTGCCTCATCAATCCAGGTGGATGCCCTGAATTTCCCTCTGGGATTAATAAAGTATCATCATCATCATCATAGCAGTCTGTCGGGGGCGGCAATGACTGTTTCATTTAGATCAGATTCCTCCACGCAGCTCTGTCCTTCCCCTTCTGCTGCCAGGAACTCCTGACCTTGTTAACCCGGGCGATGTCCAAGCCGGCATGAGTTGCCTTCTGACTGACCATTTCATGAAATTGTTTAAATACAAAAAAAGAATAAAATGGCTCATTCTTATTACCCTCAGTCACATCATACCTGTATAATACTTCATGTAGTATTTGATTTGATGCTAAGCTTCTGAAAGAATCAGGCAAAACTTCAGCTCCAGAGAAAGGTGGAGCTTTCAGAGTACCTTTGATAGTGCAGAAGAGCCAGTTACTAAAAATATATGATATACAGTGCATCCAGAAAGTATTCACAGCGCTACACTTTTTCTACATTTTATGTTACAGCCTTATTCCAAAAGGGATGAAATTCATTTTTTTTCCTCAAAATTCTACACAAACACCCCATAATTACAATGTGGAAAAAAGTTTTTTTCAGATTTTTGCAAATTTATTTTTAAAAAAAACTAAAAAATCACATGTACATAAATATTCACAGCCTTTACTCAATACTTTGCTGATGCACCTTTGGCAGCAATTACAGCCTCAAGTCTTTTTGAATATGACGGCACAAGCTTGGCACACCTATCTTTGGGCAGTTTCACCCAAAGATAGGTGATTCTTTGCAGCACCTCTCAAGCTCCATGAGGATGGATGGGAAGTGTAGGTGCACAGCCATTTTCACATCTCTCCAGAAATGTTCAATTGGATTCAAGTCTGGGCTCTGGCTGGGTCACTCAAGGACATTTACAGAGTTGTCCTGAAGCCACTCCTTTGATATCTTGGCTGTGTGCTTAGGGTCGTTGTCCTGCTGAAAGATGAACCATCGACCCAGTCTGAGGTCAAGAGCGCTCTGGAGCAGGTTTTCATCCAGGATCTCTCTGCACATTGCTGTATTCATCTTTCCCTCTATCCTGATTAGTCTCTCAGTTCCTGCTGCTGAAAAACATCCCCACAGCATGATGCTGCCACCACCACTGGCATAGTTATGAGTGGTGCCTGGTTTCCTCCAAACAGGATGCCTGGTATTCATGCCAAAGAGTTTAATTTTTGTCTCATCACACCAGAGAATGTTTTTTCTCATGGTCTAAGAGTCCTTCAGGTGCCTTTTGGCAAACTCCAGGCAGGCTGCCATGTGATTTTACTAAGGAGTGGCTTCCGTCTGGCCACTGTACCATACAGGCCTGATTGGTGGAATGGTGCAGAGATGTTGTCCTTCTGGAAGGTTCTCCTCTTTCCACAGAGGAATGCTGGAGCTCTGACAGAGTGACCATCGGGTTCTTGGTCACCTCCCTGACTAAGGCCCTTCTCCCCCGATCGCTCAGTTTAGATGGCTGGCCAGCTCTAGGAAGAGTCCTGGTGGTTCTGAACTTCTTCCATTTATGGATGATGGAGGCCACTGTGTTCATTGGGACCTTCAAAGCAGCAGAAATTTTTCTGTACCCTTCCCCAGATTTGTGCATCAAGACAATCCTGTCTCAGAGGTCTACAGACAGTTCCTTTGACTTCATGCTTGGTTTGTGCTCTGACATGCACTGTCAACTGTGGGACCTTATATAGACAGGTGTGTGCCTTTCCAAATCATGTCCAATCAACTGAATTTACCACAGGTGGACTCCAGTTAAGCTGTAGAAACATCTCAAGGATGATCAGTGGAAACAGGATGCACCTGTGCTCAATTCTGAGCTTCATGGCAAAGGCTGTGAATACTTATGTACATGTGATTTTTTTTTTTTTAGTTTTTTTATTTTCAATAAATTTGCAAAAATCTTAAAAACAATTTTCCACATTGTCATTTTGGTGTATTGTGTGTAGAATTTTGAGGAAAAAAATGAATTTAATCTCTTTTGGAATAAGGCTGTAACATAACAAAATGTGGAAAAAGTGAAGCGCTATTTTTAAAGCCAGAAGTGACCTTGGAAAAGGAGGTGAAGTGCCATGTTCTAACATTTGAAAGCCACATAAACAGAGGTACCTTTTAACTGGTGCTTCATGGATGGGCTGCAGGCATACAGTAGTTATCATCTGTATTACTTATTGAATATTTTCCTTCCAAAAATTCAAATGCCAGACTCAAGTAAGTGATTATTATATGCAGGAAGAACAGCTAGAGGCTACATTTCTCTGTGGTGGCATCCACCTAAATTATAGCAGCTAAGCCCCTTATAATCCATAATACAAATTGAAGGGATAAATTATTAATAAAATGTATTTCATACCTCACACATTTGTCATTAAGGGGTAGCAAACTGCCTCTTGATTATGTTTCACTAAATATGCCTGGAGATAAAGTTCAACTAGTGACAGTTCTTACTATGCCGATTCATATTCAAGTGTTTGTTTTTTCAGATCACTTCATTTTTATTTAGTTATTTGATGCTTTGTCATAGGTGTGTGATCACGAATGGTAGACTCTGATGGGCGGCCATGTGGGCAGGAAGTCAACGCTGGCTGGGCCCTCCTTCACTGTTGCTACTGTGCAGACTCTGGCTCCAAAAGTGCAAGATGGTAGTATCAAAAATCCAGGAAGTAGATCTTTGCTTTTCTACAGTGGAAGCAAGTGGCAGCATGTCATCAACCATATTTATGTACATTAGTGCATCTCAATAAAATTGACTCTTGAAAATTTTGACTTATTTTTCATCATTTAATTTCTAAAGTAAAGTTTCAAATACTCTATATTCCTTAAAAGTAAAGGGAAATATTTCAAGCCTTTATTTTTGTTAATTTTGATGATTGAGCTTGGCTTCTGGTAAATCAGAAATCTATTATCAGACTTTTACAATATTCCTTAAGATCGAGCCAAACTAAGCATTTACAGTACAAAAATGTCCAGCTTGTGAAAAGTGTCTTTATTTATGCACTCAGTATTTGATTGTAGCTCCTTTACCACAAATTACTGCATCAGTCCACCACAGCACAAGGGCAATCAGCTTGTGGTACTGCTGAGGCATTACTGAAGCCCAAGGTGCTCTGATAGCTGGTTTTTCGCTCATCTGTATTGTTGTGTGAGGTGTTTCTCATCATTCTTTTGACTATACTTCATAGATTCTGTAGGGTTTGGGTCAGATGAGTTGGCTGGAAAGCACAGTAATATAATAAACAAACCATTTTGTTGTAGTTTTGGCACTGTGGATGAGTGATAAATCCTGGAAAAGGAAGTTGGCATCTGTATAAAGCTTTTCAGCTGATGGCTGCATGAAGTGCTCAAAAATTTTCTGGTAGACAGCAGTGTTGATCTTGGACATCATAAAACACAGATGAGATGGAACCCCAAATCGTCAGAGACCATGGGTACTTGAAACAGAATTTTAAATGCCTCGGATTCTGTGCTTCACCACTTTTCATCCAAACTCTGGAATCTTGATTTGCAAATGTAATGCAAAATTTGCTTTCATTAGAAAAGAGGACTTTGAACCACAGAGCAACAGTCCAGTTCTTTTTCTCTTCAGCTCAGTTAAGGTGCATATGACATTATCTCTGGTTCAGGAGTGGCTTAGTATTAGGACACCACAGTTGTAGCCCCTTTCTTTAAGACACCTGTGCATGGTCCCTCTTGATTCAATTCAATTCAATTCAATTCAACTTTATTTATATAGCGCCATTTCACAACAACAGTCATCTGTTTCCTGTATATATTTGCATCCTTTTATAGAAACGTGGACAGACTGTAATTTACTGTACATACTCTGGTTGTCATTGAATCCTTATTTAAATCCTTCACCTGAACAACGAGAGCAAGTTTTTAGCCAAAGTCAAATTCCTTGTATGTGTTGTGCATACTTGGCCAATAAAGCTGATTCTGATTCTGATTCTGATTCTGATCTCATAGCACTATCAACTGTAGGGGGAACCCCCACAGTTACAGAAAGACCCCAGCAATCAGGCGATCCCCTGTGAGCAAGCACTTGGCGACGGTGGAGAGGAAAAACTTCCTTTTAACAGGAAGAAACCTCCAGCAGAACCAGGCTCAGGGAGGGGCAGTCATCTGCTGCGACTGGCTGGGGGGTGAGGGGACAGAGAAGATGAAAAGAACAGACAGGTAGAGAGCAAACAGCACGATGGGGACTCAATCTATGGGAGAGAACAAACAGATGTTAATGACCAGCAAAAAAAAATATTTCATTGAGAGTGAAGAAAGGAGTGAGGCCCAGTGCATTATTGGAGGTCCCTCGGCTGACTAAACCTATTAGCAGCATAACTAAGGGAGGGTTCAGAAACACATGATCCCTCCCTAATTGTAGGCTATATCAAAAAGGTAGGTTTTAGCCCTATTCTTAAAAACAGAGATCGAGTCTGACTTCCGAATCCAGATTGGCAGCTGGTTCCACAGGAGAGGAGCTTGATAACTGAAGGCTCTGCCTCCCATTGTACTTTTGGAGATTCTAGGTATTACAAGTAATCCTGCATTTTGGGAGCGTAGTGCTCTGTTAGGATAATACGGTAGTATCAGATCTTTTAAATAAAAAGGAGCCTGATTGTTTAGAGCTTTGTAAGTAAGAAGGATTTTAAACTTAATTCTAAACTCTATGGGAAGCCAATGAAGGGAGGCCAGAACCGGAGAGATATGATCTCTCTTTCTAGTACCTGTTAAAACTCTTGCTGCAGCATTTTGGATCAGCTGAAGACTTTTTAAAGATGTTTTAGGACAGCCTGATAATAAAGAATTACAATAATCTAATCTCGAGCTAACAAAAGCGTGGATCAGTTTCTCAGCATCACTCTGAGACAAGATGCTCCTAATCTTGGCAATATTACGCAAATGATAGAAGGTGTAGAAGAGCTTGGAATAACGAGGCGATGTGACTTATAAACCAAAGTTTATTATCAGCTTCGCTCCTCTAACAAGTCTCATCTAGTGCAGCAGCAGAAGAAGTAAGAGAGCGAACACATTCGGCTCTACGTACTTATACTCACACATAACAAAAGACATGCATATCAAAGCTGACATCCCTCATTATCTTTATCCCCCTCCTTTGTCTTGGTACCCCTCCGCCTGGCCCTGGGAGGTCAGGGCGACCTATCTGGTCTCCACCGCAGCGCCTCGGATGCTCTTTGATCTTCACTGGCGGTTGAGACCTTTTGTCCTGTTCTGAGGTGTGAAGTCGCTTTACATATGTAATCACCAAACATTCTCACATGCTTATACATATGTAGGTTATGGGATATATGATTAATATAGACCACAGCCCCTCCCCAAACGACTAAGAAAAGGACAATAGAAAAATTCACAGTTTAAGATAATCATTATGACGTACTAACTGCTACACCTCTTGACAAGGAAGAAACTTTCCAGCAGCTATGCTCCTGTAGAGAATTCAGGAGCATAGCTGCTTAGCATAGCCGCGTAGTAAATATCACAAGTCAGTCCTAAACTGTTACAGCACAATTAGTGAACAACTTTTGAGTAGTTTGCGTCAGTCCCTGTGCCGTCTGGGTTTAAGTCTTCTCCCAAATCTGCTGTGGGTCCGCTTGGGCGTCCTGGTGGGACCTTCCTGTAAGGAATCTGCAGCTTGGGGAGGAGAGTGATTATTCGTTCCCTGCAGGGGGGCTGAGTCTTTTCTCTTGGGGGGTCTACCCCGCCGAGGTGCTCTCGCCAACCGTGCAGGCTCGTCTCTCAACAAGAAGGCAGGTTTAAGTCTGTCAATGCTGACTGTTTCTTTTCTGTCCCCTAAATCAAGCACAAAATGCTTATCACCAGGTTCCAGCACTCTGAATGGTCCATCGTATGGTGGGCGGAAGGTTGGTTTTAAAGCTTCATGCCTAACAAAAACGAATTCGGTGTTTTTTAAAGCTTGGGGGACAAAAACCCGCGGAAAAGAATGATGTGCCGGCCCGGGGAGAGTGTTAGGGCCGTTGCTGCCTAAAAAACTCGGGGCTGGAAGATGCCCTGGCTCTGGGTTCTCTGGTAAAAATTCACCTGGGAGCCTGAGAGGTTGTGCAAAAACTAATTCTGCTGGGGATGCGTCTAGATCCTCTTTAGGCGCAGCACGCAACCCCAATAAAACCCAGGGAAGTTTATTTACCCAATTTGTATCCGTTAGTGAGGCTCTGAGAGCGGCCTTTAAAGATCTGTGAAAACGCTCGCATAACCCATTAGCCTGAGGGTGATAAGCGGTGGTGCGGTGAATTATTGCTCCTAAGCTGCTGGCCATGGCTGACCAAAGCTCCGAGACAAATTGAGGCCCCCTATCGGACGTGATGTCCAATGGGACGCCGAAACGTGCCACCCAGTTTGTCAAAAAAACGCGAGCGACTTCCTCCGCTGTGGTTGACGCCAGAGGGACCGCCTCAGGCCAGCGCGTAGTACGATCTATCATTGTTAACAGATGTGTGAAACCTTGGGAGGAAGGTAGAGGTCCCACGAGGTCGACATGAACGGGGTCGAACCTTTTAGCTGGGATTCGAAAAGGCTCTAGAGGGGCTTTTGTGTGTTTGTGTATTTTGGCGCGCTGACAAGAAATGCAAGTCTTTGCCCATTCTTTTACGTTTTTGCGCAGGCCGGGCCACACACACTTTTTGGCGACCATTTTAACCGAAGCGCGCACACCCGGGTGCGCGAGGGAGTGAATTGAGTTGAAAACACGGCAACGCCATGCAGCTGGGACTACTGGGCGAGGTCGGCCGGTTGAGATGTCGCATATTAGGAGGGGCACACCGTCGCATAAACCCCTTTCCTCCAGCCTTAACCCTGTTGGTCCAGACAGGAGTGCGCGCACGTCCGCGTCACTACTTTGCTCCTCTGCCATGGCTGTGTAATCTATCCCTACGTGGATTGGGGCTGCGTATGTGTCCGCGTTGACGAAGAGTTCTGCGGCTGAGGTAGTATAATCTGTCTCCTCGTGCTCTGGCGATGTCACAGCGCGAGAGAGGCAGTCTGCTACCACGTTAAGTTTGCCTGCCACATGTCGAATGTCTGTGGTGAACTCTGAAATCGCAGCTAGTTGTCTTTGTTGCCTGCCTGACCACGGTTCAGAAATTTTAGCCATCGCAAAGGTGAGCGGTTTGTGGTCTACAAAAGCTGTGAAACGCCGCCCCTCCAACCAGAACTGGAAGTGGTGGATGGATAAATGAAGTGCTAGCAGCTCCCTGTCAAAAGTGCTGTATTTACGCTCAGTTTGGTTTAACGATTTGCTGAAAAATGCCAAAGGTTGCCAGATTCCGCCGACGTGTTGTTCTACAACCGCCCCTATGGCCAGGTCTGAAGCGTCTGTGGTTAGCGCAATGCGGGCCGAGGGATCAGGGTGAACCAACAATATGGCGTTAGCTAGGGCACTTTTTACTTCCGCGAAGGCGCGTTCGCGCTCCGGGGTCCATTCGACTGCGTTGGAAGGTTTTTGTTTTCTGAGCGCGTCATATAGGGGCTGCATGAGCTGAGCTGCGCGGGGGAGGAAACGATTGTAAAAATTAACCATTCCCAAAAATTCCTGCAGCGATTTGACCGTTTGTGGCCGTGGGAAACTTTTTACTGCGCAAACTTTGTCTGGCAGTGGGACTGCCCCCTTCGGTGAAACTCTGTGTCCCAAAAAATCAATTTGTGACACGCCGAATTTGCATTTGGCTGGATTGATTATTAACCCGTGCTCTTCTAGTCTCCGAAAAACCATAGTGAGATGCTGTTCGTGTTCTTCCTCAGATGAGCTGGCTACCAGCATATCGTCGAGGTAGACGAACACGAAGGGGAGGTCGCGTAATACCGCGTCCATCATCCGCTGAAAGGTTTGAGCAGCGCCTTTGAGGCCAAAAGGCATCCGCAAAAATTCAAAAAGACCGAAGGGGGTTATTACAGCTGTTTTAGGAATGTCTTCCGCTCGAACGGGGACTTGGTGATAGCCGCGGACCAGGTCTATTTTTGAAAAAATGCACGCACCCGCCAGATGTAATGAAAAATCTTGGATGTGAGGAATTGGGTAGCGGTCATGCGCTGTCGCATTGTTTAATCTGCTGTAATCGCCGCACGGTCTCCAAGAACCGTCGGATTTCAGGACCATGTGAAGCGGTGACGCCCAGGGGCTTTTTGAGCGCCTGATAATGCCTAGTTTTTCAAGGGTGGTAAACTCGTCCCGAGCTATGGCAAGCTTGGTCGCGTCTAAGCGCCGAGCTTTGGCGAATACGGGTGGGCCCGTTGTGGGAATAAAGTGTTTGACCCCGTGCTTAGCCACTGTAGCTGAGAATTTGGGAATTGTGAGTGCTGGAAATTGGGTGAGGAGTTGATCAAACTTACCTCCTGCTGTAGTGACGCTGGCCTGCACGGGTGGTGGAGAAACTCGAGCTGAGCAGGGAATAGAAGCAAAGGACAATGCATTAACCAAGCGTCTGTTCGCTAGATCGACCAATAACCCATGTGCACACAAAAAGTCTGCGCCCAACAAGTTAAAACTCACCGCCGCTACAACAAATGTCCATCTGTAGTTGCGGCCATGGATGCGGAGGGGCAGGTTCCTTTCGCCATAAGTGTCGATGATGGAGCCGTTGGCTGCCACCGCTCCATTGCCCCGGGGGCCCATGGCCCGGTCTGCTTGGGAGGGCATGATAAAACTCAGTTGAGCTCCCGTGTCAATGAGGAACTGCTTGCCGGTGTGTCCGTCCGTCACATATAGAAGCTTGCTTTTTTCGCCGAGAACTGCCACTGTTAACGGTTCTCGGCTTTGGCGTTTTTCCGAAATCGTGAATTTGCAGGGGGGAAAGCATTTGTAAGCCTTCTCGGCGAAGCGGTGGTGGTAATAACAGACGTCGTTCCGTCTGTTACGTCTTGGCCGTGTCGCTGCCATGGCGGGCGGATTCTGCTCATTGGTTTGTGGCTCCCCGTGGCTCCGGACATCGGCGTTGAGGTCTGCGGATGCTGCTGTGGGTGTCTTTTCCCTGCAGGCGTTGACGAGTCGCTGCGCTTCGCGAGCCAGCATGCGGAAGTCTTGCTGGGTGCTGCATCGCATGTTGGCAAGCGTCCCTCTCATGTGTGGCGGCAGCGTACTGAGGAATATAAATTGGAAGAGGAAGTTGTCATTGTCCTCTTCTTTAAGCTGCAGCAAGTCCTCCATGAGGGCCTTGGGTCTGCATCCTCTGTGGCCTTAGACCGCCAGGATCCTCTCGGCTCTCTCCTCGGCAGAGGGGACGAAATTCGCCACGATGGTCGCTTTCAGTTCTCTATATTTGTCCTGGGCCGGCGGCCGCTGGATTATGCTCTGCACACATCTCGAAGTGGCAGCGTCGAGTTTGGCGACGATGTGATAAAACTTTGTATCGTCAGCCGTTATGCCCGCAAGTGCAAACTGGGCTTCAGCTTGCTGAAACCACGAAGTCGGGTCTTCCTGCCAGAAGTCCGGCAGCTTGACGGTGACGGCGTTTGTGTGGGCCGTCCCTGATGTGTCCGCAGGGTGAGAGTGCCTTCCTTCGGCTCTCGCAGCGGCGCTGGTGCTCGGTTGAGCCCTCTCTGTCACTTCTGCCGTGGGGGAACATCGTCCATCTGTTCCCCTGTCTGCATGGGCGCCGGCGTCTGCCTGGGTCGCCACAGATGAGTCGATCGCGGGGGAACGCCTCTGGTCCATCCTCGCGTCAGGGTCACCAGTGTAGAAGAGCTTGGAATAACGAGGCGATGTGACTTATAAACCAAAGTTTATTATCAGCTTCGCTCCTCTAACAAGTCTCATCTAGTGCAGCAGCAGAAGAAGTAAGAGAGCGAACACATTCGGCTCTACGTACTTATACTCACACATAACAAAAGACATGCATATCAAAGCTGACATCCCTCATTATCTTAATCCCCCTCCTTTGTCTTGATACCCCTCCGCCTGGCCCTGGGAGGTCAGGGCGACCTATCTGGTCTCCACCGCAGCGCCTCGGATGCTCTTTGATCTTCACTGGCGGTTGAGACCTTTTGTCCTGTTCTGAGGTGTGAAGTCGCTTTACATATGTAATCACCAAACATTCTCGCATGCTTATACATATGTAGGTTATGGGATATATGATTAATATAGACCACAGAAGGCAGTCTTAGAAACAAATTTAATATGTGAATTGAAGGACAGATCTTGATCAAAAATAATTCCAAGGTTCCTCACAGAGCTATTAAGAGAAAGAGTAACCGCATCCAAACTGAAAGTTTGATTTGGAAAGGTATTTCTAAGGTTTTTTGGACCAACAAGAATGACTTCAGTCTTATCTGAATTTAATAGCAGGAAATTACAAGTCATCCAAGCTTTGATTTCCTTAAGACAGGCTTCTAACTTGGCTAATTGATTACTATCATCTGGCTTCATTGACAGGTATAATTGTGTGTCATCTGCATAACAATGAAAATGTATACAGTGCTTTCTAATAATGTTGCCTAACGGAAGCATATATAAACTAAAAAGAGTAGGGCCTAGCACAGATCCCTGTGGAACTCCATGACTAAGCTTTGAGTTGAAAGAAAACTCATTATTTACATGAACAAACTGGAACCTATCAGATAAATAAGATCTAAACCACTGCAACGAAGTTCCATTAAGTCCAACATAGTGTTCTAATCTAGCAAGTAGAATATTATGATCGATAGTATCAAAAGCTGCACTAAGGTCTAAAAGGACAAGTACAGAAACCAGTCCATTATCAGATGCGATGAGGAGGTCGTTAGTGACCTTCGCTAAGGCTGTTTCAGTACTATAATGGATTCTAAACCCAGATTGAAACTCTTCAAGTAAACCATTTCCCTGCAGGTGGTCAAATAATTGCGTAGCAACAACTCTTTCCAAGATTTTTGAAATGAATGGGAGATTAGAGATTGGTCTATAGTTGGGCTGCACGGTGGCGCAGTGGTTTAGCACTGCGGCAGCACAGTTTACCCTCGGCCGGGGGATCGCGGGGATCATGAGATCGTGGGTTCGACCCCGACCAACAGTGAGATGTGTGGAGTTTGTATGTTCTCCCCGTGTTGCGTGGGTTTACTCCGGGATTTCTACGGTTTCCTCCCGCATACCAAAAACATGTAGGCTTAGGGCGCTCGCGCACGCAGCGACCGGCAGCCAGTGGCTTGTCACCAGACTGCAAACCAAATCTACCTACGAGTACAAATAAGTAACAAAAAAAAAAAAAATAGTTAGCTAAATCTCCTGGATCTAGCGTTGGCTTTTTGAGTAAGGGTTTAATTACAGCCGTTTTAAAAGCCTGCGGTACATGGCCTAAAGTTAATGAAGAATTGATTATATGAAGAATAAAGCTACCAATAAGTGGGAAGACTTCTTTAAATAACCTGGTAGGAATAGGGTCTAAAAGACAAGTTGAAGGTTTGGATGAGGAAACTATTTTGTCTAACTCACAAAGGTCGATTGGAGTAAACTCATCAAGACAGACATCAATTGAAGGAGTTGTAGTAGTTACAGTATTTAAGTTAACTGTGGGAAGAATCTGATTGATTTTATCTCTGATGGATGAAATTTTATTATTGAAAAAGTTCATAAAGTCCTGACTAGTAAGCTCTAAGGGAATGCTAGGATTGACAGAGTCCTGACTCTTTGTCAACCTGGCTACAGTGCTGAAAAGAAACCTGGGATTATTCTTGTTCTCTTCTATTAATGCAGAATAATAACTCGTTCTAGCTTTTCTAAGAGATTTTTTATAAATTAAAAGATGATTTCTCCAAGCTAAATAGATTTCATCTATTCTTCTGTTTTAAGCTACGAGTTTCTGTGTTGAACCAAGGAGTTAGAAATCTCTGATTAGACTTTTTCTTTTTTAAGGGGGCCACCAAGTCTAGAGTCTGATGCAGAGAAGCTGTAACACTATCCACCATGTTATCAATTACAGAAGGAGTAAGCTATCTATAGCTTATTTCCGTTGTGTTGACACATGGCATAGAGGAAGCAGTCTGCATAAATTTGGTAACAGCATCATCTGAGAGGCATCTACTGTAATAATATTTTTCTTTAGGAGCCAAATAGTCAAATAGTAAAATCAAAGGTTAACAGACAATGGTCTGACAGTACAGGGTTATGAGGAGACACTACAAGATTTTCTATTTCTATGCCATATGTCAGAACAAGGTTCAATGTATGGTGGAGGTAATGAGTAGAATTTCCTACTTTCTGAGAAAACCCAATCGAGTCTAATATTGAATTAAATGCCACATTAAGGCAGTCACTATCTACATCCACATGTATATTAAAGTCCCCTACTAACTAACTAACTAACTACCCTGCACTTATATAGCGCTTTTCTAGTCACAAAGACCACTCAAAGCGCTTTCATTAATACTAACCCTCTATTCTAAGGGCCTATAGGAAACAAATATCTAGGGACAATTTAGAACAGCCAATTAACCTAACATGCATGTTTTTGGCATGTGGGAGGAAACCGGAGAAATCCCGGAGTAAACCCACGGAACACGGGGAGAACATGCAAACTCCACACAGATCACTGTTGGTCGGGGGCTGGGATCGAACCCACGATCCCCACAATCCCCCGGCCAAGGGTAAACTGTGCTGCCGCAGTGCTAACCACTGCGCCACCGTGCAGTGATAGAATACTGCACGGTGGAGAATACTATAATTATTCTATCAGATTTCAGCACTAAATCAGCTAAGAAATCTGCAAATTCGGATAAAAATTCTGAGTAGGTTGATGGAGGACGATAAACTATGGCAAATAAAATTGGGTTTAACCTAAAATTGCTAAAGTGCCCAATACTGAGGACCAGGCCCTCAAAGGAATTATAACATGTTTTTTGCTTCACATTAACTAGTAATTTGGAATGGTAAATTATTGCTACTCCTCCTCCACGACCAGAACTTCTGGGATTTTGACAGTTTAAATAACCAGAGGGAGTTGATTCATTTAAACCAACATAATCCTCTTGCCCTAACCAAGTCTCTGTAAGGGAAATTAAATCAATCTGATGATCAATTAACAGATCATGAACTAACAGAGACTTGGGAGTTAGAGACCTAATATTTAATAAACCACATTTAATTTTTAAATTATGAGGTGAAACAGAGGCCAAATCATTTAATTTAGAGGCTTTATGTTTAATTTGAGTTTTACCAATATTTTGCTTAATCACTTTGGGATGTTTATATATTATATTTTTATTTACTTTGGAGGGAGCAGACAGTGATTCTCTGATGGGGAAGACTGGGGCTAAGTTGAGGGGTGGCGGATGAAGAGGAGCTGCAGAGAGGCGAGTAAGACAGCGACTCTGCTTCCTGGTCCCAACTCTGAGTTGTCAAGGTTTTGGAAATTTGGATAAAAAAGATGCCAGATTGTTTGATAAATGAGAAGCACCATCCAAAGTGGGATGAATGCTGTCTTGTCTCATAAGACCAGGTTTTCCCCAAAATGAGCTCCAATTGTCAATGTAGCCCACGTCATTTGCAGGACACCACACAGACAGCCAGCGGTTCAAGGATGACGAGTGGCTAAACATGTCATCACTGGTCAGATTGGGGAGGGGCCCAGAGAATACTACAGTGGCAGACATCGTTTTTGCAAAGTCACACACCGATTCTACATTCAGTTTCGTGACTTCCCACTGCTGGAGACGGATGTCATTAATGCCGGCGTGAATAACAATTGTGGAGTATTTACAGTTACTTTTAGCCAGCATTTTCAAATTTGACTCGATGTCGCCTGCTCTGGCCCCAGGAATGCATTTGACTATGGCCACTGGAGTCTCTAGGTTCACGTTTCAGACTACAGAGTTGCCAGTGATAAGAGTTTTTTCCTCAGCGGGTGTGTCGCTGAGTGGGGAAAAACAATTAGAAACGTGAACAGGCTGGTGGTGTACTGGGGCTTTGCGACTAGGCTTCCTTCTCACCGTCACCCACCCAGTCTCCTCGCTGCTGAGGAGAGCCGGGGGACCGCTAACGGGGTCAGCTATGCTAGCTAGCTTCGCTGCAGCTGAGGGGCGTTCGTCAAGAGCAACTGGCACAGACGGTGTTTCAATGCAGCGGAGCCGGGATGCACTGACACCAAACTCCGTCCACTCCTCGTGAAGCTTGCTCAAGTTCTTGATGCAGGGATGGCTGCATCCTTTCAAGGCTGCAGGGATGGCTGCAGCCTTGAAAGGATGCAGCCATCCCTGTTACTCATGCACCTTTTGCTACCACACTTTTTAGTTTTGATCAGCTTTCCATTAATATGCTCTGATACAGCAGTCTGTGAACATCCAGGCTTTTTAGCAATGACCTTCTGTGGTTTACCCTCCTTGTGGAGTGTATCGATGAATGTCTTCTGGACAACTGTCAAGTTAGTAGCCTTTACCATGATTGTGATTGTGTTCTGAACTGGTCAAGAAAATATTAGCATTTACACTGTTTAAATATTAATTTACTTAAACTAAAAAAATTAAATATTCCAATAGTTTGAGAGGGTTCTGATTTTCATAAGCAGTAAACCATAATCATCAAAGCTGAAACACAGAAGCTTGATATATTTCCCTTGTCAGGATTATATTTTATGAAAGCTTACTTTTGGACATAAATTATGATGCATAAATAAAAATTTCCATGATGTTGTTTTTTATGTATCTATACACCAAACTTTTTTTGTCTCCAGCTGGTCATTAAAAATAATGCATAATTATTATGGCACTTCCATATTTCACTATTTCCACCCTTAAATGTATTTTACACAAATCTTTGGTGATAAGTTAAACTGAGTGTGACAAGGGCTGTAGAAATGGTAAAAGGTGTATTTTAATCATAATGGGGATTCATTTCGTTTAATAAATTTTACTCATTTTATTCCATTCTATCAATACTCTTAGCTGCTATCACGTTATCTTGCCCCTTTCTTGTCACTTGACCCATCCCTTCTAGCACTATCTCAGTGCTATTTTGGAGGTCCCGACCTCTGTCACAGGCTGATAAATGAGAGCCAGCACTACCACATCCCTCTTTATTCAGTGTGGCACTTTTCTGTTGTGATAGGGTCACCTAATTTCATTTTATGCTCAGCAGAAATGGTGATATTGCCTGATGAAATGAAAACATCATTCTCATCTTTTCTTCTTTCTTTTCATCATCCCATTCTTTCTGTCTTCATATAAAATATGTTAAAAAAAGAAACTAATCAAGCTATAATGTCACTTAAGGGTTTTTAATTAATTTACCATGTTGAAATGTCTTGATTCCTTTTAGTGTGTGACCACAGCAGACCTTAACCACAAACCGATGGTGTTTTTCCCCTTATTAACAAAAGCATATCATTCATTTCATCTCAGCTCTGGCAGCCAAGGTTTAAAAAAATTGCCTGCTATTTACAATGAACTCAGTTCTATATAATTGAGTATGCTATCTAAATGCCATGCAGTGTAAATATCAAATGGCTTAGCATCACAACAAGACATCTGAATTAGTTCAGCACTGAAATGCAAGATACGCAGTCATCCATAAATTATACTGCAAATGTCATAATGCATCAAGCTGTGCTTTACTTATTAATGTAGAGGCTGTGACTAATTTCATAAAGTAGCACAAACTAATAGCGGGGCCCTTCAATTCATTAAAACTATCAACTTTGATCACTGACACAATTTCACATTCTTTTTCTTCAGAAAAAAGCAGCATAAAACCATCAACATGCAGCAAGCAGATGTGATTATTTTACATCTCAAGTTGGTCATGCAGGATTGATTGCATGATGTTGGTCTTGTCATGAACTTGACTTAATTACATGCCGCCAGTTGCTATGACAATGACATGGTTTGTTCAGCTGTTTGGCGCACTTCCAAAGTGCTCCCACTCAAAGCTGTTTTCACTGCTGAGCAGTTACTGGTAAATGTGCAAAAGGAGAGGTACATGTTTATTTCAGGATAAAGCTTTTGTGGCTTATTCAGTGTTGCACCTGCTCAGAAAATTGATTATTGATTAATAATGATGTAACTGATGTCAGGAATCAGAAGTGGTGATTTCCTGACTTTTTTCTTGTAGTGTTACCTTGAATGTGATGTTCTTATTATTAAGATTATCAAGACAATGTCAGGTTAAAAAAAAAAACACTGTGACATATGGCATAACCAGTTAAGCCCCCTTTACACAGAGGTGGAGATCGATGAGAGATGAAAAAAGAGCCAGATCTTTCAACAATCTTTCAATGAGTGCCCAACGTTAGCCAAGATCTCTGTGATGTTCCAGTGATCTCCATGGTCGCCACAGTCTCCTCGATAAGATCATTGAGTGGTCAAGGAGCGGTCAACAATCTCATCAATCTTTCAATGATCTCTCAGCAATCTTTCAGTAAACACCAAAGTTTTCCACCCGGAAGGAAGAGATGGCGGAGAGATAAGTGAGTGATCACTGAGTATTCAATGCAAGACCAATAGAGTTAACTGAAAGACCGTGGCGGAGATTGCTGGGAGACCCCTTTGGGCGAAGACCAAAGGGGGATTATGTTATGGGGTGGTCCGCCTGTCCATCCGTCTCTCAGTGGTCACCCAACAATGGCCGTCTGTGTAAAGGAACGCTTAGCAACAGATATCTGCGAAATCTACAAGATATTTGGGAGATGCTGAGGGACTTCAGTTGCCACATGAGAAGTAGACACAGTTTCTCAGTCTATAACCCATATAGAAAGAATCACTACCTGTCCGTTTAACTTTTAGTAGATATTTAATAAAAAGCAACAAGGTGCTGAGCCTTCAGTACCTGTGGCATGGTAGTATGGGCAGCTGTAAAAAAGTTGCACTCCAACCTCTACTGGCCCGGCATAGTTATTACATTTCCTGTTTTCGCGGCTGCACTGACAGAAATGGTGAGTTAAATTTGTGTTTATTTTGAAAACAAAGCCTTATCTTGCAATTGTGGCAAATTAAAAGTTGATAAAAAATGGCGATACAATGATATAAGCCTTTAGTTCCTATATTTATGCAACATGTTAATACTTAATTTGACAGTAAACAGTGGCGAGTGCACAGAATATGAAGTCTGTACCCAAATACATATCTACTGGAGTGGTGGCTCAGTCGGTAGAGCATCCGCCCCACACCCGGGAGGCAGGGGTTCAAATCCCGGCCGGGTCATGCTGAAGACCATATAAAAGTGGAACTTCCTGCCGTCCAGCTTGATGCTCAGCAATAATGGAATGGAGGAGGGAAATCTGTGGCGGCGCCTTGCATGGCAGCGGCCCTCTGATTCTGCACTTGGGGTGTGTGTGATTAACACAGTAGATAGGTAAAGCACAATCTCGTTCTACTGTACATGATTGGTTGTACAGTTGAATGACAATAAGAGTGATTTAAATTAATTAATTTAATTTAATTTAAAATATCAGTTATCTAAATTAGATCTATAGTGTCAACACTGAAATTTCTAAAGTGTTCAGAATCCCTGTGAAAGATTTGCTTAACTATGAAATAGACATTGCTATTTTTAGACCATCAGTTAAGTGGTCTACGAGGCTTTTATTTGGCTGGTATCAGGTTCAAGATTGTCTCCTTATGAACTGCCGTAATTTTTGGATTTCTGCCTAGAAGCTTTGTCTTGTGTGCTGCATTCCCTCAACTGTATCAGAAGGGCAACCCTTCAATTTGAATTTAATGTTTGGAGAGTGAATAAAGTTGAAGCGGCTTGTGTATCTGATTAGCATGCCACCTGGATGACACCTTGGTAAAGTGCTGTCGACGTGACCTACCAGGTGGCGGCCCAGATGCAGGACATTGTGTACAAATCATGTCTCTTGTCTGGCCTGGAAAATGACTCGGTGTCCCTCAAGATGGATTTGAGATGGTGACTAGGGAGAGGGTGGATGGATGGATATGAAGTTAATATAGTATTTTCTTTATGAAGACAAAAACCATGCTGTTATACATCAAAAATTTGAAGAATTTTATTGTCTTCTGGGACATCCACCCATTCATAGTTCCAAATATGCACAGGTATAAAGGTTACTGCATGTTACATTGACTGTGCTTTACTGGCTCCGATAGCTTATGATTGCAGTGTGCAAAGTAAAATAGCATTTATTGCATATTTGTGTTATCTCAGCCCAGCAGCTAGTCTCAGAACAAACAATACTGTACATGCTTGCTAAAGTTTAGGTGCTATCTAAAAGTGCAATTGAACTACTTGACCAGTTCAGCTCTGAAGATGAGATTCATTTACTCACTTTGTGCCAGAGGGTCGCAAAGTCTGGCAAATAGATTGAGGCAGGTTCACTTGATAACAATTAAGTAGTGTTGTAGTCAAGAACAGGCCAAGACAAGTGTGAAGGAAGAACAAGACCAAGCCGACGCCAAAACCACTGTGTATATATATATAGTGGGTCTTGGGTCTCAACTTGGTCTTGACCCCTTATAGTCTTGGGAGACTCTGGTCTTGGTCTGGTCTTAATGAAGTCATGACTACGACATTTTAATCAAGTGCCTCAGTGCATGCTGGGCTGTGTTCTAAATTCCTCACTAACATACTAAGTATTATGGTAAAATAGTATGTGAGAGTTATTTTAAGTAGGTCCAAAATCTAAATGCATAACCAAGGTGCATACTATTATAGATAGAGTGAATGTGAGTGGGCAGGCACTAGACGCTACACTGGCATAAATGTCCCAAAATTCAATGTAGTATGTGATGCAGGTATGTCCACAGTGTTGATTTTTGTCATTCACTCTTCATTTTGTGTACCATATACTGTATGTGAATGTTGTTTGTGTTGTTCCGTAATACCGTTGAGTGAACAGCTCACTATCTTGGCCATGCTACTTCTGCAAAACAGAGCTGCAATTTCAAAAGGCTCATCTAATGATTAAATAAAGTTGAAAGAGAAAAAGAGCATTCCCAATTCATCTCCACCCACAAACAGGGCTCTTATTGGTCTCAAAATACTGTTAATTTTATATATACTGTATATTCTGAAGGATGGTACACATATTGAGTACATATAGCAAAATGAATTTTGAAAACAACTCTGGATTTGTGTCATGGTTAAAGCAAATCATCCTACCTCTCTTTGTAATGAGTGTTTTCAGCTTGGCACTTTATTCTGTCACAGAGCTCAGGAGTCACACCTATAAACGAGCACTCGTGCCTGACTCCCTGATCTCTTGTGTGCTTAAGAGACAATCATGCTGCTGTTTAATCTTACAGTTTTTCAGGGACAGATGTGCAAACCTACTCCTTAAGATGACTGACTAAAGAAAAATCACCCTAATAAAGATGTCACCCTTAATTTTACACATCCTCGTTCTCTTCCCCCTGGCAAATCTGCAAATGAGAACATCTTGTATGTGAGTGTTTTTCTTTAAAAGCGATGAATGGAGTCTGGCTGCTAGGCGACAGCTTGCGTCAAATCTAAAATTGTATCCCCTTCCTGCTCTCAGACTTTCCACTTTAAATCACCATTGTGGTATTCATGGGGATGCTGTTGCTGCTCTTCTTCCTCGTCAAATTCTCTGTCGGGCTTTTTGCTATTTCAGTTGCAAATGCTGCTTCGTCCTTGTTCTTGCGAAAACAGTAGACCCCATAAAGGCGAAATTTTTTATCAGGGAAGCCCAGGTGTCGGACTCCTGGCTGAGATCCTCCACAGCGGGAGCGGGGGTTGACTATCGGGTAACGAATGCTGCCATCCTCAAGCCAGCCAGCTTCACAGCGGTCCAGAAGCTGAAACGTCCATGCTGCGTACAGCTGACCCACCTTGGCCATCAGTGAACCGTCTCGGACGCATGCCTTCATCGCCTCCACATAGTTCACCTTCTTGAAGCGTTTGAGGAAGTGCACTTTGCCTGCAGCAGTAGAGAGAGAAGAGGAGGCGATTGTTTGTTGTAAGAACAAGTGAAAAGGTGAAGGGAAAACAGAGCCAGAGAATTGTTCTGAGGCAACAGAGGAGTGTATGAGAGAAGGAAGCCCCAGAGACCAGCTGAGCCCCGAGGGTAGATATTCTCACTTTTCTTGGCCTCTGTGCCAGTTTTCAGAATATCAAATCATTCAAAGAACCATCTGGGTTGCAGCTCAAAATCAAACTCAATACTGTCTCAGCAGACAGAACTCTTGCCCAAAATTACTCTTAAAATGCTTCAATTTCTACTTTCATCCCTCTGGGGGGGCTTCTTGCCTGGCAATATTAAAGAAATTGATATCCTGATTGGCCAAATTGTTTGAAATTGGTTGATTGAAAAAGTAGCTTCTCCTTGGAGGAGAAGCAAATAATAAAGAACCAAACCCAGAATAAAAAGATGCTGGTTTCTCTTGCCAACTGCTTATGAAAATCATGTCGCCAAGCTCAGCTTTTGCTTTTAGCTCAGCTATTGATTTTATGCTTGTTTATGTGACTCGTGGCTATTAGAGAGGCAGAATATTGTCTCATATTTCCCCTGTGGACCTAAAGTAAATACATTTCAGTTGGACTGAGACACAGCATTGGTCACGACCACTGCTCAAACCTCCTGCCCACAACAGACTGTCCACAGTAATTAACACACAAGGGAAGCCATGAGCAATCTATGATTTCTGTCATAGCACCTTTTCTTTGCAGAGAGAAAGAGCTGGTTCTATTTCCTGTTTAGGGTACTCCAAAACAGGTTGTGATTCTTATAAATGGGATTGATACAATTTAAGAAAATGTATGATGCAGTTTTATGTTCCTCTTCAAAGAGAAGTGAGCCTTCATTTGGGCTTTTGTTTTGTTTTTGCTATTTCAGAGTAGTCAGCAATTAAGAATATAGTTTAATATACTGTATCAGGAAACTTGCCTTTGCGGAGTGTTTGGTGTCTATATAGAATAGAAAATGTGTGAACAAGCTGGTGTGGGGCACTTGTGAACCACATACAGCACCTGCTGCAGTGTTTATCACTTAACAATTAAAAATCCCAGCTGGAGCCCTATTCTGTCAATGTTTGCATATATTTTGGGGAAAACCCCTTCTGTTGCACTTTCAAAAGGATGGTTTTGTATGAAAATTTTGGCAGTTACTGTACATGTTTTTGATTTTGTGAGTCAATCATGGTTGAGTTGTAAATTCTTTGTTATAAACTCAAGATTGTTGTCACACTTTATTTTACGATACATTAAGATCATAAGTGGAGGAGTTTAAGTATCTTGGGGTCTTATTCACGAGTGAGGGGAGAATGGAGCGACACTGATGAAGTGACGATGGACTGACGATGGAGATTGATAGGCGGATTGGAGCAGCATCTGCAGTGATGCGGACGTTGTACCGGTCTGTTGTGGTGAAGAGGGAGGTAAGCTCTAAGGCAAAGCTGTCGATTTACCAGTCAATCTACGTTCCTACCCTCACCTATGGTCATGAGCTTTGGGTAATGATCGAAAGAACAAGATCGCAGATACAAGCGGCTGTAATGAGCTTTCTTCGTAGGATTGCTGGACTCACCCTCAGAGATGGGGTGAGGAGCTCAGTCATCCGGGAGAGGCTCAGAGTAGAACTGCTGCTCCTCCACATTGAAAGGAGCCAGTTGAGGTGGTATGGGCATCTGATCAGGATGCCTCCTGGACGCCTCCCACTTGAGGTGTTTCGGGCACGTCCCAGTGGGAGGAGACCCTGGGGCAAGTCCAAGACTCACTGGAGAGACTATGTCTCCCAGCTGGTCTGGGAACACTTTGGTATCCTCTCTGAAGAGCTGGAGCAGGTGGCTGGGGAGAGGGAAGTCTGGGCTTTTCTGCTTGAACTGCTGCCTCTGCGACCCAGACCTCCGGAAAAATGGTAAAAGATGGATGGATGGATGGATGGATGGACATTAAGATATAACAAGGTGTGCTCATGAAGAGGTTTCTATCAAGACAATGAGATACATAGTAAAAACATAATTACATAATAAACAATTAGATGAATAAAAAATGTTAAAATATGCTTTAATGTGTTTTCCTCCAATTACAGTAAGAAATAAATTATGTTGAATTACTCTTCAATAAACATATTGTCCTTGTTTTATAATGCCATTATTAAGGCTAGTCAATATAATCTGAAAATTAAATACTTAATTGTTGCATATTTTGGATCCACTAGAGCTCTATCTGATGTAAAGCACTATAAGCTTCCCCATTAGGTGAAAAGTCTAAGATAAGAAGATAAGTGTCAAGCGGTGGCCCTCGCGAGCCACCATAAGACGCCTAAAGTCGCCAGTGAGTTTTGCAATGATGTTTAATACAAAAACACAAGGTTACAAACACAAAACACTGAGCCGCTGTGGGCAAAACACACTACACAAGATACATGGGACCGTAAGGCTACACCCAGCTACTTACGGTCTTGAACAAGAACAAGGAACAGGTGACATCTGAGACGAGAACTGCTCGCTCAACGTCTGGCACAGGATAATCACGAGAAAGTTGACATCACACAAGGAATGTTAGACGATGTTAGACGAGACTGCTGCATTGTACTGCTGTCAGCGCCCGTATAAATGCCAGCCGCAGGGATGGCAACAGGAAATTCTGATTTCAGCTGAAATCTAATTTGGTCGATTGACTTATGGGGGAGCCGGGGGGGGCACAGCCCCCCTGAAGCTGGGAGGTTTTTTCAGTAAAACAGAAGTAATTTAGACTGAAAAAAATGATTTAAAAAAATGAAATACTAGACTTAGATAAATCATTAAATTTAATGGAAAGTTAACTTACTTTTTCTTCAATGTTGTCTCGCTGTCTTTAGTCCAACATATTTAACAGTTCTATAAGAGTTTATTACACTATTTACACTGGTCACCAAGTCACTTCTAATGTGAAACTTTCTTCCTTTTGGCAGCAAGCTGTGTCAGTCTCTGAACTTTGAACTTCATCTCCTTTTCTGGTTTCTTCAGAAATTGTCCGAGTGTTTCTGTTACCTCGTCGAACTTTGAGCCAATTTTCACCTTTACCGTCACTTTTCTCTCAAGCCAATTCCATCGGAACTTATTTTTGACACTTTTGTCTGTTTCTAGCACCGATGACTCCTGATCCTTCGATAAAAATCTCATAATTCCGCTGAAAACAATACCGAAAGCTCAGAATTCCAACACGAGCCAGGGATGTGATTTGGGGTTGGGGAAATTATCTGAAAATTCAGCAGGGGGTCTGGGGTAGTCCCCCAGTGGGGTCCGGGGCAGAGCACCTGTGGGGGGGGGCAAGGGGGGACGAAGCCCCCCGAAAGTCCTGGGTTTTTATGATTTTTAAGTACCAGAACTGTGCTTAAATGGCATAAAACAAACAGCTGAATGCCACTTATTACTGTATAATATTGACTTATGTTCCAAGAAGATAGCATTCCTAAAATATTCCAACAAGCTTTATCCATCACATGCTTTAACACTTGATCAAATCAAAATCAGTTAATTTTATCTATTCCATAATAGAAATAAAATTCCAACATACCATTACTTTTTATAATTTCAGCATTCATTTCAGATCACCAGTTTCAATCTCCATTGAGACTTGAGCAGTTCATTTTGCACAATCACTGATGTAGCCAAGTCTTAGAAATATTCAAAAGTTATGAGTCAGTGTCCACTGTGCACTGTCAATTTCAAACTGTTTGGAATCATAAAAGGGGATGGTTAACTTTTATTACCGTTTCTTCCCCCGCACAGCCCAGCTCATACAGCCATTGTACGCCGCCAGTAACAGAGAGTTAATGGCTCTCCACCTGGCCATACGCCACTTCCAGTCCTGCCTGAAAGGGCGCACCTTCACTGCGTTTGTGGACCACAAGCCGCTAACGTACTTAACGTACTTTATCTTCCTGGAAGATAAAATAAAGCGGAATTCGGCAAATTAGCAGAAAATCACATCCCTGAGAACACGCCGCCATGAATTTTTGAAAAAGCATACAACGAGCCATTTGACTGGTCCAATCGTTTGCAACTATCCAATCGCAGGGCTGTCAAGCTACTGCAATACAGCAGTAGCTTGAACACAACACATCCGGGTTATCGCGGGAGACGACTTCCGGGGAAGCGCCGAGCGCTTATGTAATCGTGTTGATTTTTGCTAAAATCGGTAACAATAAGGTACCTTACCCCCCCTAAAATTTTCTCAACGGATTTAGACGATTCATAGAAATGATCAATTTGAAAATAAATCGGCGGAAATCCGCGGATCGGCGGAAAATTTCCATCCCTGCAGCCGCTAACAAGCCGTAAATGCAGCGCAGCTGTTCGGCTCTGACAGCAGGAAGCCCCTCCGAGTGCTGTCACAATAAGAGCCCTGGGAGCCAGAAGGTAACCACTGCTGTCAAAAGCCGGCAAGGATGATGTATGGCCTGAGCGCGGACGAGATCGGCGCTCGGACCATAACAGTACCTCCCCCCCGAGAGCGGGGTCCGAACGCCCATTGACTCCCAAGCCCCCACCCCCACCCCCAGGGTGGGCGGATGGGGGGCAGGCCCCGCGGGAGGGAATCAATACACAGACCAAAAACCACGAACCAGAAGCACAGACACAATCAGGAAGAAAAAAAAAACAAAGCTCCCAAATACATGACAGAATTACCCAGGGCACAAATAACAGAAAAAAAAAGAAATACAACACTCTTAAATGCACAAATCAAAATAATGACAGAGGGCAAATGAGGCAATTGCAGAACACAAATCACAAACTCCCAAACACACGAATCACAAATACATGAAACAATAAGCACAGGACAGCAAAAAATCAGAACAATCACAGGGCCAAAATATTACCCCGAATGACCTTCACCCCCAACAGTCCGAGATGATGACGACTGGCGAAGACCAAACGCCACGGAAACAGTTCTGGCGGTCTCCCTGCATCCGACGGGTGGTCACAGGGGACAGTACAAGACCAGGCGGCCTACCTCAGTCCCAGGCCCGGAAAGTCCACTCCTCCGGTGGCCGAACCAGGTCGCCCAGTAATAAGCCCAATATGTCGGGTGGCTGACCCAGGGTGCCGAACCGGCGAAGCAGTTCCTCGAGCGGCCGACCCGCATCCCTCAGCCACCAGAACCGTGGGAAGACGGCCTGCGGCGGCCTCCCTGGCGGGGGAAAGACATGGGAGAGCCGGGCCGAGTGAAGAGGCCCCCCAACGGCCCCCGGCGATGATGAGCACGGCTGGTGACTGCGACGATGGGAATGATGGTGAAGACGAGCCCGCACCATGTCAGGCGGCGAAGGGTCTGCAGCTCCTCCACCGTCTTTGACCCACACTGATGCTGCGGTTGTGGCTGCACCTGCGTTGGACCCCACTGGGTCTCGTTGGACCCCTACTGGGTCTCGGATGCACCTGCGTGGGACCCCGATTGGACCTCGTCAGCCCCCGACTGGGTCTCGGACGCACCCGCGTCGGACCCCCACTGGGTCTTGGCTGCACCTGTGTCGGGCCCCGATTGGGCCTCGTTGAACCCTGCCTGGGTCTCGGATGCACCCGCGTCGGACCCCACTGGGTCTCGGCTGCACCCGCGTCAGACCGCGATTGGGTCAGCTCTGCACCGGCGACGACCTCCGCCCCCGAACCTGGAACTTCCACCACAGCGACCACAACTGGCTCCGCACCGGTGACTCTGCAACAAGGCTCAGAAGACAAGAAAGGACCGGGATCAGAATCACCGGCAGTGACAGAGCCCAGCGAGACGAGCTCGGGCGCAGCAGGCGGCTGCCCCTGACTCGTCTCCCCGAGAGGCAGGCAAAAATGCTCCAAGACAGGAAGAAGAGACACAAGATAGAGCACTTGCCTGCACTCGGGTTCTGTCGCTGTCCAGGACTTCGTTGATCCAGGCTCAGGGCAAAGAAGTTTGTCCGCAGGCTCCCACTCAGCTACAGCGGGCTCCGCAGCTGGCATGATGGTTTCTGCAGTCTGTGGATCCTCCGGCACTGATGTCCACGCCGATAACCTGCACGGCGTGGTGGCAGGGGACCCTCGACCCGCTGGCTCGCACTGTTCCAGCGTGGCGACCCGGGGACGCTTGATCGTCAGCGCAGGCTCCAGGCTGCAGTCCGCTTTCCTCCTCTGTCCACGGCGTGGCTGCAGGGCCGGAACCAGGCTCTCCAGCACTGCAGGCCCCCTCCTCATCCGGCGACGTAGGCCTGGTGTCGCGGACCACTCAGCGGAGGGAGACACAGAGGCAGCAGTTTGGGTAATAAAGGCTACAGCAGGAGGTAGGAGCTCGGGGGACTGCGAACCCCGAACTCCGCCCCCAGGAGTCGGACAAGGCAGATCACAATAATGATGGAAAGAATTAACGTGCACTTGCCTGTCTCCCAGAGGGAAGATGGTGCCTGCTGTAGGGGACGTAGTTCCTCCCTTTCCCCGCTGGATGGCGACAGAGGGCTCCCTGGAAGGACGAGGAGGAGCCGCTCTTGAGGGTCCACTCACGGGCTTCGCCGGGAGCGGATTCAGCCGGGGATCCTGCTGAGGTTGATCTTGGCCGTGGCGCCGACATCTTCGACGGCCCCTGGATGGCGCAAACTCCTGAGCTGGATCGGGGACAGGAGCGGGATCCCAACGCGGGGAATGAGGATGCCTCCTCCTCTGCTTCCTGCCATAATCTTCCTCCAGCTCACGGAGTACCTCGCACTGTGCTGCGAGTTCAGCCCTCCTAGCGACGACTTCAGGGTGGTAGTAGTAGTGAGGAAGGTCATCCAGAAGTACCTCAGCATAGTCCAGGTGCCAGCGCATGTCGTTGGGGTTGTCGTCAAAAGTAGCGGCGAGGAGCGTCCCATCAACATACTCCAGGGCGCTCGCTAGCTCATTGCCCAGGCGCCGAACGCGGCTCTTGGATGATGGCATTCTCCCAGCACGTAATCACCCAGACAGGGAAGAACAATTGTCCAATTTAGCAAAAACTCACCGGGAACGGCATCTCGGTGTGGCTTCTCCGTTTAGACGACCTGGCAGCAGTCTACTGTCACGCGGTGGCCCTCGCGAGCCACCATAAGACGCCTAAAGTCGCCAGTGAGTTTTGCAATGATGTTTAATACAAAAACACAAGGTTACAAACACAAAACACTGAGCCGCTGTGGGCAAAACACACTACACAAGATACATGGGACCATAAGGCTACACCCAGCTACTTACGGTCTTGACCAAGAACAAGGAACAGGTGACTTCTGAGACGAGAACCGCTCGCTCAACGTCTGGCACAGGATAATCACGATAAAGTTGACATCACACAAGGAATGTTAGACGATGTTAGACGAGACTGCTGCATTGTACTGCTGTCAGCGCCCGTATAAATGCCGGCCACTAACAAGCCATAAATGCGGCACAGCTGTTCGGCTCTGACAGCAGGAAGCCCCTCCGAGTGCTGTCACAATAAGAGCCCGGGGAGCCAGAAGGTAACCACTGCAGTCAAAAGCCGGCAAGGATGATGTATGGCCCGAGCACGGACGAGATCGGCACTCGGACCATAACAGTAAGAAGTTTTTATATGTCATTATGTTTATCAAGCTTCAGCCACTCATTCTCGCAACACTGACAGAAAGAGCCGATGCACCATTGTGTTACTGGGCAACATTTGACAGTTTGTTGAACGACATATGAGATTAAGATAACAACTGAAATTTGTGGTCAGACAACTTCCAGTAGTCATACATGTTGACTTGTCATTTGTATGATGACATTCCCCAGGACTGCAGGCACTGTATCTTTCATGCAGTAAAAATACTCTCGCTTCCTACTTTTCCATGATGGTTTAGGCTTCTGATCCTGAATTTGATGTATGCAGACTCTCTGAGGAATGCGTTGTAAATCAAAGAACTGGGAGATGAAAGACGATGTTTGGTACCCACAGGACACAACGGCCCTATAGCAGGGCTGTATCAACATAGCCTGATATAAATCCAGTGGCCTAAGGCCTGCAAGATCACAGATAAAGATCAGAGACATGGGTTTCATTTCCCCATGGTTCAACACTCATGTTAATTCTTCATATCGTGACAACATGACAATCCAGCTCTACCAGTGTGTTGTACTTTTCAGTCTTGAGCCACTGCAGATGCTGAAAACTCCTCTGGAGGTTTGTATTAACAGTGGGGAGAAAAGAATCACTCCCCTTAAAAATAATTACATTTTGTAGCTTTGCAGCCTGAAATGAAGAAAGACCATATTTGTTTCACTCTCACTGTATTCACTCAATGCAGCATATACGTACATCTAACTGAAAGATATAAAGGCAACAGGTCAGAAAAAAACCCGAATCACTGAGTTGGATAAAGGATCACCCCCTCATAGAAAAGGATTTGCAAACTCAATCAGGTGTCGCTAATTGCCCTCTCACTGGCACACCAAGCCATTTCGTTTTCACATATGATCAATTGTGCTAATTTTTTTTTTATCAGATCAGCATAGAAAGAGCCATTTATGGGGCATTTCAGTGCTTGGTAGTGCAACTGAAGCAAACACTCAAGAGAGCTCCGGGATAAAGGTGTGGACAGGTACCAGTCAGGAGATGGATGCAAAGAAAATTCCAAGGCTGTATCAATACCTAGAAGCTCTGTGAAATCTATTATTAAAAAGTGAGAGGTGTTTGGTACAACTGACACCCTCCCTAAATAAGGATCTCCCTCCAAACTCAATGAAAGAGCAAGGAAGTAATTGGCTTGTGGCTACCAAAAAGCCTACAGCAACTTTGAAGCAGTTGCAGGAATTTATCAGAAAGAGTAGTTATTGTGTGCATGTAACAACAAAATCACAAATTCCCCACTGGCTTGTATGAGAGGGTTATGATAAAAAGCCCACTCCTCAAAAAAGGTTATATGCAGCTTTGCCAAAACACACCCTGAACATTCTGAGCTCAAGTGAAAAAAGGTGTTACCGTCAAATGAGATTAAAATCAAACTATTTGACCTCAGCACCAAATAATATGTCTGGCAGAAAGCCAATACAGCCCTCCATCCACATTGCACTCTTCCTACAGTAAAGCATGGAGGTGGTAGTGTCCTGTTGTGGGGGTGTTTATCTGCACCAGATACTGGAAAACTTGTCAAGACAGAAAGCAAAATGGATGGGAAAAAATACAATGAAATCTATTAGAAAAACTTGAAGAAAACCTCCTGCTTAGAAGAAGGTTCATCTTCCAGCATGACAATGACCCAAAGCACACAGAAAAATTGACCACACACTGGTTGAAGGAGTAAAAGGCAAATGTCCTTTCATGGCTTTGTCAGAGTTCAGACTTAAACCTCATAGTAAATCTGTGGAAAGACTTGAAGACTGCAGTCCACCAACGATCACCATCACGTTTAACTGAACTTGTGTAGTTCTGCAAAGAACAGCAGCAAAACATTGCAAAGTCTAGATGTGCAAAGTTGGTAGAGCTGTATTCCAAGACTAAAGGGTGTAGTTAAAGTAAAATGTGGTTCAGCAAAGTACTGACACAAGAGAGTTACCAACTCACTGATTAAGCTTTTTTTATATTTTATTTTTTTTGATGTGTTGCAGTTATCATTCAGTTGGATGTTCCAAGTTCCACAGCTGAATAAAACAAAAATTAGGTCCATCTTAATTTCAGGCTACAAAGCAATAAATTATTATGATTACAATGATTATTTTTAAGGGAGGCAGTTCATTTCTGTATCGACTGTAAATGGACTACAAATGGAAAGTGGAATTCAAACTGATTTTTCTAGATACGCTCATACACCAACCTCCGTATCTCTTTTTCTCACCATTCAGTTTCGAAGTGAAACAGAAGGCATCGTAGCGCTCCTTCTCCTTGTGTCTGTAGCCATAATTGCGAACACCGGCTGGGTTGTCTTTACGGCCACATTGGTCTCTGGGATGAGAAATGGGGTACTGAACTGAGCCGTCCTCTAGCCATCCAGCATTGCACCAGTCCAGACCTTCAAGCCAAGCCTGAGGAAGAAGATAATGTGGGTTAGTGGGTTATTTTAAAGGATTAAAACATTATGGATAATGAGTTTGGTTTATGTCCTTTGTCATATCTCCTTTATACTTGATTATATTGATTGTAGTTTGTTTTTGTTTTTTTTACAGTGGAAGGATGGACCTGTTATATTTTTTGTCTGCATATTCTCAGCATCAGAGTTATTGCAGCTCTAAAAAGTTTATGGTTGAGAATTACTGCAAGTAAGTGCACTGTTTCAATGTAAAGATGGGTCTGTAAATGAATGGAAGAGCATTATACACAGCTGGTCTCCAAGTGATCTGTAATCTCTTGAAGGAGAGAGATTGTACATGTTTGGTCTTACCTTATGCAGTTGAGAATGAGAAGCCAGAATAGCATCTTGCTTTTTGCAGGCATCCTCAGCCTCGTGGTAGTTAAGCTTGTAGCGCCCCTCACGGGGGTAGTAGGGAAATACTACTCCTACAGGGGTGAGAAATGAACCATTGTTGAGCAGGAAGGTATATGCATTTCCAATTTCCCACCAGTGTGAAGTGTATAGTATGTTAGTCAAGCAAGTATAGTTCCAAGCAAATCCTCCCAGTGTGGCCCCATTTCTGACCTTCTAAGTCAAGGTTGACAAATCCTGTATCATCTTCCATATCATTAGTGACCTCACACTCATAGCGGCCATAGTCCTCAAGAGTGACATTTTGAATGATCACAGAGGCGTCACCAGGTCCTGCCTGCTCCAAAAACACTCGGCCTCGGTAGGGTCCAAACACACGCTGTTGCCTGGGGAGATTTGAGAGACATTTATGGGAATCTGACTTGTACCAGTTGAATACATGGGCAAAATGCATGCAATACACAATAAAGTATTTCCTCTAGAACCACTGTAGCTCAAAAAGGATAAACTGCCTAGGACTGTAAGTCTAAATGTGAAAGAATAAGAGTGTGGAAGAGTTTATCAAACAGGAGGAGGAGTTGTATGGAGAAGGTGGTGGATATAATGTGGTTGTTAGGCTGCAGATTGACAAAAGCCTACTTCGACAATCTGCTGCGACTCCTGGGCTCTACAGACTGACACAGAGGAGGACAAATGGAAATACAGGGCAGGATGGAAGATATAAATGTATGGAACAGGGATGGCAATTTTCCGCCGATCCGCGGATTTCCGCCAATTTATTTTCAAATTGATCATTTCTGTGAATCGTCTAAATCCGTTGAGAAAATTTTAGGGGGGGGGGGGGGGGGGTAAGGTACCTTATTGTTACCGATTTTAGCGAAAATCAACACGATTACATTTCCCCGGGTCAAGTCTCCTGCGATAACCCGGATGTTATGTACTCAAGCTACTGCTGTATTGTAAACAGCCCTGCGATTGGATAGTTGCAAACAATTGGACCAATCAAATGGCTCTCTGTATGCTTTGTCAAAAATTCATGGCGGCTTGTTCTCAGGGATGTGATTTTTCCGGTAATTCGCCAAATTCCGCTTTATTATATCTTCCAGGAAGATAAAGTACGTTAAGTACGTTAGCGGCTTGTGGTCCATGAACGCAGTGAAGGTGCGCCCTTTCAGGCAGAACTGGAAGTGGCGTATGGCCAGGTGGAGAGCCATTAACTCTCTGTCGAACACGCTGTATTTACGCTCACTGTCGTGCAAAGACCTGCTAAAAAAAAAAGGTGAGCGGCTGCCAACAACCGGCAACGCATTGCTCCACGACGGCTGCTATGCCCATGTCCGAGGCGTCGGTAGTGAGCGCTATCCGAGCCGCCGGGTCTGGGTGCGCCAGTAGTGTAGCGTTCGCCAGAGCTGTTTTAACGTCAGAACGCCTGCTCCCGCTCCAGTCGACTCTGTCCGCCGGTTTCCGTTTCTTGAGTGCGGCGTACAACAGCTGTATGAGCTGGGCTGCGCGGGGGAGGAAATGGTTATAAAAGTTAACCATCCCCCAAAACTCCTGCAGCGCCCTGACATTGATGTTGAGGAGAAAAAAATAGCAAAACAATTTAGTTAGATTACTTTTATGATTCCAAACAGTTTGAAATTGACAGTGCACAGTGGATATTGACTCATAACTTTTGAATATTTCTAAGACTTGGCTACATCAGTGATTGTGCAAAATGAACTGCTCAAGACTCAGTGGAGATTGAAACTGGTGATCTGAAATGAATGCTGAAATTATAAAAAATTAATGGTATGTTGGAATTTTATTTCTATTATGGAATAGATAAAATTAACTAATTTTGATTTGATCAAGTGTTAAAGCATGTGATGGATAATGCTTGTTGGAATATTTTAGGAATGCTATCTTCTTGGAACATAAGTCAATATTATACAGTAATAAGTGGCATTCAGCTGTTTGTTTTATGTCATTTAAGCACAGTTCTGCTACTTAAAAATCATAAAAACCCAGGAGCTTCGGGGGGCTTCACCCCCCTTGCCCTCCCACCGGGGCTCTTCCCCGGACACCACTGGGGGACACAGTCCCCCAGACCCCCTGCTAAATTTTCAGATAATTTCCCCAACCCCAAATCACATCCCTGGTTCGTGTTGGAATTCTGAACTTTCGGTATTGTTTTCAGCGGAATTATGAGATTTTTATCGAAGGATCAGGAGTCATCAGTGCTAGAAATAGACAAAAGTGTCAAAAATAAGTTCCGATGGAATTGGCTTGAGAGAAAAGTGACGGTAAATGTGAAAATTGGCTCAAAGTTCGACGAGGTAACAGAAACACTCGGACAGTTTCTGAAGAAACCAGAAAAGGAGATAAAGTTCAAAGTTCAGAGACTGACACAGCTTTATGCCAAAAGGAAGAAGGTTTCACATTAGAAGTGACTTGGTGACCAGTGTAAATAGTGTAATAAACTCTTATAGAACTGTTAAATATGTTGGACTAAAGACAGTGAGACAACATTGAAGAAAAAGTAAGTTAACTTTCCATTAAATTTAATGATTTATCTAAGTCTAGTATTTTATTTTTTTAAATCATTTTTTTCAGTCTAAATTGCTTCTGTTTTACTGAAAACCTCTCAGCTTCAGGGGGGCTGCGCCCCCCGGCCCCGCCATAAGTCAATCGACCAAATTAGATTTTAGCTGAAATCAGAATTTCCTGTTGCCATCCCTGATGGCAGGAAGACGCGCATTTGGGTTTTGGCCCTGCTCCCAAAATTTCAACAAAACTGACATCAGTTGTTATTCCATCTGCAGCTATTTACAGTATTCTGTTGGCATTACTCTATTATGTGGCCTCCCAAACAACCCATCTGTAGTTGAAAACGTTCCATCACAGAGCAGAGAATCACTGATCAAGAGACGGGATGTTGCCATCAGTTTCACTATGAAATGTCAGCGCTGGGTTGGAAGTGGGTTGTAAAATGGCTTGCATGGACCACAACAACTACAAGTAGGAAAAAATAGCTTAAATAGTTCTGTCCAACATGAGTTTTGCAAAAAGATGCACAAGAGTCAGGCTGAGTTTAAACTAGTGCTATAATTTATAAAACTGTAAAATAAAGTTTGCTGGTAAATCTGCAGTTGTTTTCTGACCCAGAACTGAGTCAAATCAGTTCTTCTTCTTCTTGCTCCCTTTAGGGGTCGCCACAGTGGATCAGCTGACTCCATTGCACCCTATCCCTTATTCTGTAACACCAACCCTCTCCATGTCTTCCTTCACTACGTCCATGAATCTTCTCTATGGTCTTCCTCTTTTCCTCATGCCTGGCAGCTCCATCTTCCACATCCTTTGTCCAGTATATCCACTATCCCTCTTTTGTGTTTGTCCAAACCATCTCAGCCTTGCTTCTCTTACCTCGACTTCAAACCACTCAACCTGAGCTGTCCCTCCGATATACTCATTTCTAATCCTGTCCCTCTTAGTCACTCCCAATGAGAATCTTAGCATCTTCATCGTTGCCATATCCAGTTCTGCCTCCTGTCTTTTTGTCAGTGCCACCATCTCCAAACCCTACATCATAGCAGGTCTCACTACCGTCTTGTAAATCTTCCTTTTCACTCCAGCTGCTATCCTTGAGTCACAAATTACCCCTGACACTCATCTCCACTCACTCTACCCTACTTGTACTCTCTTCTTCACCTCTCTTGTGCACTGTTCATTGCTTTGGAATGTTGACCCCAGGTATTTAAACTCATCTACCTTCACTACCTCTTCTCTTTGAATCTTTACCATTACATGAGTTAAATATTGTAAAACAGATTGAAAATAGTAATGCTGACTTTACCTTCCAAGTGCCACAAAGACATCCTCAAACTGTAGCGCATCTGTCACTTTGGTCCATTTAATCCGAATGCGAGCAGGATCTATGTTTTCTGGCTCATGATGGAATCGGCAGGGCAGAGTGATGGAGCCACCACGATGTGTCACCACCTTACCAGGAGCTGTCTGCACAATCACAGCTCCAGTGTCATCCTCTGAGGAGAAGGATGGGATGAGGAAAGATGGGATTTAAACATGCACCATCTATCTATAAATGCACCAAATCTCTGTCTGTGTGTTCCTCAGATATCTCCCAAACCATTCGCCAGACTGACCTCAGATTTTATAAGTGCTTTGCTGAGGTTACAAGGGTGTGCATCCGAGTATGGAGTTGCTCACTCAAAATATGTAATTTTTATCAAAAAAAAGTTTAGCCACCGCTCCGTTTCCTCATGCTCTGACTTCTAGAAGTGTGGGCTAGAAGTGTGGTACTTATAATATTGTTAAACTATGAAAGGCTGCACTACAATGGGTCTCAAATATTTGTAAACATCTCCTGTTATAGTACTGCATGAGTTTATTGATGATACACTATAAACTAAAACAATTATAAGGGTGACTGAACAACTCCCATTCCCCAAAGTGCAAGATACAACAATTATGTCATAAAAGATCACACAAATAAGTCTGACAAACAAATAAGCAAGGGTTCTTAAACAGTCGCTAATATTGGATGTCCCATTCATTTTCAGTAATTCTGTAATTAATATTCACACAATCAAATAAATCTTAGTGCCGTTCAGTCCCTTTTGTATTTGTCAGTCTAACATATGTGATTGCCTATAGGCTACACCTCTTTATATTCTACTTTCAAACACAGCCTAAATTTGGGCCTGTAAAGTTTAATTGGCCTACCTGTTTTCAGACAAGAATACTTGCTTTCTATGGGCATGCACTAGCCTATTTAAAAGAACTCTCTGCAGGGGAAAATTATGTTTTAAACCAGAAAAATAAAGTAACCATGATGTATCACCAGAGATTTAATAAACATTTAACCTGAAAGGTACGGAAAAGGTTTGTTTTTGCTTTGTGTTGGCTAGACTATTTCTTACAACCAGAGTCAATAACGATGCCTGACAATAGACGGGGAAATTTTCTGGGCGAAAACATGTTGTGCTGCAATCGGAGACAAGCAAGAGTGCAGGAATAGAGATCATTTCTGTACAACACAAATAAAAGAACTTGCTTTATAGGAGACAGTGTTGCTTTCCTATTTGTCCCATTTGTGTAAGTTCTCAGTCTTGTCCTGAACTTGGCAACCTGTGTAACTATTCAGCAGAAGAGGAGGGACAATTTTCCCAACTGCTTTGAATTTTGACTACAGTATCATTTTAAAACACTAGTTGTCAGGTTTGCATCATGTTTCTCAGAGTGATAAGAGACTCATGATAAAGCTAATCTGGTTGCATCTTTATGAGTGCTTATTTCTTTTGATTGAAATGGATTAATATAATTTCTAAAGCCAAAATTCTACACTGCAATGAGCATTTTTGCAAGCTTTTGCAGATCTGTTTCTCTTAAGTGCTTAAGTCCTTGCAGTTCATGCTTGCATGGTGGTTGGAGAGACCGTTGGCGTGGATTAGCAGCCACATTTGTCAGTCTGCCTTAGGGTAGCTGTGGCTACAGAAGTAGCTTACCACCACCATTGTCTGTGGAGTGAATGAATAATGGACTCATTGTAAAGCGTCTTTGGGTGTCAAGAAAAGCACTATATCAATGCAGTCCATTGTTATTATATATAGTAGTAGTAGTAGGCAGTCATCAGACGTTGTCCATGACCTAGCGCGTTTGCGAACATTTCCTTTCATGACTAACTAATCCAGTCCGTGAACGGCAGACACGGCCACAGCCCCCACAGACATATCCTGATGCTGCTGGTGCTGCTGCCTTTGCAGGAGCCTTCCTCTTTGCTCTCTTTGCATCGGCTTCGGCTTTCAGCTTTGTCTCCCTGCTCGGAGTGCCTGACTGCACGTGGTCTTCCAATTGCCTCGACCTGCAGCAAGTGATTCCCAGTTGTCGGCTGGCAGACCAGTTGCAAGCATGTCTCTCTTGCAGATATCCCTGAAGCGTAGCTTAGGTCTGCCAACTGGCCTCGACCCAAGTTCCAACTCCCCGTACAAGAGGTCCTTAGGGATTCGGCTGTCTTCCATTCGGCGGACATGGCCTAGCCACCTCAGTCTACATTGTCTGAGGAGGGTGTACATCGAGGGAATACCTGCTCTTTCAAGTACGGTATTGTTGGAGACCTTATCCGTCCACGAAATGGACAGGATGCGGCGAAGGTGAAGGCATCTCATGTGGAAGATGTGCAAGCGCTTCTCCTGGCCAGCATAGGTGGTCCAGGACTCACTGCCATAAAGTAAGGTGCTCACGATGCAGGCACGATAGACAGCAATTTTAGTTTGGGTAGTGATGGAAAAATTCTATGTTACACTGAGTTATATGAATTTTTATGAATATGAATTTTTCCTTATAAAGCTTAATTTGTATACCTAGGAAATCCTGTTACCATTTTTGGAGTTGTTGAGTAGTGGGAAAAAAAACAGATTGAAGGATGCTTTGTAAGTGAATGTTCAGTTCTATCACCGACTGTTCAGCTTATCACTAGTGTTTTCTGCATGGATTCAGCAAATACAATCTTAGTCATAAATGAAATATCAAGAGGCTCAGCAAACCTTATCACACTGAGTCATGAATGAACTCACCAAGAAGAGACCCCACCCCGACAGTCCCTTGGATATATATTAGCTAGAAACACTGTTAGTTAAGCCAGTGCACTGCAGCAGTCTGTGAAAGCTGTACTGTGTATTGTCTTTCGTTGATCAGTGCATATTAAATTTGCTGAAACTTTGATCCTGCCTGATTTTTGATAAGGAATTTTTCCAACAGGTAGTAAGTTTCTTGTTCTCCCACACTCGAACAGAAAGCTTGGCCATGTTGGTTGCAGCCTTTCCGAGCTCCACATCAAGAGAGGCATTGTCAGAGGTGGTAGAGCCAAGATGGTCAAACTGCGAGACGACATCCAGGGTGTAGACTTTGATGGTTAGAGCAGACGTAGCTTCGGAACCTTGGCACATGACTTTCGTTTTCTTCAGGCTAATGCTAAGTCTGAAAGCCTCACATGCATTGGAGAACCGGTCGAGAAGGTTCTGGAGCTGTTCTTCACTGTGTGTGACAAGGGCAGCATCATCAATGAAGAGAAAGTCGTGCAGCATTACTTTGCGAACTTTGGTCTTTGTTCGAAGGTGTGCAGGGTCGAAGAGTTTCCCGTTGGATCAAGTATGTAACAGGATGCCTTCATAAGCTGACCCAAATGCATGTTTCAGGAGGACAGAAAAGAAGATGTTAAAGAGTGTTGGAGCTAGTACACAGCCTTGTTTCACGCCGCTGTTTATGTCAAATGCCTCAGACATGCTTCCGTCATATTGCACACTGCCCCGTGTCCCATCATGAAATGACTTGATGAAGCTCAGGAGTTTTGGAGGGCAACCAATTAATGGCAGGATCTTGAAAAGACCATCTCTACTGACCAAGTCAAAAGCCTTTGTTAGATCGATAAATGCGATGAAAAGGGGCTGTTGTTGCTCTTGACACTTCTCCTGGAGTTGCCTCAGTGAGAAAATCATATCCACTGTCGACCATTTGGAGCGGAAACCACATTAGGATTCAGGATACTCCCTCTCAGCGAGCTGTTGTAGGCGATGTAGTGCTATTCAGGCAAACAGCTTTCCAGCAACGCATAGTAGTGAGATGCCTCAATAGTTATTGCAGTTGCTGCCCTTGTTCTTGTACGGGGTTGTGATAGTAGAGTCTCATCTCCTGTGAAACTGATCCCTCCTCCCAGCACCTGCAGAGCAGCTGGTGGAGAGTGTCAAGCAACTGGCTTCCACCACATTTGAACACTTCAGCAGGGATGTAATCCTGTCCTGGGGCCTTGCCAGACGATAGCTCCACGATTGCCTTTGAGAGTTCCTCTTTGATAGGAGCGTCATCTAACTTGAGCAATGTGGGAAGCCTCTCAATTTTGTCAGGTGCAGAGGGTGAGACAAAATTCGTACCCCCATAGAGCTCACTGTAGTGCTCCACCCAGCACTCCATCAATTTTGACTTGTCAGTAATGGTCTCCCTAGTTGATGTCTTCAGTGGGGTGCACTTTGACTGTGTAGGTCCAGTTACCTTCTTGATGCCCTCAAACATACCTCTGGCATTTCCGGTGTCAACAGCTGACTGGATCTCAACACAAAGACTCATCCAGTAGTTGTTAGCACAGTTCTTGCATTCTTTTGCACGGCTTCTGGCCTTGCGGAGTGCTTCCAAGGAGTGTGGTGAGGGGTTACGCTGGTAGTTATGCAGGGCATCCCTCTTTTCTTCAATTAGAGGTTGGAGGACCGCGATGCTTGCACTGAACCAATCTTGGCTTTTGGGTTCCTTCTTACCAAAAGCCTGCAGTGCTGCAGCATAAGTTGTGTCCCTGATATGTTGCCAGTGATCATCTGTATCAAGCTCCTGGCAGTCCTCTAGTTTCATACTCAGGATGTCTTTGAATAGTGAGACTTTTTCAGGGATGGCAGTGGCGGCAGTATTGATGCAAGATTTGGCAAGTTGCTTAGCACGATGAAATTTCTGTGAACGCATCTGGACCTTTGTGCAGACAAGGAAGTGATCAATGGGACGTATCTGGACCTTTGTGCAGACAAGGGAGTGATCAGTGGGACGATTATTGATAGTAATTTAAACTTTGAAGAGAACTGTGAAAAGGGGCGGCGCGGTGGCGGAGTGGTTAGCACTGCGGCAGCACAGCAACTCACCCTTGGCCGGGGGATCCTGGGTTCGATCCCAGCCCCCGACCAACAGTGATCTGTGTGGAGTTTGCATGTTCTCCCCTTGTCTGCGTGGGTTTACTCCAGGATTTCTCCGGTTTCCTCCCACATGCCAAAAACATGCAAGTTAGGTTAATTGACATCAAACGGGATTCTAAATTGTCCTTAGGTATGACTGTGAGAGTGAATGGTTGTCTGTCTCTGTGTTGGCCCTGCGATGGACTGGCAATCTGTCCGGGGTGTACCCTGCCTCTCGCCCAAAGATGCTGGGATAGGCTCCAGCCCCCCCGCGACCCGAAAAGGATTAAGCGGAAGAAGATGAATGAATGAGAACTGTGAAAGGGTGTGCAAAAAGGGTCAGCAACATTTGCATTCGCACACTTCCAAATTGACCTAACCATAATGATAATGTTTTATCGGGCTTTTATTGAATCTGTTTTATCCTTTTCTTTACTGTCATGGGATAGATAGATAGATAGATAGATAGATAGATAGATAGATAGATACTTTATTTCGAACAAAAAAAGTATAACAAAAACAAAACAAATGACAAATGCAATAAAGTAACAGTATACAGTGTTCGAAAGGGAGAAGGAAGAAGTGAACACTTATTAATTCCATCTCCTCTTTTCCATAAATACACCCATGTAAATTATATACAAATTACCACATTTAAGACCCCAAGTAAACAATTAACTGTATTTTGTACATATCATCATTAACACCCATCCATCCTAACATACATTGATGTCCATACATCAAAACCAGCCTCAAACAACACAGATATACACAGTGCTGTGTGATAAAACTGAAACCGAGGAAATCCTTAGACCAGGTGATTAGATGGTCCAGTCATTTGCTTTGTGAGTCACAGCTGAGCCTGACATCCCTGTACACCAGACAGGTATAGAGGATTGCTACCTCCATTTTAAATGATGACTCCCACCCTTTGCACTGCCACTTTCAGCTTCTTCCCTCCAGACGGAGGTTTGTTGTCCCAAAATGTAAAACCCAGCGCTACAAAAATAGCTTTGTTCCTGCTGCTGTCAAAGAGTTGAACAAGATGTAGCAATATATTGCACATAATTTAGTTATCCATTTATTAATTTTTATTCATTCACTCACTCATCTTCTTCCGCTTAATCCTTTTCGGGTCGCAGAGGGGCTGGAGCCTATCCCAGCATCCTTGGGCGAGAGGCAGGGCACACCCTGGAAAGATCGCCAGTCTGTCGCAGGGCCAACACAGAGAGACAGACAACCACTCACTCTCACAGTCATACCTAAGGACAATTTAGAATCCCCAGTTTTGATGCCAATTAACCTAACTTGCATGTTTTTGGTGGGTATTAATTTTTATTTTATATTTATTTTTGTAGGTTTTTTTATTTGGGTTTTAAATCTTTTATTGGGTTTTAGACTTTTATTGAGTTTTTAATCTCTTTGACTTAGTTTTTAACTTATTTAATATGACCCTTCTCTCTTATCTCTGTTTCTTATCTCTTTGTCTTATGTCCTGATTGGTGGAGCCTTGAGTACTTTCATCGTGTCTATAGTCAGCTTCATGTGTGCCTGTGTTTGTGTTCATGTTGAAAGTAACTGTGGTTTGTAAATATGTGTCTAAAAGGAGGTCACCTGACTGCAAAACAAATCTACCTATGGGTACAAATAAAGTAACCTGAACCTGAATGTTGCAATCAGCACTATGGTATGCTCTCGTGATGAGAATGTTGTTGAGATGCTCCCGTCGTGAGATGATGAGGTCCAGCTGATGCCAGCTTTTGGATCTGGGATGCATCCACGAGAACCTATGTTGCATCTTCACAGAAAAGAATATGATTGTAATGCAGAGATGATGGTAAGTACAGAGCTCCAGCAGACATTGTCCATTCTCATTACATTTGCCAACACCACAATGACCTAGGCAGTTGTACCAAGAGGCTTGGTCATTGCCCACTCTTGCATTGAAATCACCAAGAAGGTGAGCGCGCACCCCCTTCTTCCTGTTAAACTTTCCCCAGCTCTGCAGGCAATCAGCTCACCTGCGTGAGTGGGCTCACCTGCCGCCTCTTCCTCACCGGCCTTTTTAAGAACCATCAAGTGGAAGCTTCAGCGCTGGCTCATTGGGTATACTGCCTTACCAACAGCAAGTACGTTGATTAATCTTTTGAGGAAAATATTACTCATGTTCCTCTCTCCTCTTCCCTTTTCAGGTTGCAGCCATCTGTGCGGCACATCTCCGGGGATATTTGTGCACTCAACTGCTTCATCGTCCTCACCCCACCTCAGCTTCCTATCTCCACCTGGTCAGACTCCACTCAGCCCATTCCCCAACCGGCTTCATCCTGCTGGTTCATCATCTATTCATGCTGGTACTCTGTCGGGTTCTCTGCTTGGTGCATGTAAGTGGCAATTTGTCTTCCCACTTCACTACCTCCCTTCTCTTAGTAATTGTTCACGTCCCTCCCCACAGGCTGAGTCTTCCTCTGGCGAGTGACATTTTCTCTAACAGTGCTCCTCTTTTTGAAATTTATAATAAACCATTTAAACGTTGCTTGTCTGTGTCGTGAGTGTTTTCTCTGGTGGTGTTCCCTGCACGTGAGCTGTTCATTCTATCAATATGACAGAACGAGCCAGCCACAACACAAGCTCAGCGGGGGCTGCATCAGCGGAACACCCCGTTCTTCACCACCTAGACATCACAGAGAGGCAGGTGGCCGTGCTCACACAACAGCTGGATACAGCTACGCAGCAGCTGAGCATGGTTGCTGAGCATTTGACCCACTTATCTCACTCGGGTCCTCCCACTCCACCTGCTGCACCTGTTTCTTCCACTATACGCTGCACTACTTCCGTTCCCTCACCTGCCCCGTACGCGGGGGATGTGGGGAAATGCAAGGGTTTTCTTTGTCATGTGCGGCTTTATTTGGGCAAGGTGGGAGGAGAGTACCTGGACGACATTGCCAAAATTCATTTTATGACCCTCGTGCTACGTGACCAGGCTCTTAGTTGGGCCCGGTCAGTTTTCAACAGTCCAGAGGGTCCGCACTACACAGTCGATCGTTTTGTCACCGAATTCACCCGTACTTTTGACCGTACAGAAAGTGAGAGTAACATAACGAGCCGCCTCTTATCTCTCCGCCAAGGTAGTCGGTCTGTAGCCGACTACTCAGTGGCGTATCAGGTCGAAGCGGCAGACGCTGGATGGAATGCTGTTTCACTACAAAGCGCCTTCCTCCAGGGTTTAAACTCCAACCTCCGTGATGACCTAGCGGTTCACGCTGTTCCCTCCTCCTTGGACGGTCTAATTGATCAGGCTGTCGGCTTGGATAACCGGTACCGCGAGCGTGCGAAGGAGCGCAAATTCTCCTCTCGCCTGTCCTTCGCATGTCCTCCGAACCTATGGTGCTCGGCCGGTCTCGGTTGACTTCAGAAGAGCACCAGTGGCAGAGGAGAGCCGTGCATGCTTGTACTGTGGTTCTTTGAAGCATAGATTGAAAGAGTGCCACCTGAAGCCAAAAAGACGCGGCCCGTCAGTAGCCGTGGGGGTCTGATGGGTGGGACTCATTCTCATCCCCACGGTAATTTCTCTATGTCGGCCCTGATCCAATTGCCGGAGGGTCGAGAGGAGGGTTACGGCATTGACAGACTCCGGGGCGGAGCAGAATTTCATCTCCTCCCAGCTCGTACAGGAAATGGGTTTTCCCACTACTAAATTGTCCATCGCATTAAACGTCACTACTCTGTCTGGCCAGAGTGTGGCGTCAGTCTCGGAAAACACGGCGCCTATTTCTGTCCTTCTTTTCGGGAACCACCGGGAGGAATTATTGTTTCTAGTTTTCCCAAATTCATCCTCCCCAGTGGTTTTGGGGTACCCTTGGCTCCGGAGGCATAATCCTATTATTAATTGGTCACATAATTCCATTTCCTTCTGGAGCCCATATTGTTTGGCTTCCTGTTTGAGTTCGGCCAAGTGTTCTCCACCTCTCCCCATCTCCTCCCCTCCGGTGGAGCCGCGGGACCTCACCCTCGTATTCGAGGTCTATCACAAACTTGGGGAGGTCTTTAGTAAGTCGAGAGCGCTCTCTTTACCACCTCATCGCTCATATGACTGTGCTATAGACCTCTTGGGTGCGCGACTGACGTCCAGCCAGCTTTACAGCATTTCTGGTCTGGAAAGGGAGGCAATGGAGAGATATATTAAAGACTCATTGAACGCCGGCCTCATTCGGCCTTCCTCGGCTCCTCTTGGGGCAGGATTCTTTTTTTGTTGGTAAGAAGGACGTATCTCTGCACCCGTGTATTGCCTACCAGGAGCTGAATGCTATTACCACCAAAGACAAATATCCTCTGCCCCTGATAAACGCCGCATTCTAGCTCCTTCAGCGTGCGCAGGTGTTCACCAAGCTCGATCTACGCAATGTGTATCATTTAATCCGTATTCGTGAGGGGGACGAATGGAAGATGGCATTTAAAACACAGGGGCAGTTTGAGTACCTGGTTATGCCTTTTGGGCTGACCAACGCCCCCGACGTCTTCCAGCGTCTCATTAATGACGTCCTCCACGATATGGTGAACCAATTGGTCTTTATTTAGACAACATTCTCATTTTTTCCTCGCACGCCGGAGGAACACAAGGTCCACGTCAGGGCCGTGTTACAACGGCTCCTGGAAAAACAACTTTTTGTGAAGGCTGAAAAATGTGAGTTTTTCCACCAGCTCCACTTCCTTCCTGGGATTTATTGTGGTGGAGGGAGAGCTGAGAGCCGACCCAGCTAAGGTGAAGGCTGTGCTGGATTGGCCTACACCCCACTCCCGCAAGGAGTTCCAGCGCTTCTTGGGGTTTGCGAATTTTTATTGCAGGTTCATCGGGAACTACAGTGGGGTAGCACAGCCTCTTACACAGCTGACCTCCATTAAGGTGCCATTTTTCTGGTCCAAGGCAGCCGAGTAGGCTTTTTCCAAATTAAAAAGCCTGTTCTCCAATACGCCCATCTTGGCTCAGGTTGACCATCAGCTCCAGTTTACCCTAGAGGTGGATGCTTCCGATTCGGGGGTGGGCGCTGGCCTTTCACAGCGCTCAACTGCCGATCAAAAGCTCCACTCTTGGCGCGTTTTTCTCTCGGCAGCTCACCCCAACCGAGAGAAATTAAGCTGCAGGGGATCAAGAGTTCCTAGCCATTAAGTTGGCATTAGAGGAGTGGAGACACTGGTTGGAGGGAGCAGTCCATCTTATAGTCATGTGGACCGACCTCAAGAATTTAGAATACCTCTGGTCGGCCCACCGACTTAATGTCAGGCAGGCCCGCTGGGCCTTATTTTTTCTCAGATTCAATTTTACCATCAGTTATAGGCCTGGCTCATGCAATATCAAACCGGACGCTCTCTCCCGACAATTCTGTGCAAACCAGTCGGCCTCTCATCCCTCTCCCAGCTGATTGTCTCGCCTTCTTGCGTCCTAGGAGCTCTTACATCGGAAATTGAGCAGAGGGTCCGACAGGCCTAGTCCTTGGAGCCCGAACCAGCAGGGTGCCCCAAAGATCGCCTGTTTGTTCCTGCCACCCTCCACAGTTATGTCATCCAGTGGGGCCACTCCAGCCACTTTGCCTGTCATCCCGGGGTAATTCGGACAATAGACCTGGTCCGGCGAGTGTTCTGGTGGCCCACCCTGTGGAGGGATGTTCAAGACTTTGTGAAGGCTTGCCAGACCTGCGCCCGTAACAAGTCCAACTCTTCACCCCCTGCTGGCCTACCCCATCCCCAGTCGAACTTGGTCCCCTGTTGCCTTAGACTTTGTCACAGGACTCCGTCTCCCCATGGCAAGACAGTCATCCTCACCATCGTTGACCAATTCTCCAAATCTATCCACCTGGTTCCCCTCTCTAAATTGCCCTCTGCCTCCGAAACCGCTAATCTCCTCACCACTCATGTGATTCACCTACATGGTATCTCTATGGACATTGTGTCTGACCGGGACCCTCAGTTCACGTCACAAGTTTGGAAATCCTTCTGTCGATCACTTGGAACCACTGTTAGCCTCACGTCTGGGTATCATCCTCAGAGCAACAGGCAGGCTGAGCGTACCAACCAGTCCCTGGAGGCTGTCCTCAGATGTGTAGTAACCGAAAACCCGTCCTCCTGGAGCACACATCTGACCTGGGTGGAATACGCTTACAACTCCGCTGCTACGGGGCTCACACCTTTTGAGGCCTCGATGGGTTACACCCCTCCCTTCCCGCTGCCCATGGCAGAGAGTGAAGTCGTGGTGCCATCCGTGGGGGCTCACGCATGCTGCTGCTGCCAGATCTGGAAGGCCACCCGAGCCGCCCTCCTCTGCTCTTCGGAGCGTAACTGCAAGTATGCGGACCGGAAGTGGACCCCAGCTCCTGAGTAGAAGATCAGGCAGAGCGTGTGGCTATTGGCAGACCAGATACCCTTGAAAGCAGAATTAAGGAAGTTATCACCTCGCATCTTGGGTCCGTTCTCCATCACCAGGATCCCCAATGACGCCATGGTCCACCTCCAGCTCCCACGGACTCTCTGTGTCCACCTGACTTTCCATGTCTCCCAAATCAAACCCCTCTCCGCCAGTCCTCTCTGCCGCCTGAAGCCGCCTCCTCCTCCTCAGATCCTCAACAGCCAGACCACCTATACCATCCAGAGGATTCTGGACGTTCGCCGTCGAGGACAAGGCTTACAATATCTTGTCCACTGGGAGGGCTACGGCCCTGAAGAAAGGTCATCTATCCTGAAATCATGATAAAGGGATGGTCCAGGTCTTCCACCAAGCCCATCCGGACAAGCCCAGTGGACCGCCAAGAGATATTCCTTGGAGGGGGCACTGTCATATGCAGGTGAGTACACACCCCCTCCTTCCTGTTAAACTTTCCCCAGCTCTGCAGGCAATCAGCTCACCTGCGTGAGTGGATGCACCTGCCGCCTCTTCCTCACCAGCGCTTATAAGGGCCATCAAGTGGAAGCTTCGGCGCTGACTCATTGGGTATACTGCCTTACCAACAGCAAGTAAGTTGATTAATCTTTTGAGGAAAATATTACTCACATTCCTCTCTCCTCTTCCTTTTTCAGGTTGCTGCCATCTGTGCGGTGCGTCTCCGGTGATTGTTGTGCGCTCACCTGCTCCATCAGCCTCACCCCGCCTCAGTTTCCAATCTCCAACTGGTCAGACTCCACTCAGCCCATTCCCCAACCAGCTTCATCCTGCTGGTTCGTCTATTCATGCTGGTACTCCATCGGGTTCTCTGCTCGATGCATGTAAGTGGCAATTTGTCTTCCCACTTCACTGCCTCCCTTCTCTTACTAATTGCTCTCGTCTCTCTGGCGAGTGATGTTTTCTCTAACAGTGCTCCTCTTTTTGAAATTTATAATACCATTTAAATGTTGCTTGTCTGTGTCGTGAGTGTTTTCTCTGGTGTTGTTCCCTGCACGTGAGCTGTTCATTCTATCAATATGACAGCATCAGTGCTTCGTTCTTTGGGGTATTTTTGATAGCCTCATCAAGTTGGTGGTAGAAGGCATCCTTAGCGTCAGAGCCAGAAGTCAAGGTTGGCGCATAGGCAGAAAGCAAACTGGTGATGCCTGAATCAGTGTTTAGTTTCATGTGCATGAGACGCTCTGACTTGGTTGAACCTAGCTCCACCATCTGAATCAGCTTATTGCCGCATGCAATCAGCTTATTGCTCCATGCTCTCTAGGTTCGTCTTTGTCTTTGCCCTGCCAAAAAAATGTGTACTCCTTTTCCTTAAGGCTTCCAGAAGCAGCTAGGCGGGTTTCCTGTAGAGCAGCAATGTCAACGTTGAGTCTATCCAGCTCTCTGCTGATGACAGCTGTCTTGCGTAGTCCATCAGTGTCGCGTATATCCTTGGTCAGGCTGGTCAGCATCGTTCAAACATTCCAGCTCCCAAGAGTGAGAGCTGACCTTCTTCTAGTAGATCCTTTATTCTTAGGTGAGAGTGTCGCAGTCCACTTGTCAGTCTGTTTCCAGGCTTAAGTCCTGCTCACCCCAGCAAGACAGGTGGGCGGTGGCGGGAAAGCACCTTAGTGACTGGGGGCTGCCCAGTTTAAACAGGTGGTAGCTATCCAGTGGAGCTAAACAACCCCTCCCACTGTCAGGAGTGACCCCTGGTGTCTGGCTCTACACCAATCAAGCCATGACTTAGAACCGGTAACTGCCACTCCCCGGTTTGATTCCGTGCCAAGCAGAGCGGTGTGACACACTGAAGTTGCCTCTCCAGGCGCTTGCCTGGCCAGTGTGTATGGAGAGACTGGTTTGCCCATGTCCCAGAATCCCCCTCTCGGTCTTGCTGGTAGAGTCCGTAGGAAAGGCGTAGCTAGTACGTTTGGGATTAGGTCGACTGCAGGAGTTGCCAGTCACTGATATACCATCAGGCTGCCTCATGGGGCTCCACTCCAGCTTTTCTGTGAGTGTTTTCTCCCTTAGCCTTAGGCTATCCCTAGCCACAAACAAGGCAGTGGGACTGTATCCCTGGTCAAGGGAGGCTAAGGGTGTATTAACACTTGGCCAAGATGTCCACCCAGGCTAGTGGAGGGAAGGAGGTGCCCTACTGCTCCATTCTAGACCAGCTCCAAGCAGGGTCTCGTCACTGCCCTTATATGCAATCCATTATTGCATGGACCATACTTGAAACTAATCATACAATTCAGTCTGGCTTTCTTTTTGAAGCATATCATAGTGATATGCCTGCAAAATTGAATCAGCATCAGCTAATAAACCCTATGCTCTTTACTTGTGCTGTCACATTAGTGCCACAATAATTTAGCAATATCTGCAGTGAAAGATTCTTTCTCCATCCAAGGGACCAGTGTGCAACATAATCAGTCCCCTCTCTGCATCTATCATCAGATTATGCTCTCAAAAATTTAGCCCTGACCCCTACAAAGAGAGATTCAATTAAAAAGATCCAAGTCTAATGGTAGTCACAGTCCTATTCCTCCAAGCGGACAACAAGAATTGTTTTGCATATTTGGCAGACGTTTGCTCAGGAAATCACGGAATTTGTGTTCACATGTGTGGCTAGGCAACCAAAAGAGTATGTGCACATAGCAAGTGTGGCATAAACATTTAAAACACTTAATGAGCAGCTGGCAGAGGTTTTCTACTATGTTGTGACCAGATAAAGGCACCTGCAATTATCCACGCCAGCTAGCAATTAGTCCTGTCACTGCAAACCGTTCACTGCAGAGTTGTTTATCACCATCAGCCATGAAAGCATCAAGTGGTGTTTAATCAAAACTTTAAGCACAGTACTGGGACCATGCCACAGTATAGTGATGTCAACATGAACAATGGCAACAGTTTAATTAAGGCTCATACACTGGGTTTAGTACATGAAAAAGTACATGTTCACACATCTGCATGATTTGTTACCCAGGATCTTGTTTCATAAATTTTTACTGGTTAAATTAAATTGCATGTATCTTAATTCTAAGTACCTAAAAGTTATAAATCTAGCAATTCAATTAAAATCAAATTTATGCTAATACTTATACCATAAGTCATTTTTGAGTGCAGTAACTAGTTATTGACATCTTCTTGTTTGGTTTATTGGGAAGTGGCCACCACACTAAAGCACACAGAGGCAGAACTGTTACACATTTATCACAATATTAATATATTTAGATTAGGAAAATATCAATATTGTGCTTTAAAATATTTCTCGTTATTGTCAACATCTGTAGTTCACTTCTTTGGTTTGAGTCTTTCATGATGCCACTTGTATTTCTCCATATATCTGCTCCTTTGACCCAGAAATGTTTTTCACCATGCAATCTCTTAATTGTACTTTAAGTAGCCTTTTTTCCCCACCTATTAACCTAACATATAAATCTAATGGCTCGGCCATGGGGTGAGATGCAATAAACTGTGCTCCAATTGTGTGTTAACAGTATAATAAACAGTTTTTCAGACCCCAGCCCACACATTTCTCTGTCAGCTGATGTCTCAGTGCACCAAGGCAGTGCTAGCTCCAGCCAGTTAACATTTTAGTTTTTATACTTCTATCTCTAAAGACAGGATGTACTATGGTATGATGATTTCCATCCATCTGTCTGTCTATATATAAATACGAGAATTTGAACTGTGATCTCTAGTGAAATATCAAATAATCTGTACATTTGTTTAAAAAAATGTAGTCTAAAACTTATACTCAATTAAAGACATAAATATACCATATAACCTTAGAATGTAATGTTGTTAATCAAATCAAATCAACCTTTATTGTCATATTGCTGTACATAAATTAAAAAAAAAAAAATTAAATCACCCTTATTGTCATTCAACCGTACAACCAATCATGTACAGCAGAACGAGATTGTGCTTTACCTATCTACAGTGTAAATGACACACACCCCAAGTGCAGAATCAGAGGGCCGCTGCCATGCAAGGCGCCGCCACAGAGTTCCCTCCTCCATTCCAGTTATTGCTGAGCACCAAGCTGGACGGCAGGAAGTTCCACTTTTTTTTTATATGGTCTTTGGCATGACCCGGCCAGGATTTGAACCCCTGCCTCCCGGGTGTGGGGCGGATGCTCTACCAACTGAGCCACCACTCCGGTGGTGGTCACTACAACTGTAGTGCAGGCAAGATGAAATTGCGTTTCTCTCAGCATCCATATAAGTAGAAGAACATGATTTAAGACACACTCACGCATATCTTCACCCCACCCACCCCACCCCCATCCATTCACACATCCCTGAGACATACTTGGAACAAAAAAAAACCCCAACTATAATATACAAATAATGCACATAATGTCCGTAGGTGCAGTAGTGAATACGAGAGATTCCGGGTCAACTGTTCAGCATCCTAACAGCTTGTGGAAGGAAGCTGTTGATCAGTCTGGTGGTTCTGCCTCTGATGCTCCGGAATCGTTTGCCAGATGGCAGAAGTTCAAAGTGTTTATGCAGAGGGTGAGAACGGTCCTTGACAATGTTCAGTGCCCTGCTCCTACAACGGTTCTGAAAAAGTTCTTGGACAGAGGGGAGGGACACTCCAATTACCCTCTCAGCTCCCTTGACTATCCTCTGCAGGGCTTTTTTGTCTGACATACTGCAGCTGGAGTACCATGTAGCAATGCAGTACATCAGAACACTCTCCACCACACCTCTGTAGAAGGTCCTGAGGATGCAGATGGGGAGATAGGCCTGTTTGAGTTTCCTCAAGAAGTGCAGTCTCTGCTGAGCCCGTTTCCTGATCCCCAAGGAATTCTTGCTCCAGGTCAGGTCCTGCGAGATCTGCACTCCGAGGAACTTCTTGATGTTCTCCACTCTCTCCACTAAACGGCCACTGATGCTGAGGGGGACGTGTTCAGGCTGTGACCGCCGGAAGTCGATAATCATCTCCTTCATTTTGTCCACGTTGAGCACCAGATTGTTCTCGCTGCACCAGCCCTCCAGGTCTCTCACTTCTTCCCTGTACATTGATTCCTCATCCCTCTGAATAAGTCCCACCATTGTGGTGTCGTCTGCAAACTTAATAATCTGGTTCCCCTCGTGTCTGGATACACAGTCATGTGCTAGAAGTATAAGCAACAGTGGACTGAGTACACAGCCTTGAGGGGATCCGGTACTCAGCGTGACAGAGTTGCAGATGTTGTTTCCAACCTGGACAGACTGAGGTCTCTCAGTCAGGAAATCCAGGATCCAGAGACATGTGGCGGTGTTCAGACCAAGAAGGAGTAATTTCTCCATCAGTCTCTGGGGAATAATGGTGTTGAATGCTGAACTGAAATCAATGTACAGGAGTCTGGCGTAGGTGTCTTTCTGGTCCAGGTGGGTGATGACAGAGTGCAGGGTGGTGACTATAGCATCCTCCGTGGAGCGGTTTGAACGATATGCAAACTGGAGCGGGTCATGTGATGCAGGGAGGCAGGCTGTAATGTGTGGTTTGACAAGCTGTTCAAAACACTTCATCACAATTGGTGTCAGTGCAACAGGACAATAGTCATTCAAACAGGACACAACTGGTTTCTTTGCCACCGGTACAATGATAGAGGTCTTGAAGCATCTGGGAACAACGGCCTGACTCAGGGAGATGTTATAAATATCAGTCAGGACATCCGCCAACTCGCTTGCGCAGTCTCAGAGCACACGTCCCGGGATGTTGTCCGGACCTGCAGCTTTACATGGGTTGACTCTGGTTAGGGTCCTCCGTGTGTCCGCTGTGTTGATGGTAAAAGCTGGTCCGACCGATGGTGGGGGTGGGCCAGCCCTCCCTCTGATTGTCGGGTTTGATGCTTCAAAACATGCAAAGAAGTTGTTGAGCCTGTCTGGAAGCGAAGCATCGTCATTATCGACCCCCTGCCTAGACTTATAGCCAGTCAGTGTCCGAACTTCCTGCCACATCTGCTTGGTGTTCCTAGTGTCACAGAGGTGTCCCTGGATTTTCTCCGCATAGGCGCACTTTGCCGCCTTAATTCCCTTTGAGAGCGCAGACCTGGCTGAGCGGAGGGCGATCCTGTCCTTTGCTCTGAAGGCTGCATCTCTGGCTGTAAGCAGCGAGCGCACCTCTGCGGTCATCCAGGGCTTGTGGTTTCCCCGCATAGTGATGGTCTTCACTGTAGTGACATCCTCTGTGCACTTCGCGATGTAGCTGGTGACCGTTTCAGCATACTCCTCCACATCTGTCTTGTCTTCCTGGGAGGCTGCTATTTTGAAGACCTCCCAGTCTGTGTGCAGAAAACAGTCTTTCAGTGCAGAGGTTGCACTCTGGCCAAATCCTGATTTGTTTCACTGCTGGCCTGCTGCGCTTCAATAAGGGTTTGTAGGCAGGCACCAGCATCATGGATATGTGGTCAGAAAGGCCGAGGTGGGGGCGGGGTATAGCCTTATATGCATCTGTGTTTGTGTACACTAAGTCCAACATATTCTCTCCTCTGGTCTGGTAAATTACATGGCCAGTACACAGTGGATAATATTTTTGGGCATATTGCTGGGACAATATCTAACAGGAATAATGAGATATTAAATAAATTAGTATTGACTCTGTCCTGTAGCTGATAGCACAAGCAGCCAGGTTAACGGCAAACATTAATTTAATCTCTGATCTACTTTCTTACTTAGTAAAATGTTTATCCCTGACTTTATGTGAGCCATATTTGACATATTAACAACTCGGAGACTAAATGAGACTGAAAGCTAGATAAATACAGTGGATATAAAAAAGCATGCACACCCTTGTTAAAATGCCAGGATTTTGTGATGTATAAAATGAGACCACAATAAATCATTTTCAAACATGTCCCACCTTTAATGTGGCCTATAATCTGTACAATTCATTTAGAAATTTTAGAAATTTAAATAACATAATAGACTGGGTGCACAACTTTACACGCCCTTGAACTAACAGTTTGTTGAAGCACATTTTGAATCATTTACAACATTTTGTCTTTTTGGGTAAGAGTTTATTCACTTGGTAATATTTAGCCACTCTTCCTCACAAAAGCGCTCCAAATCTGTCAGAATGTGGGGACATCTCTTGTGCACAGCCCTCTTCATTTCACCCATCAGGTTTTCAATTTGATTTAAATCTGGGCTCTTGCTGGGCCATTCAAAAACCTCACTTTTTTTCTGCTGAAGCCATTCTTTTGCCGATTTAAGTGTATGCTTGTGATTATTGTCATGCTGTAAGATGAAATTCATCTTAAGCTTTGTAGCAGACGCCTGAAGGTTTTGGACCAAAACTGGCTGTTATTTGGAACCATTCATAATTTCTTCCACTTTGACTAAAGCCCCAGTTCTAGCTGAAGAGAAGCAACCCCAAAGCATGATAATGCCACCACCATGCTTAACTGTGAGCATGGTGTTCTTTTAATGATGCTCAAAGTTGATTTTTGAGCAATACCTTTTAAAATTGTGATCAAAAAGTTCAAAATTTGACTTATCACATTTTCCCACATTTTTGGAAGAACTGATGTTTTGTTTTCCCAAATTTTATCCAACCTGGATGTCTTCCAGATATATGGACAATATGAGGGATTGTTGTCACATTGTAAATGACCAGTACATGCCAGAAATTCCTGCAGCACCTTTGGTGTTGCTGTTGACATCCTGGCAGCCCCCTGACCATTTTTTCCCCTTGTCTTCTCATCAGTTTCGGAGGGACATCCAGTTCTCGTTAACATCACTGTTTCAGATATTCTCTCCACATCTCAATGATTGTCTTTACTGTGCTCCATGGCACATCTAGTGCCATTATTTTTTTGTACCCTTTTCCTCACTGATACCTTTCAACAATGAGATCCCTTTGAAGCTTTGTAAACTCTCAGTAAACCATGCCATTAACTGTAGGATGCAACTGAATAAATGTCAGGAAAATACGACTAAGAAACTGAACATTATTTGGTGTTAAACAGTCACTTTAATTGATGGCAGGAGAGTATTTAAAAAAAAAACTGAACACTGTAATTAAATGAAAAGGTGCTTCAACAAAGTATATGGTTTAAAGGTGTGAAAACTTACACAACAAGAATGTTAAAAACGACAACAAATGAAATCTCATTGACCCAGAAACACTTCTCACAGTAATATTGGTTGTAACATGGCATGATTTTTGAAACCCATTTCTAGAGAATATATATTCGTTTTATTAAAATCATTTTACCTGACTTCTTCAGGGGTCAGATAAAATGCCCAACAGATGTTATCAAAAATGTTCATTCTTTTAGCGTTATGATTATTGTAAGAGAGAAATTTCTGGGAGGAATGTGGATGTTTTGAATCTTTAAATTTCCCCACCCTGCAGAGTTGAAAATGTTAAGGCACGTAAAAAGTTCAAATGCCCTTACCGAGAACATGCACCACTTTTTTCCTTCCTTTCTCTATGTCAGGAGGCAGGGAATACACTGGGAGGGCAAAGGCCAGGATGAATGCCACAAAGGAGATTTTCTTTAAAAAATGAAGCTGAGACTCCTTTGAAAACTGCAAGAAAAGGCACACACCATCGAGGATAACAACTTTTTAAAAATACCCACAGCACATATCCCATGCATCTTGTGCAAAATCCATATCAGATGCATTTCTGCTGAAATTCAACCAGAGAACTCATTTTAGGGGCTACAAATATTTGACAGTGAAGTACTCTGGAAGAAGAAATGAAAAGTTGCATCCTACTGGTTTCTGGAAATAAGGTTAGCTGACCTGAATGTATTTGGTACGAGAAAGAGCCATGCTCTCCTCTGCACTGCTTTAACATTTTAGCTCACAGTCACGGCATGAAAAATAGATAAGTCTTCACAGGGCAGTCTAAACTTAAAGCTGCTTGGTACTTTTTTTTATCTGTGCTACCATGTGCCTGAAGAAAGAGTAGGAAGTATTTCAAAAGTTTTAAGGAAAAAGAAGCTTGCATCAGAAGAGACCAATTAGTGAAGAAATATAAGCAGACATGAACAACAACATCATTACAGCTACTGAAGAAAAAACAAACCTGGCATCCCCTGTTCTTATTGTACATATTGGACATAAACACTCTTATTAAATGCGTCCTCTGGACCAACAGCGAATTGCTAAACTAAAAAACACAATTGCTTCCGGATGTTACTGCTGCTTATTCTGGTAAAGGGCTCATTATAAAGTTTGTAATGAATGCAGACCCAGCATGTGACACCACTGGTCACAAATGACTGGTTGCAGAGCTCCTCAAAACACAATTTTACGTGTGTCCTCCGGTCACTCTTCATGGCTAGTGGAATAAAATCACAACAGCCGTCGTAAAGGAGTCAGCTGAAATGGGTGTCCTGCTACTGCATGCACTGCTAGAGGTCTGCACTGTCAGCGTCACCTGTGCATAAATGCCTCCTGTCAAACAGCTCTGCGGCGGTACATAAAGTCTGAACATGAAATCAGGCCCCAGTGAAGCAGAGTCACTAAAGCAGCTATTTTACATGCACATTGCACTCTATAAACAGCTCTGCTGCATCATCTTTCTCAAGGTTAGTCCAGTGCACATCCCTACAGTTGCACAGTGATGTAGCACAGAAAACTGCAGAGCCATGCTATCCAAGCACAGAAGTGATTTGAACTTACCATGGCTAACAAAATGGAATTAATGCCAGGGTGAAGCAGATCCGTCTCAGTGTGAAGCGCTTCCCAGGGAGGCTAAACGTTGTTCTGCAGCAGTATTCACTCCTCTCACCCCCTCTTTCTCTGTTTCCAGTCCCATTGCTGTTCTCGTGCTCTGCAGGGGAACCACCGGTGTTTGTGGGTCCCGCAGTCCGGTGATGACGCAGCACAGATTTGATTCCGCACTGTGCAGGGAGAGCCTGTCACGACTTTTATTGGTTCAGTTGTCACACTGTGTTTCAGTTAATTCAGTAGAAATCTTATTGACTTTCTTGCAAACAAGTTTCTATTAAAGAACAATCAAAATCATGGGAGTTCTTAGTATTGAAACGACTGCACAAATTAAGATTGATCTTTTAAGTCAAGACAAATCAAATTCACCCAAACAACTTTGTGGCTGATAAGGGGACAGGCGATAAAGAGGGTTGTCTTAGCTCAATTTTTCTGATTAACACCCATTGGTAAAAAAAACAAACAAACAATAAAATAGCCTAGCTCCAGCAAATGAAACTGCCGCTGGGTTAAAATGTTGCCAGTTTTAACAATGGCATCATGTCACTCAGTCTTTTCTTCGCTCTTTTGGGTTTCTGTATTATTTTAGATTAGATTCAAAAAAATACCCAATTACTTTTAAAGTATGTCTGACCCAATGTCTATCAGAAATGTCTTCCTTAGATCAGGGGTGTCCAATCATGTGCCATGGAGGGCCAAGACCCTGCAGGCTTCACCTCCAACCAGTGTCTTCAACAGCAGATTTCACTGAATTTCTTCCCACTGATTGCTGATAAGTGAAAACACCTGCTGAAGAGACTGGGTAGAAGAGAGAACCTGCAGGGTCTTGGCCCTCCATGGCACATGATTGGACACCCCTGCCTTAGATTCTCAAGTGAGGCCCTTCAGACTGTTAGGCCGAATCTCATGAGCTACGTTCCGATCTACAGTGTACTTCAACTGTATTTCCTACTTTGTTCTCAGGGAGTATCAGTAAGTTAACTGCCCTTCACAAAATTTCTCCATTTAAAACACCCTGTAACCGTCGGCTCCCTCCTCCGTGCGTTACCATGGTAACCATGAACATATACTAATACTATGGTGGATAATTTATATTTCTTAAATAAAATATTAATACAAATATATTTTTATTACTATCAGTTGATATAAACAATAACCAAAACCAGTTTAGCTTGTTAATAACATTAGCAACAATAGTTTGTTTTACTCGTATTTGAGGCGCAATGGCTTATGGGTAATCTTCCTGTCAACTTCCGGTGAAGTGATGTCCGGACACGAGTTCAGTTCACGAAACAGTTCACTTAACATAGTTTGCAAGACGAACTAACCTAAATGAACAGGCAGTTCTCGGCAAATGTTTTTTCTGTTCGCATTCTGTTGTGTAGATCTATGGTCCTCTGTCAGCCGGTTAGAGGACCATGGTAACTACGGCGTAGACTGTAGCCTACTTCAACTTCACATTACCTAAGGATTCTCCATTTTCCCCCACCAAAAACAATATTTTACGCATGGTATTGTTTTACTTACAAACTGACATAACTACTCTTAAATTGATGGAATTGCTCCGAAAAGAAAAGAACACATAAAGAACATCACAAACTATCTTACTAGCTGCCATCTTTGTTCACTATGTGAGTCACCTCCCCTAGGAGTTCGGCCAATGAGAAAACAGTTCACGGCGAGCATGTCATTCAGTTACAGAAACTAACGAACAATTCCAAACAGCTGCAAACGGTTTTGTCAACTGAAGGCAAGGCTGTTGTTCACTTCTTCCCTGCTCAGTTCTCATTTCCCTTTGAACTGAAGACCGTTCGCTCCCTTCGGTTTGGAATCTCGCTTAATATGGTGGAATACCCTGTGCAGTCCACTTCGGAGTACACTATTAGGGGAAATGTTCACTCATTCCCCATATAGTGTACTATATAGTGAATCAGCCATTTTGTTGTGCTGTTTGAAATCTTAAATGAAAATTTCATTCAGTATATAGTACACTCAAAATATCCCACAATGCATTTTAAAAGTAGTGTACAATGGATGGTCACTATATTAGCCAATATATCCCATAATGCAATGCGCAGCCAACAGAGCAGTGAGAGGAGAGCTTCACATCACAACATAAACAACCTTAAGGTATTCAAGGGCAGCTCAGTGGAGCAGTGGTTAGCACTGTGGCAGCACAGTAAGAAGGTCGTGGGTTCGATCCCACCCCCTGACCCTCAGTGACCCTTCTGTGTGGAGTTTGCATGTTCTCCCCGTGTCTGTATGGGTTTACCCCGGGTACCCCGGTTTCCTCCCTCAGGCCAGAAACATGCAAGTTAGGTTAACTGGAGACTCTAAAGTGGTCCTAGGTGTGAATGTGTGTGTGAATGGTGAATGGATTGGCACCGCACCATGGCTGCTTCATCCATTGACGTGGATGCCCTGAATTTCCCTCTGGGATTAATAAAAGTATAAAAAATTAATTCAGCAAAAACAGTTTGATTTAATACATATTTACTATGACTGTGAGAGTGAATAGTTGTCTGTCTCTCTGTGTTGGCCTTGCGATGGACTGTCAATCTGTCCAGGGTGTACTCTGCCTCTCGCCCAAAGATGCTGGGATAGGCTCCAGCCCCCCCGTGACCCGAACAGGATTAAGCAGAAGAAAATGGATGGATGGACATATTTACTACAAATTACATGCAGGTATTCATTTTTTACCACCATTAGTCTGTTATGTTTTACTGTCTCACCATGATGATGTCATTACTGTGCCACGAAAACAAGCTCAGTAGTGTCTGAAAGCTGCTAGTTTTGTTATATTGAGTTTACTGTATAGTTCACTATATCTAAATTAAATTCACTATATAGCGAGTAGGGAGTGAGTGAGTGAGTGAACATTTTGAACACAGCCTCATTCTCCTCCCTTGCAGACTTGTTGACTTTAGGCACGTTCATGTTAAGTGACTGAGGGTTTAGGGCTGTCCCATTCTGAAATCAGGAAGTGGCTGACTGCTCACTCGCTGACTTATTGAGCCCTTAAATGACCCCTTTTCCAAAGTCAGCATGCATGCTATGCTGACTTAAGGTAAGGGAACAGGGCACAGTTCATAGCCCCATGCCGCGGTTTCTCAAGGGAAAGCTTCTGATTGGTTACCTGTTCTTCACTGACCACCCCTTCACCTCTGCTCCATCCCACACAAAAAAAAAAAAATAAAGTAAAAAATACTGCCTTGACAAGAGTTTAAGATCTTTGCCAAAATAAAACTATATGACATAAAGACTTTGAGTTTATGCTGAAATGCACACCATTTAAGCAATTTAGTTACATTTTTGGTTAATTATGCAGTTTGAAAAAGATGATTTGTAGTTGTAATCAATTAATAAATGAGCTTAAGAGGCTGCATGTAGCGCATGTATTTTTACCTACATATGTATAAGCACTATGGGATGCTTGTGATTGCATGTGTGGATTGACCTCACATCTTAGAGGGGTCAATATGTCTGGACCGCCTGTGGGTAACAACAAGAAGACGGAGGTACGGCGATAAGGAGCTGAAAGGACTTCCTGACCTCCTGGAGCCCAGGCGGAGGACTGAAGGGCGCGGGGGGAGAGTTATTGTCAATAGGGGGTTTTGACGGTGATATGTGATTCTTCCTTTGTCCTTGACTGTATAAAAGAGAAGGTTTTGACTCAGCTCTCTCTCTTGTGTTCTTGAGCGATAGCTGGGGATGTGAACACGACATTAAAACCTGAACTGAGAAACGATTCAATCTTGTTATTTCACGCTCCCCACATTGGTGACCAGAGACGTTTGAGAATGCCGGGAAACGATTCCCATGATCCAGACTCGTCGGAGTCTGCCCGAGCGAGCGCCGTCTCCATTAAACTGCCAGAATTCTGGCAGGACAACCCGGACTCGTGGTTCCTCCAGGCTGAGGCACAGTTCATGCTCGCAGGAATAACGGCGGATGACACTAAGTTTTACCATGTCATCGCAAAACTCGACAACCGCACAGCTCGATGCGTGCGGAGCCTGGTACAGCAGCCACCCGCTTACAACAAATACGGTGAGTTGAAGGCTGCCCTCACCGAGTGTTTCACACCCTCAGCCGAAGAGAGGGCTAGGAGGATCCTGGCTATGCACGGCCAGGGAGGGCGCAGACCAGTCGCCCTGATGGAAGACATGCTGCAGCTGAGGGACTCGGACAACGATAACTTCCTATTTCAGCACATCTTCCTAAGCAACCTCCCGACACACATGAGAGGGACCCTCTCCGGCATGCCTTGTGTGACCCAGCGGGACTTCCGTGCGCTGGCCCGAGAGGCGCAGCGGCTCCTCGACTCCTGCGGTGAGCAGACGGCCACAGCGGCAGCGACAGACCTAGGTGCGGCGATCCGAGGCAACGAAGAGCCAGAGACAGCGGAGCCAGCCCCACTATCAATGGCAGCGACGCGGCCCCGGCGCAGCGGAGGAGATGGCCTCTGTTATTACCACCGGCGTTTCGCAGAGAAGGCACACAGGTGAGTGCCACCGTGCAGCTACAAGAGCTCGGGAAACTCCAGAACCGGGATTCGTTAGCAGCTTCGGCTCTCGGTGAAAAAAATAAGCTGCTGTACATCACAGACGCGAGCTTCGGGCGGCACTTCCTCGTAGACACCGGAGCCCAAGTGAGTTTCATCACCCCAACCTATGCCGACCGGTTGGCTGGCCCCCGTGGTGACGGGGCGACGGCGGCGAACGGCTCGAGCATCAACACCTACGGAGAAAGGACTTTGCTTCTGTCCTTACACGGCCGCACTTATGAATGGACTTTTATCATAGCGGCGGTGAGCTTCAACATGTTAGGTGCCGATTTTCTGCGCTCACATGGTTTGTTGGTTGACCTTGCCAACAGGCGATTGGTTAATGCACTATCTTTTTATTCTATTCCTTGTGCAGCTCAATTGTCCCCACCACCGGTGCAGACCAACGTCGCCACAGCAGGCAGTAAGTTTAACACACTCCTCACCCAGTTTCCAACGCTCACGGTTCCTACTTTTTCGGCAACAGTTGCGAAACACGGGGTGGAGCATTTTATCACTACAGCTGCCCCCCCGTCTTCGCGAAAGCTCAGTGTTTGGATGCTGCTAAGCTCTCCATCGCGCGCGAGGAGTTCGCCAGCCTGGAAAGGCTGGGCATTATTCGCCGTTCGAAAAGCCCTTGGGCTTCGCCGCTGCATATGGTCCCTAAAGCTGACGGCTCCTGGAGACCTTGCGGCGATTACCGCAGACTAAACAACGCCACAGCGCATGACCGCTACCCAATCCCACACATTCAGGATTTCTCAGTGCATTTAGCGGGGGCGCGCATTTTTTCTAAAATAGACCTGGTTCGCGGCTACCATCAGGTCCCAGTCCGTCCTGAGGACATTCCTAAAACAGCGGTAATAACCCTTTTGGACTTTTTGAGTTTTTGCATATGCCGTTTGGTCTTAAAGGCACCGCGCAAACATTCCAACGTATAATGGATGCCGTGTTACGCGATCTCCCTTTTGTGTCCGTCTACCTCAACGACATTTTAGTCACCAGTACTTCAGAAGAAGAACACGAAAAACACCTCACTGCGGTTTTTCGGAGGTTGGGAGAGCACGGGTTAATAATTAATCCAGCCAAGTGCCAGTTTGGCGTGGCGCAGATCGATTTTTTGGGACACCGCGTCTCCCCAGAAGGGGCAATCCCGCTACCGGATAAGGTGCGCGCAGTGGCAGATTTTCCCCGACCACAAACGGTCAAATCATTGCAGGAGTTTTTAGGAATGGTAAATTTTTATAACCGTTTCCTACCCCACGCAGCGCAGCTTATGCAGCCATTATACGCTGCGCTCAAAAAACAAAAACCCTCCAACCCTATCGAGTGGTCCCCAGAGCGGGAGCGCGCATTCGCGGAGGTAAAAAAAGCCCTGGCTGACGCCGCGCTCCTAGCTCATCCTGATCCATCGGCCCGAATAGCGCTCACTACTGACGCATCAGATTTGGCCATAGGGGCGGTCGTGGAACAGCATGTTGCCGGGGTTTGGCAGCCGCTGGCATTTTTCAGCAGATCCTTGAACGAAGCCGAGCGGAAATACAGCACGTTTGACAGGGAGCTGTTAGCGCTCCATTTGGCCATCCACCATTTCCAGTTTTGGCTGGAAGGTCGGCGTTTCACTGCTTTTGTCGACCATAAGCCGCTCACTTTTGCGATGTCCAAAATTTCAGAACCGTGGTCGGGCCGGCAACAGAGGCAACTGACCGCAATTTCGGAGTTTACCACTGATATTCAGCACGTAGCGGGTAAACTCAACGTAGTGGCAGACTGCCTCTCCCGCGCGGTCACAGCACCGGTGCACGCGGAGGCAGATTATACTACCGCAGCCACAGGGCAAAATAGCAGCGCGGAAGCGCACGCGGCCCCAGTTCATGTGGGAATAGATTATGCAGCCATGGCAGCGGAACAGGGTAGTGATGCGGACATGCGCGCGCTCCTGTCTGGACCAACAGGGTTAAGGCTGGAGAGCAGGTGTTTGCAAACCGGTATGCCCCCCCTAATCTGCGATGTATCGACTGGGTGACCGCGCCCTGTAGTCCCGGCCGCGTGGCGCCGCCGCGTTTTTGACTTGGTTCACTCCCTGGCGCACCCAGGAGTGCACGTTTCTGTGAAAATGGTAGCGGAGAAGTTTGTTTGGCCAAGCCTGCGCAAGCACGTGAAAGAGTGGGCACGAACCTGCATGGCTTGCCAACGGGCCAAAATTCACAGACACACAAAAGTTCCCTTAGAACCGTTCCACATTCCGGCCAAGAGATTCGATCATGTGCATGTCGACCTCGTGGGCCCCCTACCGTCGTCGCAGGGGTTCACACATCTTTTGACAATGGTGGACCGAACCACACGTTGGCCGGAAGTGGTCCCCCTGGCATCGACCACAGCTGCAGAGGTGGCTCGCGTTCTTTTGACAGCCTGGATAGCACGTTTCGGGGTTCCGTCGGATATTACGTCCGACAGAGGGCCTCAACTTGTCTCTGAGCTCTGGTCAGCGATGGCCGGCAGCTTAGGAGTGAAAATTCATCGCACTACCGCTTATCATCCCCAGGCTAATGGTTTATGCGAGTGTTTTCATAGGTCTTTGAAGGCAGCCCTCAGAGCATCGCTTACAGATGCAGATTGGGTAAACAAACTACCATGGGTTTTATTGGGGTTGCGTTCTGCGCCCAAAGAGGATTTAAATGCCTCTCCAGCCGAGTTAGTTTTTGCACAACCTCTCAGGCTGCCCGGTGAATTCCTGCCAGAGCATCCGGAGCCAGGGCGCACCCCGGCTCTGGGGTCACTGATTGACACGGGAGCGGACACACTCCCGGGCCCCGTTCATCACACTTTTCCGCGCGTTTTTGTTCCCAAAGCTTTGAAAAATGCCGAATTCGTTTTTGTCAGGCACGAGGCTCTGAGACCGACCCTCCGCCCGCCATATGATGGTCCGTATAGGGTGCTGGAATCAGGTGATAAGCATTTTGTGCTAGATTTGGGAGACAGAAAAGAGACAGTTAGTATTGACAGACTAAAGCCTGCTTTTGTGATGAACGACGAGTCTGTACCCGTGGCGAGGGCACCTCGACGTGGTAGACCCCCCCAGGGAACACGTCCCTGAGCTCCCGCAGGGATCACATAACCACTCTCTTCCTCAGTCTGCAAATTCTTTGCAGGACGGCGCCGCAGGGACGGCGAGACCTGCTTACAGAAGACGTCTGAAACCCAGACGGCGTACAGACTGAATTTTAATGTGATCATGTGGTATAGACTATGCTATGGATGTTATCACTGATTTTTGATATGATCATGTGGTATAGACTATGCTATTGAGGTTATCATGTTTTATTAACTCTGATATATTGTCCATTCTTCGACGTTTGGGGGGGGGGGGGTTATGTAGCTCATGTATTTTTACCTACATATGTATAAGCACTATGGGATGCTTGTGATTGCATGTGTGGATTGACCTCACGTCTTAAAGGGGACAATATGTCTGGACCACCTGTGGATAACAACAAGAAGACGGAGGTACGGCGATAAGGAGCTGAAAGGACTTCCTGACCTCCTGGAGCCCAGGCGGAGGACTGAAGGGCGCGGGGGGAGAGTTATTGTCAATAGGGGGTTTTGATGGTGATATGTGATTCTTCCTTTGTCCTTGACTGTATAAAAGAGAAGGTTTTGACTCAGCTCTCTCTCTTCTGTTCTTGAGAGATAGCTGGGGATGTGAACACGACATTAAAACCTGAACTGAGAAATGATTCAGTCTTGTTATTTCACGCTCCCCACACTGCAGCACATTTAATTCAGTTGATTCCCAAAGAAAGTAGAAAGTCTGAAATCAAGTCTGAGACCCACAATAGTTGGTCACATGTTTTCATGTCACACAAATTAAAAGTTTGGTTCAAATAAATAGGCTGAAAAGATAGATTTTTATTAAAATGGTAACACTGAAAATGAAATAAGATATAATTTGATCCCCTTTATTTCAATAAGAAAATATTACAATTATAAATATAGATGGGCAAAAATGAAGGAGAATGCAATAATTTAAAACAGAATTGGGATTTTATTTTAAGAAGTTACACAAAAACCTCTAAAGACCCTGAAACGCACACAGCCTTGAACTTTCAGGATCTTTTTCTTTTATCCTTTGTCAATAAACGCCTGTTTATTTCTGATTTTAGTTTTGTCTAGAATCTGTTTTTATTTTGTCCTGTTATTTTATTTTTGTGATCTTATACACACTATTTTTTTCTTTCCTAATCCTTTTAATAAAGTAAATTAAAAATAACTTTTAGTGTTGCCAAGGTAAAGTGTGTCCCATTTCTACCATTTTGAGCCACTTCACGCCCTCACGGACTCGCACACTCGAGCACAACTGATGGCGGCAGCCAAAGTACAAGGGCTCAGGGCTTGAGGGTTTAGGGAGGAGATTGAGATTCGGCCTTAGTGTCAAGATAAAGTTTTTATCTTTTGCTTGTCTCTCAAGCCACTGAATATGCTTGTTTTTAAATTGTCATCATATGAATCCCTAACCATTTGCAAACATTGTTTAAAGGTGCCATTTACTGCACTTTTTACACATGTTGACAGCTCCCTTCTTCTTTTTTGGCTGCTCCCTTTAGGGGTCACCACAGTGGATCATCTGCCTCCATCTCACCCTATCCCTTGCATCTTCCTCTGTAATACCAACCTTCTCCATGTCCTCCTTCACTACATCCATGAATCTTCTCTGTGGTCTTCCTCTTTTCTTCTTGCCTGGCAGCTCCATCTTTATCATCCTTTGCTCAATCCTTTGTCCTTGCCTCTCTTACTGTGCCTCCAAACCACAAAACCTGAGCTGTCCCTCTGATATATTTATTTCTAATCCTGTCCCTCCTAGTCACTCCCAATGAGAATCTTAACATCTTCAACTCTGCCACCTCCAGCTCTGCCTCCTGTCTTTTCTTCAGTGCCACTGTCTCCAAACCATACAGCATAGCATGTCACACTACTGTCTTGTAAATCTTCCCTTTCATTCTAACTGCTGTCCTTCAGTCACAAATCACCCGACAGTTACCTCCACCCACTTCACCCTGCCAAAGCAGTGGAGATAGACCAGCAGTTCGAAGCAGCGGATAAACTGTCATGGGACCTTGGTGAGAAAACAGCGTTGAGGCAACCCAACTCACAATAAGCGGTGCAGGCTGTAGACCCGGATAACGATGACAGCGTGGAAGACAAGGAAGAATATGCTACCGCTATAAAAAAAAATTAGGTCCGCTCCGGGGTCACCAAAGTGTTTTGGCTGCGGGTCTGCCAAGCACCGGTACAAGGCGAAAGAGTGTCCGGCAAAAGGCAGATGCTGTGGCAAGTGTGGGCTCTTAAATCATTTCGCCAGGGTCTGTAAAAGATTTGAGCGAGGGGAGCAATGGCGTGAAGTGGATTCCCCCGCCATGACTCCTACGGTTATTCACATCGTATCCCCAAGCACAGAAGGCTGTACATATTTGACTGTTACGTTGGATGGTGAGGACGTGCCATTGTTGGTGGACACGGGTGCAGTGAGGTCCGTGTTGAACTGGTCTACTGTGAAGAGTTATTTCCCCTACCATCGTGTGAGTGGTCTGTCGACGCCATTTTGTGGGTACGGCCGTAATAGGCTGTCCATCGTGGGTTCACTGGAGCTGACGACGAGGTACAAGACAGCGGTGGTGTCCAAGATACAGTTCGTGGTGACCATGAGTGGGTCGAATGTGATGGGCTGCGATCTGTTTTATGGACTGGCCTTCTCAATCACCAGTAGCAGCAGAGAGGAATGGTCAGGCTGTGGTTTGTGGGACCGGCCGGTTCCACGAGTGGTCGATGATGCGGTTTGGGACAACACATGGCCTAGTATTCTGGGCGATGGACAGGACAATTTCCACCCAGGGCCATCAGGGCAGGGTTCTGGTGCCAGGGTCCACATTACCCTAGGTTAGGGAACTGGGCGGCATGGTGGAATGCCCGTAATGGCGGGTGAGGCTGTGAAGACGACCCCCTCTGCTTCCTGGGTTTGGCCTGGAGATACCGAGAAGTACGGGGCTGTTACAGCTATGCCAGTGTTCAGAATGGAAGAGAGCTGGGCAGGACCGGCTGGCACAGGAAACAGACGTGCCACACAGGAACACTGAAGGCCGAGTCGGGCTTCATGGAGGGTCGCCGGTGTGGCGCTGCCCGGTGAGAAAGCCCGATGGAGACATCATGGACATGGGAAGTCGAGGCGAGTTCCTTTAAGAGTCGGTGACGTGGTTCAACCCAGAGAGGAGGCTCAGCTGAGAGGTGCCCAGGGAAGAAGCGACGTGAGGACCAGGGGCGGCTGAAGGTGGTGGCTGTTCGGGAGGATGGATACCTTCAGCTGTCAGATGACTCATGGAGACACCCCAATGAGCTGCGGTGCGTTATCGAGGAGAAGGAGGTGTCGGGGCCCCAACGTGGCTCATCTCAAGGGACAAAGAGACAAAAGAGCTCTGGGCAGGATCTGCCAGACGAGTCCCTCGGGGGGCGGCTCTCCATCGAGTCTGTATGGCAGCAAGGGGCGGGTTAAATGTGAATTGCCCGGGCTACGTAGTTGACATGTTTCTCATGATGGACTGCTATAACAGGTGCCCATGTGAAAAAAAAAACATGTAATGTGTATGTCACCATATTTAGGGGTGTGTATTACTGTGGGGTTTGCCCGGGTTGAGCTGGTATTGTACAACCTAAGCAGGGCTGCTCGCAGAGATAGCAAAAAGACGTGACAACCTAATAGTTTTGAATGCAAAAGACGCAATAGACTTACACAATGGTCCCCTCCAGCATACAACTAGGAAAATACCGGTCGCTATGGAGGGTGAGAATATGTATGGGTACATAATCATACCATGTAGGATAACTAAGTAGACGGTTGTGCTGTTTCATCCCATCTAGCAACAATGCTCTGCACTGTGTGTTTATATATTTACATATTTATTCCATCTAGCTACAATGCTCCGCACTGTGTGTTTATATATCTACATATTATTCCATCTAGCTACAATGCTCCGCACTGTGTCTATATATATATATATATACAGTATATTTATAGTAATATGTACATATGTATACTAGCTGCTCTTGTTTTTTCTTGCCTTCTGATTGTTGCTCTGAGTGTTGCTATCCCTGTGCTGTTGCAATCCTGGAATTTCCCCATTGTGGGACTAATAAAGGCTTATCTTATCTTATCTTATCTTATTATTAAGAATGTTATGGTGATGTATGAAGGCGTATGTTGACTGATGTGTGTGTTTATTGCAATGAAATTTTTCTTCTCTATGTATATAAATTCATGGGATTATTTTGTGTTATAATAGGAACACGGCAAATTTTATTTCACAGACTTTTATTATTAGAGATGGCAGAATAACCCTTCTGGCCGTGTGGAGGTGGGACGGCAGTCCACCTGTCCCCCTCTAGTTTTAGTTGTTTGTGTAGGTAGGCCTATAGGCATGTGTTTTGGACTTTTCTGAAGGGGGGGGTGTCATATATGAATATGATTTATTATTGTGTGATGAGGGTGGTGGCTCCACCTTTCCGGTTCTGCCACCCCCCTGGGTATAAAAGGCCGATGCGGAAGAGGCACGGTCTCTTTTGATCTTCGCTGCCTGTGCCTGTACGGGAGCGCCTTGTGTCTGTGAGTCATCAATAAAGTTGAGTTCTATTTGCACCTCCGGCCTCATCATTGGATTACAGATTATGGACATAACAGTTAACCCCAGATATTTAAACTCATACATGTTGACAGTTCCCACAGATCTTAATAAAATGTTTGTGACATACTTTGGCCAAATTATTTAATCATTGCAGCATCACTGTGAATCATCTTTTGCAGCCTTCCTCGGAACAGTTCATTTCAGTGCATGTCCCTTTAAATGCCCAAGAGTTGCAGTTAACCCTGCCCTCCCTCTTTCATCACTATTGCTAATCTTAGCTGGCTAGTTTATAGTTCAGGGACTGAGCCAAAGCCAACTAATGTAAATTTGTGTTAAAGAATGGATGAAATAATGTATCACTGGTGGGCAGGAGTGTGTGGATTCAATAGTTGATCAGGTCTGACTGGTCCCTGGATTGCAGTAAGCACAGAAGCATTCACGAATGAGAGAACAGCTAAACTGCTAGCATTAGCTAGCTGCCTTAGGTCTTGTTTAGGGAAAATAAACTTTAGTGAACTGAATGAAAATAACACCTAAGAACGATGTATATGGTCAAATGTTGGCAGATGAACAAGGATTTCATTGAGGAGGAATAGAATTTATAGAAACAGCAATCAAAAAAGACAGGCTTGACACTTCAGCTAATGCCAGCCTGTCTGTCACCTCTCCCCGCCGAGGCAAATTCTACTTCAGTTAGACTGTCAGACTCCAACCACTTAGCCAAGCTAATGCTTAACAGATTGATGTTAATATTAACATTAATAGCAAAAATATAACAAAATAAGCCAGAGTGACATGAGATATGTGAGCTGCCACGAGTAAACCAGCAACAAGTTGGCCTGACGTGATTCCTAAAAACATAGAAATACTTTTTTTTTTAATTTGTGATTTTTGTTTGTTTGTTGGTTTTGCAAAATATGTTAGTTGAAATCATGAAGAAGCTATTCCATGCTTCAAATACAGTAACAGTGTGGGAGATTTTAAAACTGTAAACTTTGTATTTGGAATAGAGTAGTTTCAGAGGAAAATATCAGTGAGACCGTTTCCTAGTTTCAGGGGCATGGATACCACAGCTGATTTACATATCCAGTTTGTTTGGCTATTCACACATCTTTGTTATTCATTTCAGCCAATCAGCAGCACAGGTATACAGGTAGAAACACATGGCTACTTAAGCAGCTTGTCTTCCTGCATTTATTAAACTTCTTTTGAGAAGTGGTTGGGTTCATGCTAAGTCATGCAAATGACCAGCTTTTGTTACCGCCCCCCACCTGGCTCCCCTGGAAGGTGACAATCCTTGGAAACTTTGAACCTGATTTTCTCGGCGAAGTAGTTTGAGAGGTGCTAATATTCAAATGGCCACATCTTCTTCAAATCTTCTCAGATTTCCGTATGTTAAATATCATTGGAAAGCTTAGATTCCACACTTTTAGAATCTGTAAATAACTCAAAGAACCTTTTGGGAGACTTGTTCCTGGTTTTTCCATTGCTGGTTACATACAGTCATGTGAAAAAAATTAGGATACCCCATTAAATATTCAGTTCTTTATTAAGAAATGTTTACATATCTATGTCTAACCTTGTTTTTGTTTTTATTTGCATTTTTTAACATTTATTTTAGCCATTTTAAGTGGGAATGAATGTGGAGGTGTCCTAAAAAGATGGGGGATGTCCTAATTTATTCCTCACTATTTGTTTAGAATTATATTTTACAGAATATTTGAAAAAAGTCTTTAATTCGTTTTTAATTGTTTAGTTGTATTTTAAACACTGATGTTAAATATTCATATGTCCAAATATGTTTAAAAAAAACACACACAGGCTTATACAGGGTATCCTAATTTTTTTATATGACTTTATATTATCGACTCTGGATTAGCAAACCAAGTGGACACAGGGATGTTTGTTAGGGGAACTGAAATCTAAAGAAAATAACAATATAAACCACACTTCGTAAACTAACTCCCAAATAGCACTGTTAGCTCTGAAGGAAATTCCTCTTTAAAAATTCAGTAGTGCGTTACAGTTACTGAAATTTGATCAGATGCGTTACTTGTTTTATTAATATGGGTAGATATTTTAGCGCAAATAGACGATCATTCAGTTGCTAGACATCCTTCTCATCAGCTGCCAACTGGGGATGAATACACAGTTTCGGTGGCTATTGGCGGGACTGCCATCCCCAGTGCCACCAGTGGCCTCAAGCCACTGGAGGATGTCATGCCAAAGGCAAGCAAATAAATAAGCAAATAAATATGAACTGACCCTACCATAACTGGCACAGCCGTCACACAGTCTCCTCCAAGGGTCCGTTTCCTGTCCTGCTCCGGTTCACGTCGCAACCCGGTGAAGAAATGTGGTGGCGACTTCTCATATCAAGCCCTGATCATCTGTTGTCCGAGCAGTAGGTAGCCCCTAACAGCTCCTACCTCTGTGGTTAAACATGAGTATTTTTTGAGCAAGATGCTTGCATTTAATGTCCACATTAAATGCATTTAAAGTTTTCTTATGCACAGAGAAAAAGGGACAGTGATTTGTTGCAGTAAAGAACAGCTTCTTCTAAGCGGTGAACTTTCATTTATCTGTGCTTTCTATTCTATTTTATCTCATTTATTTACATGCTGTTGTGACATGCAACTATTTCATGGAAGTAAATCTTCTAAATATGCATTTTTAATGGGCTGGTCCAGGGTGTCAAACATATGGTTCATGGGCCAAACACAGCCCACCAGGGGGTCCAAAATTTTCTCTGTGAATTTACAGCTTTATTTCTAGTAAGTTTCTGACTTTCTACTGATTACAATAGTTTGTGTAAATCTGAGACATTTTTTCTCTGTAAGATGAGACTTTTTTTCTCATCAGTTTTCTTTTTCTTCTTTTTTCTGATGAGAACCAGAGGCCCTTGATCTTGCTGTGTGTGCAAGATGATGTCATGAACTTGGGGCTGATGGTCTCAAACCGAGTTCTGACACTTTGGCTATTTTGACCATTTTGTGTATTTTATGCTTATTTTCCATCAGGCACTTCCTTGGGTCCTTCGCTCCCTGACAGCTCGGCCACGCCTCCTCCTCCTATCAGTGGCACCAGCTGTTTCTTGTTATTGGGTTTCTCCTGCACACATACACACACCTCCATTCATCTCCACTCACATGCTCAGATACTCACTCACGCACACCTGTTTTCCATTTAGTCTAGTCCACACACTCCCTCTGTTTACTCCTCATTATGCACACCGGCAATCTCTTTCCTCATTAGTATTGTCATTACTTAAGCTCTGCATTTGTGGAAAGAGATTTCTGGATCATTGTGCAATGTACACAGTCGCTGTTCCCCTCTGTATATATTAGCCTTCACTCCCTACATTATACTTTCAGCCTGACTGTAGAGTCTTCTCTAACATCCCTGACACCCACTCGTTACCTGATGTTAGCGGCTGTACCTGTTTGCCTGCTCACACCGGACAGCACGGACCGCCTCAGACCCCTCCAGCCCGTAAGTTTATGTTTGCCTTTCTCCTTGTGCCGTTCAGCTGTTCTGCGGCACTAGGCATTCTCTCTCTCGGGCTGTTGAGCATCCTAGAGGCGTCCCTGTTTCCCGGTGCCCTCCATGACTGCAACTCATCTTACTATTCGCTTGTCAGGATCATTAACTGTTGCTGGATTGAACTTATTATTTCTGTTCAATAAATTGCACGCAGTATACAGGAAGGGTTTTAATTCCTTCCTCTGTGTGTTGCGTAAAAGCGCACGGGGAATCACAACAGTTGATTTAAGTATCAGGTTCAGGTTACTTTATTTGTACCCGTAGGTAGATTTGTTTTAAAGCCACAATTACATTCAACATAAACACAAACACAGGCACACATGAAGCTGACTATAAACATGATAAAAATACTCAAGGCTCCATCAATCAGGGTATAAAGACAAAGAGATGAGAGAAAAACCAGAGGTAAGAGAGAAGGGTCATATTAAAAAGTTAAAAACTAGTCAAAGAGGCTAAAAACTCAAAGGTCTAAAACCCAATAAAATATTTAGAACCCAAATAAAATCCTACAAAAATAAGTAAATATAAAATGGAGTTAATAAATGGGTACCTAAATTATCAAATCAAATCAAATCAAACTTTATTGTCATATTGCTGTACATACAACTGTAGTGCAGGCAAGATGAAATTGCGTTTCTCTCGGCATCCATATAAGAAGCAGCATGATTAAGACACACTCCCACATAGCTCCACCCCCCACCCCCCCATCCATTCACACATCCCTGAGACATACTTGGGGAAAAAGAATAACTAACTATAATATACAAAATGTCCATAGGTGCAGTAGTGTGTATGTGAGATTCCGGGTCAGCTGTTCAGCATCCTGACAGCTTGTGGGAGGAAGCTGTTGATCAGTCTGGTGGTTCTGCCTCTGATGCTCCGGAATCGTTTACCAGATGAAAGAAGTTCAAAGTGTTTATGCAGAGGGTGAGAACGGTCCTTGACAATGTTCAGTGCCCTGCTCCTACAACGGTTCTGAAAAAGTTCTTGGACAGAGGGGAGGGAGACTCCAATTACCCTCTCCGCCCCCTTGACTATCCTCTGCAGGGCTTTTTTGTCTGACATACTGCAGCTGGAGTACCATGTAGCAATGCAGTACGTCAGAACACTCTCCACCACACCTCTGTAGAAGGTCCTGAGGATGCAGATGGGGAGAGAGGCCTGTTTGAGCTTCCTCAAGAAGTGTAGTCTCTGCTGAGCTCGCTTCCTGATCTCCAAGGAATTCTTGCTCCAGGTCAGGTCCTGCGAGATCTGCACTCCGAGGAACTTGATGTTCTCTACTCTCTCCACTAAACGGCCGCCGATGCTGAGGGGGACGTACTCAGGCTGTGACCGCCGGAAGTCGATAATCATCTCCTTCGTTTTGTCCACGTTGAGCACCAGATTGTTCTCCCTGCACTAGCCCTCCAGGTCTCTCACTTCTTCCCTGTACATTGATTCCTCATCCCTCTGAATAAGTCCCACCACCGTGGTGTCATCTGCAAACTTAATAATCTGGTTCCCCTCGTGTTTGGATACACAGTCATGTGTTAGAAGTGTAAACAACAGTGGACTGAGTACACAGCCTTGAGGGGTTCTGGTACTCAGCGTGACAGAGTTGGAGATGTTGTTTCCAACCCGGACAGACTGAGGTCTTTCAGTCAGGAAATCCAGGATCCAGAGACATGTGGCGGTGTTCAGACCGAGAAGGAGTAATTTCTCTATCAGTCTCTGGGGGATAATGGTGTTGAATGCTGAACTGAAATCAATGTACAGGAGTCTGGCGTAGGTGTCTTTCTGGTCCAGGTGGGTGATGACAGAGTGTAGGGTGGTGACTATAGCATCCTCCGTGGAGCGGTTTGAACGATATGCAAACTGGAGCGGGTCATGTGATGCAGGGAGGCAGGCTGTGATGTGTGGTTTGACAAGCCGTTCAAAACACTTCATCACAATTGGTGTAAGTGCAACAGGACGATAGTCATTCAAACAGGACACCACTGGTTTCTTTGCCACCGGTACAATGATAGAGGTCTTGAAGCATCTGGGAACAATGGCCTGACTCAGGGAGATGTTATAAATGTCAGTCAGGGCATCCAGCAACTCGCTCGCGCAGTCTCGGAGCACACGTCCCGGAATGTTGTCTGGACCTGCAGCTTTCCTCATTTATGCGCAATATATTGTTACAACTTGTTCAACTCTCTGACAGCAGCAGGAACAAAGCTGTTTTTGTAGGGCTGGATTTTACTTTTTGGGACAGCAAACCTCCATCTTGAGGGAAGAAGCTGAAAGTTGCAGTGCAAAGGGTGGGAGTCATCATTTAAAATGGAGGTAGCCATCCTCTGTACTTGTCTGGTGTACATGGATGTCAGGCTCAGCTGTGACTCACCAAGCAAATGACTGGACCATCTAACTACCTGATCCAAGGATTTCCTCTGTTTCAGTTTTATCTGACCAAACCATGACACTAAAGAAAATGATAAAACAGATTCAATAAAAGCCCGATAAAACATTGTCATTATGGTTCGGTCAATTTGGAAGCGTGCAAGTTTCCTCAAGCAATGCAAATGTTGCTGACCCTTTTTGCACGCCCTTTCACCCTTTAAGTATGCATTTAAAAGTAATGGGAAAGTTACTTTTTCCAAGTAACTAGTTACTTTAATCATGCATTAACTCAAAAGTAGCTCAGCTACTTTTGAAAAGAAGTAACTAGTAACTGTAACTAGTTATTATTTTTTAGTAACTTGTTCAACAATGGTTGTTACTAAAGACTGGAGCATTTGTCAGTGACCGAGGGAAAAAGATCCACAAGAGCAAAACCACCCTCTGACCATTATGCCAAAATGTTAAAATATAATGACTTCTAAGTGCAGAAAGCGTTTAGTATTTTTATTGTAGTCATTTGACTGAAGAAAGCATTTTAGAGCACATAAACATACTATGTTTGAGTGAATGGGACCTTTGAAAGTATAGAGGGGTTGCACGTGACGTCAGTGGTCACGTGCCACATTGTTTTTCTGCCATTTTGGACGGCAAACAGCATGGACCCTGTGTTGAGAATAATAATAATTCCACTGGTACCTACTCAGCCCGACTCGCCATGGTGTTGTTCGTTTTCCATTATGACTGAATACCACCTCATGACATGACTTGGTACTTAGACCCAGGAGCAGACAACAGACTCGGTTAGAATAACAGTAATCTTTATTGAAAGTAAGTGCGTGTGTGTGAGTGAGTGCATAGCGGGAGGAGTCTGACAACCCTGTAGAGAGGGGAGAGAAGGAGATGTAAGTAATCTTGTAGCACACAGATTAATTTAGTGGAATAAATAATAATCTTACGGAGCTGGGAATGGGAGTGAAACAACTTGCAACCACGTTCTCTCCAGGTTGCCGTAGTCCCGCGAAGGTGAGGAAGTGCCGGTGCAGATATATACAGTGCTCAGTGCAGAGTATTCCTCAGCTGAGGAGGGAAGGGAACAGTTTAGTCTAGTGCTGAGGCACTTACAAGATGCTGGCGAGAAAGAGGAGCCTCCAGCTCATGGAATGAGTCCTGGTCTGCCGGGTTGGTCCGCCAGGAGGATGGTCCACCTGTGCACAGGTAATAAGGACAAGCAGAGGATGATGCAGGTAGATGAAAACAGGTTAGAAGGCTGGTTACGGTTTGTAGAAAAGCAGGCAACGCTCCCAGCTGACAAAGTGAAGAGAAGACAGGCGTTGAGAAGCTCTTTAGCGGAGTTGGAGCGTTGACGTCTCTGTGCAGGAGTGGAGGACCCCACTCTTTATAAAGGCTGCCTGATTAGGGACCGCAGGTGTGAGTGAAACCGTAGCTGTGAAACATAATTAGTGAGAGAGGGAAATAACAACACACAGCTCAGATCACCACACCTCAATTGAGTGAGATCTTTACAGCAAGGCGGCCCGACAATCCCCTGACATCATTTGTATGTGACAAGCAAAATACAAGATAGATCTCGAGGCGAGCCTGCTGCTCGCTGGCTTTTTGTCAGAGTAAAGGCAAAAAAGGAGAGCCAGAGAAGGCTACAGGTGGCGAGACGAAACACTCTGGAAAAGTACTGGAGAGTTTAGGAAGCCATGGAGCAGTATAAAGCGGAAGACGTGGGGATACGAACTAGATCACATGAAGGTAAGCTAATAAGCACTATAGCACTAATAAGCACTAATAAGTCCCCCGTACTACATTGTAATCACGGCAAGTTATCGCTATTAGGTACTAAAATATGTATGCTCTGTGCGTGTTTCAGATGGCTCTCTTGTGGCAAAATTATTGCTTCAAATTGGTGGTCTGGCCATTCAACCAAGTCTGTCAGTGGTGGGATGTCACCCCAGCCCTCAAGAACCGCAGTGATTGCAGAACTTCAGAATGTCTGAATAAACGATTAGCTTCCTGTGCTACAAATTGCTCTGATCTGTGTGAAAATTATGGAGAAACTTTAGAGACATCATGGGATGTACCTGCTCCAGCCAGTGGTGTTGTGGCAAAAAGTGATCAGCTGCCAAAAATTGACCGCTAGGTGCCATATTATAGTTATGGGGTTATATTAGCCGTAAAATATATATTTCAACAAGTAAACAGTACTGAGTTAGGTATAATAAAATATATTTAACAATTATGATGCATTTTTAACCCAAAACAAACTTCATCTAGGATTAAATGCAATTAAAACTAGAAAAGGGACCACCCGGTCCCATTGGAAAAACTCGACATACCGAGAGAACTGAGGCGAAAACGCCGCGGCTGCCGGGCTGGAGTAAGGCGGAGGACAAAAAATATAAGGTACAGACCCTCCCTTCCATCTGTTGTCATGGGAAATGTACGGTCGATACTGGGAAAGTTAGATGAGCTAGCGGCTATCTCCCGTTATGATAGCACATACCGGGAGTGCTCTCTCCTTTTGTTTACTGAGACGTGGCTAACTGAACTAGCAGCAGATGCTAACATTGAGCTGGAGGGTTTTCACATGATACGAGCTGACCGAACACCAGACAGTGGCAAGGCCAGGGGCGGTGGAGTGATAATGTATGTTAACAACAACTGGTGCAGACCGGGACATATCACTGTTAAACAACGACACTGCAGCAAAGACATTGAGTTGCTAGCTGTTAGCATGAGGCCTACATATCTCCCGAGAGAACACTCACACGTGATCTGCATTGTTGTTTATGCAAATCCGACGGCGAACGCTGGGACAGCACGTGACGTCATCCATTCAGTAACCAGCAGGCTGCAGACAGAACACCCAGATGCTCTTCTCCTCATCTCAGGCGATTTCAACCATGTTTCACTGTCTCCCATTCTACCCACGTTCACCCAGTATGTCACATGCCACACTAGAGACAATAAAACACTGGATTTATTCTACGCAAACACTAAGGAGGCGTACACCTCATCACAACTCCCCCCACTCGGGAGATCGGATCACAACTTGGTTCATCTCCGGCCGGTGTACAAACCCCTAGTGCACAGACAACCTCCGGCCATGCACACTGTGGAGTTATGGTCTGAGGAGACAATGGACACTCTAAAGGACTGTTTTGAAGCCACTGCCTGGAAGCAGCTCTGCGATCCACATGGTGAGGACATCGATGGCCTCATTCACACCTTCACGGGCTACCTCAGCTTCTGTGTGGACAAATCCGTTCCCACCAAGACCATACGGCGTCACTCAAACAACAAACCCTGGATCAACCCTGAGATAAAAACACTTCTGAGAGAGAAGAAGAGGATCTTCAGGTCAGGGAACAGGGAGATGCTGAAGTCCGTACAGAGGGAGCTGAGGAGAAAGATCAGAGAAGGCAAGGACAGCTTCAGGAAGAAGATGGAGGACAAGCTGCAACAGAGCGACATCAGCGGGGTCTGGAGAAACCTCAAAACCATCTCGGGGCTCCAGAATACCTCCCCCCAGGCCACAGGGGGCAGGGAGTGGGCGAACAACCTGAATCTGTTTTTCAATAGATTTGACCAACCGCCCTCCCCCCTGACTGCACAACAACCACTGCTGCCTCTAAAGAAATCAAGTCCTGCTGCCCACTCCCCACTCCACCAACACCCCCCCACTCCCAACACACAGCCCCCCATCCTGACCCTGACCAGGACCCAGGTGAGGACGGAGCTGAGGAAGATCAAGGCGAGGAAGGCGCCGGGACCGGACGGCATCAGCGCAAAGCTCCTCAAGTCCTGTGCAGACCAGCTGTGTGGGATTGTGACGTATATCTTCAACATGAGCCTGAAACTGGGGAGGGTACCACAGCTGTGGAAAACATCTTGTGTGGTACCTGTACCAAAAACTTCCCACCCCAAAGACCTGAACAGCTACAGACCGGTGGCCTTGACGTCCCACTTGATGAAGACCCTGGAGAGACTGCTCCTTGCTCACCTCCGCCCCCTGGTGGAACCAGCGATGGATCCACTCCAGTTCGCCTACCAGCATGGCATTGGGGTGGAGGATGCGGTGATCTTCCTCCTTCACCGTTCTCTGTCCCACCTGGAGAAGCCCGGGAATATGGTGAGGATCATGTTCTTTGACTTCTCCAGTGCTTTCAACACCATCCAACCGATGATCCTGAAGGACAAGCTGCTGCGCGCAGGGGTGGACCAGCACCTGTCATCATGGATCCTGGACTACCTCACGAACCGGCCTCAGTTTGTGAGAACCCGGGACTGTGTGTCCGACACGATCATCAGTAGCACGGGGGCCCCCCAGGGAACGGTGCTGGCTCCCTTCCTGTTCACTCTTTATACTGCGGACTTCTCACACAACACAACACACTGCCATCTACAGAAGTTCTCTGATGACTCTGCGATCGTTGGCCTCATCTCCAATGGAGATGAAGCTGAGTACAGAGGGCTTATCCAGGACTTCGTGGACTGGTGCCATCGGAACTGCCTCCAGATCAACGCGAGGAAAACTAAGGAGCTGGTGGTGGACTGCCGCAGGCATGGGCAGCCCCTCACAGTACCAGTAAATATACAGGGAACAGACATCGAGATGGTGACATCCTATAAGTACCTGGGTATTCATCTGAACAATAAACTAGACTGGTCACACAATACTGATGCACTCTACAAGAAGGGACAGCGCAGGCTGTTCCTGCTGAGGAGACTCAGGTCTTTTGGTGTACAAGGGGCGCTGCTGAAGTCATTCTATGACACGGTGGTGGCATCAGCCATCACTTTTGGAGTGGTCTGCTGGGGCAGTGGCATTACTGCAGCCGATAGGAAGAGACTGAACAAACTGATTAAGAAAGCTAGCTCTGTCCTGGGGCAGCGCCTTGATCCGATGGAGGAGATAGGAGAGAGAAGGACGGTGGCTAAACTGTCATCTCTGCTGGAGTCCGAGTTCCACCCTATGCAGGACATACTGAATGCACTGAGGAGCTCATTTAGCAGCAGACTACATCATCCCAGGTGCACAACCGAGAGGTTTCGTAGGTCCTTCCTACCAACGGCTGTCAGACTGTACAACCTAAGCAGGGCTGCTCGCAGAGATAGCAAAAAGACGTAACAAACTAATAGTTTTTTGAATGCAAAAGATGCAATAGACTTACACAATGGTCCCCTCCGGCATACAACTAGGAACATACCGGTCGCTATGGAGGGTGAGAATATGTATGGGCACATAATCATACCATGTAGGATAACTAAGTAGACGGTTATGCTGTTTCATTCCATCTAGCAACAATGCTCTGCACTGTGTGTGTTTATATATTTGCATATTTATTCCATCTAGCTACAATGCTCAGCACTGGGTGTGTTTATATATTTATATATCTACATATTATTCCATCTAGCTACATTGCTCCGCACTGTGTGTGTTTATATACTTGCATATTTATTCCACCTAGCTGCAATGCTCCGTACTGTGGGTGTTTATATATTTACATATTTATTCCATCTAGCTACAATGCTCTGCACTGTGTGTTCATATATTCATATATTTATTCCATCCAGCTACAATGCTCTGCACTGTGTGTCTGTGTGTGTGTGTATATATATATATTTTATAGTAATACGTACATATGTTTATTAGCTGCTCTTGCTTGCTTGTTTTTTTTCTTGCCTTCTGATTGTTGCTCTGAGTGTTGCTATCCCTGTGCTGTTGCAATCCTGGAATTTCCCCGTTGTGGGACTAATAAAGGCTTATCTTATCTTATCTTATCTTAAAAGCACTCGGAGAGCGCAGACCTCCGCCAAGCGGCACAGTTCCCCCCATACAGTGTTTGTGTGTACGTTTTCAGATTCCCTGAGCATGAAAAGATATGACTAGCAATTGGATTCACAATGATTATTTGTTTATTTGACATGGATAGTGCAATAAACAGACAATTAATGAATGACAATCAATGTGATAGTGATAGGATTAGTGGTTCAGTAGTGTAAAACGGGGCTATAAGGGACGGCGGGTTAATAAGGGACAGTTTTCTGGGAAATGTTTTAAATGTAATTCTGCTTTTTTTATTTTGAGCAGGACGCTGAGTTGTGTTGTTATTGTCAAATATCCATGAATCCTTCATCAAATCTAGGCGGAAGCAAAATTAAAAAAGCAGAATTACATTTAGAAAAGTGTCCCATATTACCCCGCCGTCCCTTATAGCCCTGTTTTACGGTTGTAAAAGCATTGCCTCGTTGGCGGAGGTAATAAACTGAAGTGTTGGTGTGTCCATCTCCTCCACTGACGGATGCAGATTGGTTAGACAGGTTGCCGTGGGTTTTATATTATATTGGGGTTGCGCTCCGCGGCAAAACCGAATTTAGAATGTTCCCCGGCAGAGAGGTCGTTTTTACGCAGCGCCTATAGCTGGGCGGGGAATTTGTGGCAAATAATCGGGCGGCGGACAGGTCGCCGTGTCAGGTTTTGCAGCGTGGCGCAAAAACAGGGACGGTGACGGGCCCAGGCCAGCAGTGTTTTCCGTGTGCTTTTGTGCGTAAAACGTTGAAGAACGCGGAGTTTGTGTTGGTCAGACACGACGACCAGCGCAATGTGCGCAGCGCCTATGGCTGCCACAGGCACGCTGGGGGGCCCAGGCCACCAGTGTTTTCCGCATGCTTTTGTGGCTAAAACGTTGAAGAAGGCGGAGTTTGTGTTGGTCAGACACGACGCCCAGCGCCCTCCATTGCGCCTGCGCACATGTTGAAAAAGGCCGTATGTCACAGTGTGGAAAAATGCTTTAAAAAATTCCTGTATGCAGACGGTGATGCGGATCATCCCCAAAATTTAATCAGTTCTTCCTTGTACCATTTCCAACAATGCCTGAAAGTTTCATTGAAATGCGTCCAAAAGTTTTTTGAGTTATCTTGCTAACCAACAGACAAACAGACAGACAGACAAACACACAGACAAACACACAGACAAACCCCGGCAAAAACATTACCTCCTCCTGGCCTTTCGGCCTGGCGGAGGTAATAATGCAGTCGCAAGGTTACATGGAAAATACATGGATTTACTGGATATACAGTGCATCCGGAAAGTATTCAGTGCTTCACTTTTTCCACATTTTGTTCTGTTACAGCCTTATTACAAAGGGATTAAATTCTTTTTTTTTTCTTCAAAATTCTATACACAGTACCCTATAATGACAATGTAAAAAAAAAAATTTTAGATTTTTGCAAATTTGTTAAAAATAAAAACTAAGAAATCACATGTACATAAGTATTCACAACCTTTGCTCAATACTTTGTTGATGCATCTTTGGCAGCAATTACAGCCTCAAGTTTTTTTGAATATGATGCCACAAGCTTGGCACACCTATCTTTGGGCAGTTTGACCCATTCCTCTTTGCAGCACCTCTCAAGCTCCATCAGGTTGGATGGGAAGCGTCGGTGCGCAGCCATTTTCACATCTCTCCAGAGATGTTCAATTGGATTTAAGTCTGCGCTCTGGTTGGGCCACTCAAGGATATTCACAGAGTTGTCATGAAGCCACTCCTTTGAGATCCTGGCTGTGTGCTTAGGGTCATTGTCCTGCTGAAAGATGAACCGTCGCCCCAGTCTGAGGTCAAGAGCGCTCCGGAGCAGGTTTTCATCCAGGATGTCTCTGTAGATTGCTGTATTCATCTTTCCCTCTATCTTGACTAGTCTCCCAGTTCCTGCTGCTGAAAAACATCCCCACGGCATAACGTTGCCACCACCATTGGTATGGTTATGAGCGGTGCCTGGTTTCCTCCAAACATGACGCCTGGCATTCACGCCAAAGAGTTCAATCTTTGTCTCATCAGACCAGAGAATTTTGTTTTTCATGGTCAGAGTCTTTCAGGTGCCTTCTGACAAACTCCAGGCGGGCTGCCATGTGCCTTTTACTAAGGAGTGGCTTCCGTCTGGCCACTCTGCCATACAGGTCTGATTGGTGGATTGCTGCAGAGATGGTTGTCCTTCTGGAAGGTTCTCCTCTCTCCACAGAGGAACACTGGAGCTCTGACAGAGTGACCATTGGGTTCTTGGTCACCTCCCTGACTAAGGCTCTTCTCCCCTGATCGCTCAGTTTAGACAGCCGGACAGTTCTAGTTAGAGTCCTGGTGGTTCTGAACTTCTTCCATGTACGGATGATGGAGGCCACTCATTGGGACCTTCAAAGCAGCAGAAATTTTTCCGTACCCTTCCCCAGATTTGTGCCTCGAGACAATCCTGTCTCGGAGGTCTACAGACAATTCCTTTGACTTCATGCTTGGTTTGTGCTCTGACATGCACTGTCAACTGTGGGACCTTATATAGACAGGTGTTTCAAATCATGTCCAATCAACTGAATTTACCACAGGTGGACTCCAATTAAGCTGTAGAAACATCTCAAGGATGATCAGTGGAAAAAGGATGCAATTGAACTCAATTTTGAGCTTCATGGCAAAGGCTATGAATACTTATGTACATGTGATTTCTTAGGTTTTTATTTTTAAAAAAACTGCAAAAATCTCCAGAAAAATATTTTCACATTGTCATTATTGTTCAAAGTGAGTGTCATGTCCTGGTGAGCGCTTGCCCTCACCATCCTGTTTCTCTGCTCTACTGATTACTTCATCTGACGTACCTGCTGATTCTGCTGAGCCAGCATTTATAAGGAAGCGATCTTCGATGATTCAACGCTGGCTCGTTTGGGTATACTGCCTTGAGCAGAATTGGATCTGACGTGTAAAGCTCTCTGTGTTGGTAATATTACCTGACACATTTTTCTCCTCCTCCTTCTCCAGGTTGCTGCCAACTAAGCGGTGCGTCTCCAGGGGTCTCAGTGCGCTCACCAGCCTGTTGCTCCTCCGCTGCAGTTCCTCTACTCCACCTGGTCAGACGCAGCTTATCATTCCCCTTCCCAGCAGTTCCGACATACTGGTCCATCTCCTTCGTTGGGTTCTAAGCCGGTCTCTCTCTCTCTCCCACGTAAGTGGTATTATTTGGATTTCCCAGTCCTCCCCCATTCATCCTACTAATCAGCCTCGTCGCTCCCTCTGCAGGTTTGCTGCTCCTCTGGCAAGTGACTGGTTTTTCCTCAAGTTCGCGCTTTTGAAATTTAATAAACGGTCAAACATATTTTGTGTGTGTGTTTCTCTTGGTGCTGCACTCTGCATTTAGGCTGATTGTCCAGTCAATATGACAGTGAGCTTTCCACCACTGGGATAAATAACAGATGCATGATATCACATTACTCACCATCCTTAATCACTATTTTCAACAGTGATGATGCCGTAGACCCGACCGGTCTACGCCACTCTGCCCCCGCCATGGCCGTGAATTCATTTCAGGTCGCTCCATCCAGCTCCCTCTGGATTTCTTTAATCAGCAACAAAGCACAGAAAAGTCTGCACCTCATTGTTGGACCACGGTGTTGATTTGTGTGTAACCATTTATCTCGATTACACTCTCTCACGCTTGCTATTGGTGATTTGACTGTTCGTTGCCATCCAAAATGGTGCAGTAAACAAAAGACACTTGACCCGTGTGATGTCAGTGCAACCCCTCTATAGGGCAGTGGTTCTTAACCTGGAGCCCCTGGAACATTCACGTCTCCATGGGAAATTTTGTAATTTCACTTCTTAATTGGTCAAAAAAAACTGCAAAAAAATTTGCCATTGTTGTGCATGGGTGCCTACAGAACACATGCACAACAACTGCAGCCTGAGGCTGGGAACCAGTGGTATAGGGGATGTAGTTCTTGTTAATGATATGTGTGAACCAGACGTTGGAAATTCGAGTGACATAAAGTAGTCATACATTCAGTCATGGATTCCATAAGTGTCTTCAGTCAAGTAATATTTTTGCTCTTCAGCCACTCAACAATGCAATAAAAATTTTAAGATTGGCATCTAAGACTAAAACCTCTCTTAAGCATCACATGGGCATGTGATACAGATGATACAAGATTCTTCCATGAGCAGAGGAGTCCTTGAGATGATTGCTACTGACAGTATGAGTCAGCTGCACATTGTTCTAATCTTTCAAAAAAGAAACCACCCTGATGGCTACATTGCTATGCTGCTGAGTTAAGAGGCGCTCTACAGCTACTTGAGATGCTGCAGTCCCATGTGTCCACAGTGTAGGAACCATTTCCAACATTAGAGATGTGTCATCAGACTCTTCTTGAAGTACTACAGCCCTGTATCCACATAAGGTATGGCTAAACCAGTACACAATTAAGTGATGTTTTGTGGAAACAGGTAATTCAAGGTCGACAACATTAACACTGACAGCTTGCTTTCAGGCCTAAGCCAACAGCTGGCTTCTACTGAAAGCTTTAACAGGCAATTTTGTGCTCTTTAATCATGCATTACACTCAAATGAACAATATATTCTCTTCCCTGTATCCACAGGATTCAGACAAGGCTTTTGCGTACATGTTGCAGCCCTCCGAGCAGCAAAGAGAAAGATTATCCTACAAATCTATTACAAGATTAGAAACAGACGTCAGGCAATATTTTCTAGTTCTGTTAAAACAGATTTGTCAAAGATTACCTGTTACCTAGAAGCAAAGTAATTTTCTTTAATGAAACTGAGAATAACCATGGGCCAGACATGTCTGGAGGCAGGGATTCAGTCAAGTGGATTTTTAAGGATGTGAAAGCACAACCAAGAAAACAATAATTCAGTGTTTTAACGCAACATTAAAGAGGACATGTAAAGAATTTTTCACTTTTTTGGTGCTTTTGCCCATGAATTTGGACAAAAAACTGTCACTTTTTTAGGGTCCACCTTGGTCTCCTTAGGTCTCATTCAGTGAGCTGTTTTGAACTGCATCCCATTGTGACGTGAGAATTGGAGCTCACTGGAATGATCTCCACCTATTTTAATGATGGTGGGGGTAGATGTGTCCCTGTGAGCTTCTGTAGTCATCTGATGTAAACTCATGACTGGAGGGTTGCTGGTTACACGTCTGGATTGGAAGGATCAGATCTGGGTGGCACAGATGACAAAACAGTGTTTTCCCCACATTCATTAACCCCACTGTGGTGCTCTTGAGCAAGGTCCTTACCCCAACTGCTCTAGTGGAGCTCATCAGTTGTCAGAGGTCAGTCTATGGTTGTACTGGGCCACTTCCAGGTGTGAATGTGTAACTATGTGAATGTGAGCAGGGTGCCCTTGAAAAAGACAGGTGGCCTCTGAATGAATCTCCCCTAAATAAATAATTGACGAAAAAAAAGTCACACCCTGACAGTGCCGTTCCCCTATTTAGCTTACCAGAGAGATCATGGTTTTTATCAGTACTCGCTCTATATTTTAGTCACCACACTAAACATCAGCCTTCACAGCTAGCTCATTAAGCCACAGTTACTTTATATTTTGGCTGGGATGGCACTAAGGCTAGAGTAATATAACTCAAAAAATGTATTGCAATATAATTATTTAATTTTTTTTGTATTTTTTTGTACTTATTTTGTACCCGTAGGTAGATTTGTTTTGCAGTCTGGTGACAAGCCACCAGCTGCCGGTCGCTGCATGCGCAAGCGCCCCGTATCCCTAACCTGCATGTTTTTAGCATGTGGGAGGAAACTGGAGAAATCCCGGAGTAAACCCACGCAACACAGGGAGAACATGCAAACTCCACACAGATCACTGTTGGCCGGAGGCAGGGATCAAACCCACGATCCCCCGGCCGAGGGTAAACTGTGCTGCCGCAGTGCTAACCACTGCGCCACCGTGCAGCCGTAATTTCCCTATATCACAATACACATACATACATACATACATATACATATATATATACATACATACACATATACGTACATATATATATAGTGGGAAAAATAAGTATTGAATATGTCAACATTTTTCTCATTAAACATATTTCTGATGGAGCCATTGACCTGAGATTTTCACCAGCTATCAGTAACAACACAAGTAATCCATACATGCAAAGAAATCAAGGCAACTGTATTCACAAAACAAGTTATATTTAATAAAGTGGTATGACACAAGGAATTATATATAAGTATTAAACACCATTGGTGAAATTCATTTAATATTTAGAAGAAACGTTTTTGTTGGTAATAACAGCTTCCAGATGCCTCCTTTATGGAGAAACTAGACACAGGCATTGCTCAAGAGTTATTTTAGCCCATTCTTCCACACAAACTGTCTTCAAATCTTAAAGGTTCCATGGGTGTCTTCTATGTACTCTGATCTTCAGTTCGTTCCATAGATTTTCAGTTGGATTCAGGTCAGGTGACTGACTGGGCCATTCCAGCAGCTTTATTTTCCTTCTCTGGAGCCAACTGAGAGTTTCCTTGGCTGTGTGTTTGGGATCATTGTCTTGCTGGGAGATTGTTGTCACATGTACTAAACAGCCAGTACTTTCCAGAAATTCCTACAGCTCCTTCAGTGTTGCTGTCGCTCTCTTGGCAACCTCCCTTACCAGTTTTCTTCTCATCTTTTCATCAATTTTGGAGGGCCGTCCAGTTCTTGGTAATGCCACTTGATGATGACTGTCTTCACTGTGCTGCATGGTATATTTAATGCATTGAAAATTCTTTTGTGCCCTTCTCCTGACTGATACCTTTGAACAATGAGATCCCTCTGATGCTTTAGAACCAAACACACCAGCACGATACTGTCTAGTTTGTAGGAGAAGATCTTCAAAGGATGTTCCAGCTCTGAACCTGGCTTTGAAGAAGCTGTGTGAGTCCTTTTCACCAGAGAGATATCAAAGATCTTCAGATGCTCTCTGCAGTCTGCACTCTGAGAAACTCAAACTCTTCTGTCTGGACCATCAGCAGCCAGCTGAGGCAGTCTACCCTCATTTCATCTTCAGCATCTTGGCAGATGGCAACAGGTTCTTATCAAGGATGTCTTTGTACATTTGTCCATTCATCTTTCCTTCAATTATATGAAGTTTGCCTGTACTGCGTGCTGGAAAACACCCCCACACCATGATGGGATGTGCAATGCCACTTCTCCTCCAAACATGCTGTGTGTTGTGGCACTCAAAAAGTTCACTTTTGGTCTCATCTGACCAGACTATATTCTCCCAGTGTTTTACTGGCTTGCCCAAATGTTGTGCAGCAAACATTAAATGAGCTTCATCGTGCTTTTTCTTCAGCAATGGAGTTTTGCAAAGTGAGTGGGCATAGAGTCCATGTCAGTTGAGTGCATTACTTATAGTTTTCTTTGAAACAGCAGTACCTGCTAACTCCAGGTTTTTCTGGAGCTCTCCATGAGTGGTCTTTGTCTCTTGGATAACTCTTCTGATAATTCTTTTGACTCCTCTGTCAGAAATCTTGCGAGGAGCTCCTGGTTGTCACCAGTTTATGGTAAAATGATGTTCTTTCCACTTCCGAATGATGGCTCCAACAGTGCTCACTGGAACATTCAGCAGTTTAGAAATGTGCATGTAAACAATACCATCATTATGTTTTGCAGAGTTTTGTGGGGGTCTAGAGAGAGCTCTTTGCTTCTACCCATCATGAGTTCTTTGTGGTGACAATCTGATATTCACAGACCTTTTTAAAGGCTATCAGTCAGGACTTAACCAGCTGAAATTAATTTGCACTGATGGGGGATGGGATGGCTCCCAAAATTCTGATGGATTTCATCTAGTTTCTTGGCTTTCTATGCCTTTTTGCACCTCTTTTTCTTCATGTTTAATATGTATTCCCTGTCTCATTCCAATTTATTAAATATAACTTGTTTTGTGAACACAGTTGCCTTGATTTCTTTGTATGAATGGATTACTTGGGTTGTTACTGATATCTGGTGAAAGTCTCAGGTCAGTGGCTCCATCAGAAATATGTTTGAGAAAAATGTTGACATGTTCAATACTTATTTTCCCCGCTGTATTGATATTCATTTCACTTATGAAAAAGATGAATAATAAAATAAAATGAAAACTTATATCGGAGAAAATTCTTCCCAACAGTATGTAATTGAGCAAAGTGTCTTTTTTCCTTTGTTTAACAGAGCCCACATTATCAAGTAATCAGTTTACCACACACAGTTAATACTTGGTGGTCTAATAAATGACAGAAGTATTATTTGTCACTTTATGTGTCTACATTCCATCAGTTCTTTTTTTGGTGAGCCACTTGCTCTTATTTTGAAGGGCTGCAAGACACAATAGGAGCTCTTATTTTGAAACTTTTTGGGTTTTTTTTTTTTTTCGCTAGACGAGTATGATTTTACACCTGCAGAGTTCTGACTGGAAATGTTTATTTCTCCACTCCACCCCCCTCCTCAATTTCCCATACTTAAGGTGGGCCTTATTGTGTTATCTAACTTTTTATCTCTGTGAGCTGCATTGTACATTTCTCTGTGAGCTGCATGTGATATAAGATAAGATAAGATAAGCCTTTATTAGTCCTACAATGGGGAAATTCCAGGATTGCAACAGCACAGGGATAGCATCACTCAGAGCAATAATTAAGAAGATAAGAAAAATAAAAATAAGAGCAGTGAATATACATACGTACACATAAATATATAGATATATATACAAAGTGCGGAGCATTGTAGCAAGATGGAATAAACAGCATAACCGTCTACTTAGTTATCCTACATAGTATGAATATGTGCCCATACATATTGTCACCCTCTGTAGCGACTGATATTGTCCTAGTTGTATACTGGAGGGGACCATTTGTGTAAGTCTGTTGCGTCTTTTGCATTCAATACTATTAGGTCGTCACATTTTTTTTTGCTATCTCTGCGAGCAGCCCTGCTTAGGTTATACAGTCTGACAGCCGTAGGTAGGAAGGACCTGCGAAACCTCTTGGTTGTGCACCTAGGATGATGTAGTCTACTGCTAAATGAGCTCCTCAGCGCGTTCAGTATGTCCTGCATAGGATGGGACTCGGACTCCAGCAGAGATGACAGTTTAGCCACCATCCTTCTCTCTCCTATCTCCTCCACTGGGTCAAGGCGTTGCCCCAGGACAGATCTAGCTTTCTTGATCAGTTTGTTCACTCTCTTCCTATCGGCTGCTGTAATGCCGTTGCCCCAGCAGACCACTCCAAAAGTGATGGCTGATGCCACCACCGTGTCGTAGAATGTCTTCAGCAGCACCCCTTGTACACCAAAAGACCTGAGCCTCCTCAGTAGGAACAGCCTGTGCTGTCCCTTCTTGTAGAGTGCGTCGGTATTGTGTGACCAGTCTAGTTTATTGTTCAGATGAACACCAAGGTACTTGTAGGATGTCACCATCTCAATGTCTGTTCCCTGTATGTTTACTGGTGCTGTGAGGGGTTGTTCTTGCCTTCGGCAGTCCACCACCAGCTCCTTAGTTTTCCTTGCGTTGATCTGGAGGCAGTTCCGATGGCACCAGTCCACGAAGTCCTGGATAAGTCCTTTGTACTCAGCTTCATCTCCGTTGGAGATGAGGCCGACGATCGCAGAGTCATCAGAGAACTTCTGTAGATGGCAGTGTGTTGTGTTGTGTGAGAAGTCCGCAGTATAAAGGGTGAACAGGAAGGAACCCAAAACCGTTCCCTGGGGGGCCCCCGTGCTACCGATGATTGTGTCGGACACACAATCTTGGGTTCTCACAAACTGTGGCCGGTTCGTGAGGTAGTCCAGGATCCATGATGACAGGTGCTGGTCCACCCCTGTGCACAGCAGCTTGTCCTTCAGGATCATCGGTTAGATGGTGTTGAAAGCACTGGAGAAGTCAAAGAACATGATCCTCACCGCATTCCCGGGCTTCTCCAGGTGGGACAGAGAATGGTGAAGGAGGAAGATCACTGTATCCTCCACCCCAATGCCATGCTGGTAGGCGAACTGGAGTGGATCCATCGCTGGTCCCACCAGGGGGCAGAGGTGAGCAAGGAGCAGTCTCTCCAGGGTCTTCATCATGTGAGACATCAGGGCTACTGGTCTGTAGCTGTTCAGATCTTTGGGGTGGGAAGTCTTTGGTACAGGTACCACACAAGATGTTTTCCACAACTGTGGTACCCTCCCCAGCTTCAGGTTCAGGTTGAAGATGTGCTCCACAATCCCACACAGCTGGTCTGCACAGGACTTGGGGAGCTTCGCGCTGATGTCGTCCGGTCCCAAGGCCTTCCTCGCCTTGATCTTCCTCAGCTCCGTCCTCACCTGGGTCTTAGTGAGGGTCAGGTTGGGGAGCTGTGTGCTAGGAGTGGGGGTGGGGGGGTGTTGGTGGAGTGGGGTGTGGACAGCCGGTCTCGATGACTTTAGAGGCAGCAGTGGTTGTTGTGCAGTCGGGGGGGAGGGCGGTTGTTCAAACCTATTAAAAAACAGGTTCAGATTGTTCACCCACTCCCTGCCCCCCCCCCCCCCGTGGCCTGGGGGGAGGTATTCTGGAGCCCAGAGATGGTTTTAAGGTTTCGCCAGACCCCGCCGATGTTGCTCTGTTGCAGCTTGTCCTCCATCTTCTTCCTGAAGCTGTCCTTGCCTTCTCTGATCTTCCTCCTCAGCTCCTTCTGTACGGACTTCAGCATCTCCCTGTTCCCCGACCTGAAGATCCTCTTCTTCTCTCTCAGAAGTGTTTTTATCTCAGGGTTGATCCAGGGTTTGTTGTTCGAGCAACACCGTATGGTCTTGGTGGGTACGGTGTTGTCCACACAGAAGCTGATGTAGTCTGTGTTTGTGTGAGTGAGGCCATCGATGTCCTCACCATGTGGATCGCAGAGCTGCTCCCAGGCAGCGGTTTCAGAAGACAGTCCTTTAAAGCGTCCATTGCCTCCTCAGACCATAACTTCACTGTGCACATGACCGGAAGTTGTCTGTGTACTAGGGGTTTGTACACCGGCAGGAGATGAACCAAGTTGTGATCCGATCTCCCGAGTGGGGGGAGTGGTGATGAGGTGTACACCTCCTTAGTATTTGCATAGAATAAGTCCAGTGTTTTATTGTCTCTAGTGTGGCATGTGACATACTGGGTGAGCGTGGGTAGAATGGGGGACAGTGAAATAGGGTTGAAATCACCTGAGATGAGGAGAAGAGCATCTGGGTGTTCTGTCTGCAGCCTGCCAATTACTGAGTGGATGATGTCACACGCTGTCCCAGCGTTCGCCGTCGGATTTGCATAAATAACAATGCAGATCACGTGTGAGTATTCCCTCGGGAGATAGGTTGGCAGCATGCTAACAGCTAGCAACTCGATGTCTTTGCTGCAGTGCTGTTCCTTAACCGTATGTCCCGGTCTGCACCAGTTGTTATTGACATACATTATCACTCCCCCGCCTCTTGCCTTCCCACTGTCTGGTGTCCGGTCTGCCCGTATTGCGTGGAAACCCTCCAGTTCGATGTTAGCATCTGTTGCTAGTTCTGTTAGCCACGTCTCGGTAAACAGCATCAAGCTACTCTCTCTGTACATGCTCTCGTAGCGGGAGATAGCCACTAGCTCATCAGTCTTATTGAGTAACGATTGAACATTCCCCATAATAACGGATGGGAGGACGGGTCTGAACATTATATTCCTCGCCCGCCGTCTTACTCCAGCTCAACATCTGCGCCGTTTCCGTCTTATTTCTCCCGGTATGTCAAGTTTTTGCGTTAGCATCGTGGGCCGGCTAAGTGCTAACAGCTGGTCTCTATTGTACTGCCTTCTGCAAGAAACAGTGGCTCCGTCCGCTGGCTCAGGAGACATTTGGGCGATCTACGTGTCTGGATGGAATAAAGGTGTCGCTGGATCAGAAAGATTAGCAAGGGAGCCAGATAGTAAATAGAAATTGGAAGAAATTGATCCACATGGCACGAGGCACCACGCTGCGGTTGTACATACGTAAGCAGGATGTCATCTCGCCGCAGGAATAATAGCCGGCTACCCAGGGCTAGCTGGTCTCTTGCTATCTACCTTTGGTACCACCTCCCAGTCACCTCACTGTGTGCTCCCTCCTTAGCATGTTCTGCTAACTGTTTAATAAAAGTTAACCTCAACACGTGGACTTGTCTGCAGACCCTTATTTCCAGACATAACACCACACTCAGCAGCGGCAGCTGGGGAGAATATGATTCTCTGCTCATAATAACATGACAAATACTTAAATATGTGCAATACAACTGTGAGAATCACGTTATTTGATTTCTGCAGTGTATTTAATGCCATCCAGCCACTGCTGTTGGGATGTGGTTCGGCAGCTCTGTGATCTCCTGGATTACTGAGTACCTGACAGGCAAGCCACAGTTCGTACAGCTAGTGTCTTGTCTGATGTGGTGGTTAGTGATACAGGAGCTCCACAGAGGACTGTGCTTTCTCCTTTTCTCTTCACCTTATACACCACCAACTTTCAGTACAACACTGAGTTATGCCCCCTGCAGAAATTCTCTGATGACTCAGCTGTTGTTGGGTGTATAAGAGGAGGAGGGGAGGGGGAGTACAGGGTACTGGTAGACAGATTTGTGGAGTGGACTGAGCAGAATCACATGAGGCTGAACGTCAGCAAGACCAGAGAGATGGTGATTGACTTTAAGAAGAAGAAGACGCCTTCACAGCCATTGCAGATTAGGGGGAGGATGTGGAGGTAGTGGAGGACTTCAAATACCTGGTGTTGTGTGTGTGGAATGAGTGTGTATGTGAAGCCGTGCCCACCCACTGGGTGATGTCAGTCGGGCACGGCCCATTCTGTATATAAACCCAAGTTCACATAATAAAGCTCGCTTGTTAGCTGTATGAAGACTCGCCTCCTGCCTGGTCATTTACAGATGTAACATTTGGCGATGAGGAAAAATGGGCATGTGCTGGCTACCGCAACAGTTACTGTCGTTTCTGGAACAAGCTGGAGAGCCGGTGAACCTGTGGCCGAAATGGAGGGCTGAGTTCGAGGATTACATTAGGGTGCTGGGGGCTGGGCTGGGGGCTTGGGCTGGACGGGAGACGACGGCCGGCACTCCTGGCTCACAACCTCAGCGCAGAAGGCCGGAGAATCCTCGGTGCTCTGGGCGCAATGGAGTGTTATGAGGATGCCGTCGAGTGACTGGATGAATACTTCAAGAAGCATATGTGGTCCGTGTGGCGCCAGGACCGTCTGAGCAAGTTAGCCTCAGGAAGTTGGCGGCTCATTCTAAGTCTATGAACGGGCTAGCTGAGGAGCTAACTTCGCGCCAAGATGAGGCTAAGGGTGCCAAACTGGACCTCGAGGCAGAACCGGGACCACGGGTAGTAGAGTCCCCGGTCACTGAAGACAGTGAGCCAGCCATGAAGCTCAGCTTGGCACAGGACCACAGCGCTGACGAGTTGGACGTTGCGGTGTGCGAGGACGGCGGAGAGGAGGTGCAGCAGGAGTCAGCCCCGCTGTTGGAAGCTAAACAGTAGGACAGTGAGACCATGCAGGCAGAGGGCTCTGGAGAGGGTCAGCAGCTGCAGGACGCCGAGGCGATGCAGCGGGACACTTGGAGCGAGGGTGCTGAGAATAGTTTCGAGGTGCAGGGGTCGGACAGTGGATCTGACAGGAATGACGCTGAATGCCCAGAAGGGGAACAGCTGCAGCAGGATGCGGTGACGGCACAGTGGAGCACCAGGACCGTGAGTGCTGGAGGCAGCGGCGAGGAGCCGGGGTCGGAGGATGAGACCGGCAAGGGTGATGTCGTGAGCCCTGGAGGTGAGCAGCAACAGCCATGCACCATGGAGGTCGGGCAGTGCCTCAGTGCCAGAGCTCCATGCGCCTTGGACGAGGGCGCTGGCCGGTAAGGCGAGGCACCCAAGGTAGTGGATGACACAGCTGAATAAGCTTTGTCTCTCCCTGAGGTGCGGCCACTAGGGGCCGGAGTGTCTAGAGCACATGTGTCAAAGTCAAGGCCCGCAGGCCGGATTCGGCCCGCGAATAAGTTATCTATTGCCCCCAGAATGATATTTGATTAGTATTAGTACCGGCCCGCAGGCCGCAGCCGCCTGCTGACGTTTTGAATGCATCAATACTTCATTTCCCACAATGCAACAATAGCCCGCGAACTCACTGCAGTGCTGCGAGTGGGCCTCGGCTTCATTATTCATCAGAATTCAGAGCAGATGTCAACTTTTAGCAACCCCCTCACAAAAAATGGCTAAACGGAAGGTGGACGGTGAGAACAGGGGGTTTCAAGCCAGGTGGGAGGCAGAGTACATGTTCACGGAGGTAAAAGGCAAACCTGTGTGTCTTCTGTGTGGAGAAAATGTGGCTGTAATGAAAGAATATAATCTAAGAAGACACTATGAAACGTCTAAGAAACACAAAGACAAAGACAAGAATATGGACACGGAACAAAGGCTACAGAAGGTGGAGGAATTAAAACAAGGTCTTAAGTCCCAGCAGGCTCTGTTCACAAAAGCCAAATCACAAAGCGAGGCTGCGGTGAAGGCTAGTTTTATTGTGGCAGAAGAAGTCGCAAAATCAGCCCGACCATTTACAGAGGGCGAGTTTATCAAAAACTGCATGCTTAAAGTTTGTGACGCAGTGTGCCCAGACAAAAGGCAGCTATTTTCAAACGTGAGCCTGAGCAGAAATACCATTGCTGAACGTGTAGACCAGCTTTCTACCAATCTAAAAGAACAGCTGGTGAAAAGGGGGAAAGAGTTCATCGCATATTCCCTTGCTGTGGATGAGAGCACCGACGCAACTGACATTGCCCAGCTGTCAATTTTCATTCGTGGAGTGGACTCCAGCCTGAGCATGACAGAAGAGTTTTTGGCATTGCGTCCTATGCATGGCACATCTACAGGACAAGATCTGTATCAGGAGGTATCCAGATGTGTAAATGAGATGGGGCTGCCTTGGGAAAAACTCGTGGGATTGACAACAGACGGAGCACCCGCGATGTGTGGACACAGGAGTGGATTGGTGGCAAGAATGCGTGAGAGGATGCAGGGCGAAAAGGTCTCAGGTGAGCTGACAGCTTATCACTGCATAATACACCAGGAGTCGTTGTGTGGTAAAGCCTTGAAAATGGAGCATGTAATGAGCATCATAACGCGTGCAGTTAACTTCATCAGAGCCAAAGGTTTAAATCACCGCCAGTTCAAGGCATTTCTGGGCGAGTTAGACACAGAGTATGGTGACGTGCCCTATCACACAGATGTGCGATGGCTAAGCCAGGGAAAGGTGCTGCAAAGATGTTTCGAGCTGCGTGAGGAGATCTGTCTGTTCATGGAAAGCAAAGGAAAAGACACAACAGAGCTCCGAGATGAAACATTTATGTGTGAAATGGCGTTTCTGTGCAACATCACAAGCCATTTGAATGCGTTGAACCTGCAGCTGCAGGGACGGGGGCGTGTCATCTCTGATATGTACAGTACGGTGAAGGCGTTTAAAACCAAGCTGAGTCTGTGGGAGACGCAGATGCGGAAAGAAAACTTGAGCCACTTTTCCAGCTGTAAGATCATGAAAGAGAAGCTGTCTACCGCTGTGTTTCCGAGTGCACAGTTTGCTGATAAACTCAACATACTCGCCGCCAACTTTCGGCGCCGATTTGCTGACTTTGAAGCCCAAAAAAGCAGGTTTGAACTGCTCTCCAATCCTTTTGGAGTTGACGTGGAAAGCACACTACCAAACCTACAAATGGAGTTGATTGAGCTCCAGTGCAATGACACACTGAGGGAAAAGTATGAGAGTGTGGGTGCTGCTGAGTTTGCACGTTTCATCCCCGACACAATGGCTCAGCTGCGCATTCAAGTTGCTCAGACGCTGTCTATGTTTGGCAGCACATACCTGTGTGAAAAACTGTTCTCTTTGATGAAGCTAAACAAAACATCACACAGGAGCCGTCTTACTGATGAACACCTTCATTCAATCTTGAGGATTTCCTCAGCTCAGAGCCTGACCCCGAACATTAATGAACTTGTACAAAAGAGGAGACACTACCAAGTATCAGGCTTAGCCTCAGACAAGTGAGCATCACAGAACATTAACGTCTTTCTAGTTTTTAATTCAGTTAAATTTTTACATTTGTTTCTACAAGACGTGATTTTTCTTTGAAGGAAGTATTATTTTGTCTGTGTGCCATAGATTTTGTATTTTATCTTATTGTATTTTATTTATTTATATTCATTTTTCAGTTAATGGACTCAGAGAAAATTGCAGATAGGAGCCATGAGAAAGAATGGAACTGATTTGATTTATTTTTTTTATTTTCTCATTTTACTATTTGAAAGCAGTAATTGCTAGGATCAGAGCAGCACAATATTGCATTTTCAGTTTTTAATCCTGCACTTTCATTTCTGCATTATTCTTGATATTAAGAAACATTTTATTTTTGAAGGACATTTACTTTTTTGCTGTTTGCCTGTTGAAAATGTTTTCCCTTGAAATAACTGACAGAACCATAAGAAAATATTTCTTTATCCATTTAATGTACAGGACATGCAATTTTTCTTTGAAGAAAGTTTGTTTTTGTCTGTGAGCCTGTTAAAAAATGTTTTCACTTGAAATTACTGACAGAGCCATAAAAATATTGGATTATTCATTCAGTCATTAAATAATATACAGTACACTGTGTTAGGTCTTGGTTCAAAAGGCTATTTGTAATCATTTCAATATGTTTTAATAAACATTCAACCATTTCGGCCCTCGGCTTGTAACAGATTTGGTTTTTTGGCCCTCTGTGTATTTGACTTTGACATCCCTGGTCTAGAGCCATGACAGCGGTGTGTAAGGCAGTCGGGAGTGGCTTGTCAGGCACGGAGAGGCAGCACACCGAACGTCAGCAGGGCGGGCCCAGAGGGAAGAGGCGCCAACTGACGGGTAGAGACATTTTTGCCAGGGAGGGAGGCTTTGACCCTGGGCGTAGATGCCGACTGGGTGCACTGATGCCGTGGGGCTGCCCAGGTCCTCCGTGGCAGATTAGAAGATGATGGCTGCCCAGAGACATTGGGGTTTCCTAAAAAAATTTTCCTTGTGTAAATATCTGTGTACATATTTGTGAAAGTGTGTAGTTCATATATATTCGATGCTGGTGTGCATGTGAGCGAGAACGTGAGTAATATGGGATTATTTTGTACATTTTAAATACATGGTCCATTTTAGTTGTTCTTTGTGTGAATGGGATAGGATATTTATTACAGTATATTATTCCCCTTGTTCTTAGCGTGTGATTCAGGTTTTAAATTTGGGAGGTTTTCAATGGCGTGTGTGGCTTTCCATTTTCTAAGGGGGGAGGGAATGTTGTGTGTGGAATGGGTGTGTATGTGAAGCCGTGCCCACCCACTGGGTGACGTCAGGCGGGCACGGCCCACTCTGTAATATAAACCCAAGTTCACATAATAAAGCTCTCTTGTTAGCTGCATGAAGACTCGTCTCCTGCCTGGTCATTTACAGACATAACCCCTGGGTGTCGTGATCAGCAACAGACTGGACTGGAAATCTAACACCGATGCTGTGTACAAGAAGGGGATGAGCAGACTCCACTTCCTGAGGAAGCTGAGATCCTTCAACATGTGCAACAGGATGCTGGCGCTTTTCTACCCAGCCGTTGTTGCCAGTGCCATCTTCTTTGCTGCTGTCTGTTGGAGTAGCAGTATCAGAGCCAGCAACACTAACAGACTTGACAAGGTTATCAAGAGGGCTGACTCTGTAATTGGTCTCAGGCCTGAGAACTTTGAGACTGTGGTGGAGAGGAGGACACTGAACAAACTGTGATCCATCATGGACAATCCTGATCACCCCCTCCACCACACACTGGACAGACAGCGGAGCGCTTTCTCCAGCAGACTGCTACAACTTAGCTGCCGAATGGTTAGGTACAGGAAATCTTTCCTGCTACATGCCATTTCACTGTGCAATAACTCACTCTGTTGTTGAATTCTGGTCATAACTATGCTGCCATACTGCACCTTGCAGTGTAATTGGTACCTCACATTGCACCCTGTGCCTGATAGTCCTGCACTGTACAGCAAGTACAATTCATGTATCTATATAGGTCATCATCTATTCATCTACGATGTATACAAGTTATTTAGGCAGTTTTACTTTCCTTGGGTAATCCTTTTGTCTATTATGCTATGTGTGTTTCTATCATTTTGGTTGTGTACTGTCATGCTGCTGTTATACTGTAATTTCCCAGTTTGGGATCAATAAAGTACATCTATCTACAGTGGCGTGAAAAAGTGTTTGTCCCTTTTCCTGATTTCTCTTTTTTTTTTTGTAAGTCGCACTTAAATGTTTCAGATCATCAAACAAATTTAAATATTAGACAAAGATAACACAAGTAAACACAAAATGCAGTTTTTAAATGGTGTTTATTGTTAAGGGTAAAAAAAACAAACAAAACACAAACCCACATGGCCCTGTGTGAAAAAGTGATTGCCCTTGTTAAAACATAAATTAACTGGTTTATCACATCTTTGGAAAGCTGAGTTCAATTTCTCTAGCCACACCCAGCCTGATTACTGCCACACCTGTTCTCAATCAAGAAATCACTTAAATAGGACTTGCCTGACAAAGTGAAGTAGACCAAAAGATCCTCAAAAGCTAGACATCATGCTGCGATCCAAAGAAATTTAGGAACAAATGAGAAACTAGAAAAGCACTCATAGAGTGCATACCTCCACCAAGGCTCCTTCCGTTTCTCATGGATCACTTCCAAAATGTAATGGGCTTGTGTGTAGGCCTATCGCCACTTGTGGTGAAAATTGCATCCAAGTCTGTCCATTAGTTTTGGAGTTTTGTGGCTGACAGACTGTGAGAAGAGCCTTTTCACAGACTGAGAGAGCATGGAGATCAAAGGGCTGGGGGGTAAGGGGAATTGTCTTGGGAGAGTGAATGGTGAATGCAGGACCTCAGGTAGCAGGGAGGTGTGAGTTTTGGGATATAAAAGAGAGAGTCCCTGCTACACATGTTTAATGTTCTGATTCTGGAAGATGTGAGAGTGAAATAAAGTTCATATGCTCGGAAAGTTCGGTCTGGTTATTTCATCTCCACAATGTAGTGTGATGATCTGGGGCTGTTTTGCTGCTTCAGGACCTGGAAGACTTACTGTGGTAAATGGAACCATGAATTCTGCCGTCTAGCAAAAAATCCTGAAGGAGAATGTCCGGCCATCTGTTTGTGACCTCAAGCTGAAGCACACTTGGGTTCTGCAGCAGGACAATGATCCAAAACACACCAGCAAGTCCACCTCTGAATGGCTTAAGAAAAACAAAATGAAGACTTTGGTGTGGCCTAGTCAAAGTCCTTTTGATCAAAGTATTTTTGATCAGGATTTGTCCTTCAATTCACATATTAAATTTGTTTCTAAGACTGCCTTCTATCATTTGCGTAATATTGCCAAGATTAGGAGCATCTTGTCTCAGAGTGATGCTGAGAAGCTGATCCATGCTTTTGTTAGCTCGAGATTAGATTATTGTAATTCTTTATTATCAGGCTGTCCTAAAACATCTTTAAAAAGTCTTCAGCTGATCCAAAATGCTGCAGCAAGAGTTTTAACAGGTACTAGAAAGAGAGATCATATCTCTCCGGTTCTGGCCTCCCTTCATTGGCTTCCCATAGAGTTTAGAATTAAGTTTAAAATCCTTCTTCTTACTTACAAAGCTCTAAACAATCAGGCTCCTTTTTATTTAAAAGATCTGATACTACCGTATTATCCTAACAGAGCACTACGCTTCCAAAATGCAGGATTACTTGTAATACCTAGAATCTCCAAAAGTACAATGGAAGGCAGAGCCTTCAGTTATCAAGCTCCTCTCCTGTGGAATCAGCTGCCAATCTGGATTCGGGAGTCAGACTCAATCTCTGTTTTTAAGAATAGGGCTAAAACCTACCTTTTTGATATAGCCTACAATTAGGGAGGGATCATGTGTTTCTGAACCCTCCCTTAGTTATGCTGCTAATAGGTTTAGTCAGCCGGGGGACCTCCAGTAATGCACTGGGCCTCACTCCTTTCCTCACTCTCTATGAAATTTTTTTTTTTGCTGGTCATTAACATTTGTTTGTTCTCTTCCATAGATTGAGTCCCCATCGTGCTGTTTGCTCTCTACATGTCTGTTCTTTTCTTCTTCTCTATCCCCTCACCCCCCAGCCAGTCGCAGCAGATGACTGCCCCTCCCTGAGCCTGGTTCTGCTGGAGGTTTCTTCCTGTTAAAAGGGAGTTTTTCCTCTCCACCGTCGCCAAGTGCTTGCTCACAGGGGATCGCCTGATTGCTGGGGTCTTTCTGCAACTGTGGGGATTCCCCCCTACAGTTGATAGTGCTATGAGATGACTGTTGTTGTGAAATGGCGCTATATAAATAAAGTTGAATTGAATTGAATTGAATTGAACTGACCTGAATCCGACTGAGATGCTGTGGCATGATCTTAAAAAGGCGGTTCATGCTCGAAAACCCTCCAGTGTGGCTGAATTACAACAATTCTGCAAAGAAGAGTGGGCCAAAATTCCTCCACAGCACTGAAAAAGACTCATTGCCAGTTATCACAAACGCTTGATTGCAGTTGTTGCTGCTAAGGGTTGCCCAACCAGTTACTAGGTTTATGGGGCAGTCACTTTTTCACACAGGGAATTTAGGTTTGGATTTTTTTTTTCCTTAATAATAAACACCTTCATTTAAAAAATGCATTTTGTGTTTACAGGTACAGCTCAAAAAATTAGAATATCATGAAAAAGTTCAAAATTTTTTGTCACTCATTTAAGAAAGTGAAACCCATACATTATATAGATTCATGACACAGAGAGTGATATATTTCAAGTGTTTATTTATTTTAATTTTGATGATTATGGTTTACAGCCTGTGAAAACCCCAAATTCAGTTTCTCAAAAAATTAGAATATTACGTAAAACTAATTTTAAAAAAATAGTTTTTTAATACAAATGTTGGCCGACTGAAAAGTATGTCCATGTACATACACACTCAATACTTGGTCGGGGCAAATTTTGGATTAATTACTGTATTAATGTGGTGTGGCATGGAGGTGATCATCCTGTGGCACTGCTGAGGTGTTTTGAAGGTCCAGGTTGCTTTGATAGTGACCTTCAGCTCGTCTGCATTGTTGGGTCTGGTGTCTCTCATCTTCCTCTTGACAATACTCCATAGATGTATGGGGTTTAGGTCAGGAGAGTTTGCTAACCAGTCAAACATAGTGATGCCATGGTCATTAAACCAGGTTTTGATACTTTTGGTGGGGAGGCAAGTCCTGCTGGAAAATGAAATCAGCTTCTCCACAAAGCTTGTCAACAGAGGGAAGCATGAAGTGCTCTAAAATATCCTGGCAGACGACTGCGCTGATTTTGGTCTTGATAAAACACAGTGGACCAACACCAGCAGATGACATGGTTCCTCAAATCATCACTGACTGTGGAAACTTAACACTAAACCTCAAGCAACTTTGATTCTGTGCCTCTCTGCTCTTTCTCCAGACTCTGGGACTTTGATTTTAAATAAAATGCAAAATTTACTTTTATCTGAACAGAGGTCATCTGCTGGTGTTGGTCCACTGTGTTTTATCAACACCAAAGTCAGCACAGTCATCTACCAGGAAATTTTAGAGCACTTCATGCTTCCCTCTGCTGACAAGCTTTATGGAGAACTTGATTTCATTTTCCAGCAGGATTTGGCACCTGCCCACACTGCTAAAAGTATCAAAACCTGGTTTAATGACCATGGCATCACTGTGTTTGATTGGCCAGCAAACTCTCCTGACCTAAACCCCATACAGAATCTATGGAGTATTGTCAAGAGGAAGATGAGAGATACCAGACCCAGCAATGCAGACGAGCTGAAGGTCACTATCAAAGCAACCTGGACCTTCATAACACCTCAGCAGTGCCACAGGCTGATCACCTCCATGCCACGCCACATTGATACAGTAATTAAATCCAAAGGAGCCCCGACCAAGTATTGCGTACATGGACATACTTTTCAGTCAGCCAACATTTCTATTAAAAAACTACTTTTTAAAATTAATTTTATGTAATATTCTTATTTTTTGAGAAACTGAATTTGGGGTTTTCATGGGCTGTAAGCCATAATCATCAAAATTAAAATAAATAAACTCTTGAAATATATCACTCTCTGTGAAATGAATCTATATAATATATGGGTTTCACTTTCTGAAATGAGTGACAAAAAATATTGAACTTTTTCATGATATTCTAATTTTTTGAGATGTACCTGTACATGTGTTAACTTTAATATTTAAATTTGTTTGATGATTTGAAACAATTAAGTGTGACAAGCATACAAAAAAATGAGAAATCGGGAAGGGGCGAACACTTTTTCACACCACTCTATCTATCTATCTATCTATCTACCATTTTATGTACCACAGGTGGCTAAATGTACCAATACAACCAATATATTCGGTATATTGCCCAGCCCTAGATGACCCTGTAATCATACTGCTAGCTGAGCTAGCCAAGCTTAGCATCAATTGCTTTTACAGATTTTCTTCTCTATATATTATACTCACCCCACTTGATATCTGTGTTCATAGTTGGTTCATTTATTCACAGTCGATTATATATATCAGTTACAGGCATCATCAGTTACTGACTCACAAAGTGTTCTATTGGACTGCATCACCGACATTAAGTTGTGGTTAAGCCAAAATGTTCTCCACTTAAATGAAGAAAAAACAGAATGTATTGTGTTTGGGGATACTGTCACGGCTGGCTTTGGTACCCTGTCTTTAAGGCTCACTGCAGCTATCAGAAATCTGGGGGTGATTTTTGACAGCCATTTAAAATTTGACAAACAGGTTTACAATTTAGTCAAGATGAGCTTTTATCAGTTACGTCTGTTATCCAAAGCCAAACCTTTTCTGTGCCGTCATGATCTTGAGATAGCCATCCATGCTTTAATCACATCTACAGTCATGTGAAAAAATTAAAATACCCCATTAAATTTTCAGTTCTTTATTAAGAAATGTTCACATATCTATGTATAACCTTGTTTTTGTTTTTGTTTGCATTTTTTAACATTTATTTTAGCCATTTTAAGTGGGAATGAATGTGGGGGTGTCCTAAAAAGATGGGGAGTGTCCTAATTTATTCCTCACTATTTGCTTAGAATTATATTTTACAGAAAATTTGGGGAAAAAAAGTATTTAATTCATTTTAATTGTTTGGTTGTATTACATGAATCTCCCAGTATTTTAAACACTGATATTAAATGAATGATTGAATGAATGAATCTTTATTTCAGATAGATTAAAAGTAAAGATTAAAAGAAAGGAACAGAATACTATAACAAAGGGGAAAAAAATCTAACAAGGTCAAATTAAACAATAAAAAATATCCATATGTCCAAATATGTAAAAAAAAAACAACATATACAGCGTACCCTAATTTTTTCACATGACTTGATTACTGCAATGCACTTTATGTTGGCGTCTCCCTGTCCTCTCTCAGCCACCTTCACCTTGTGCAAAACGCAGCGGCCCGTCTTTTAACCAACACAACTAGACGAGAGCACGTTACACTTATTCTTTTTTCACTCCACTGGCTTCCATTCCATTTTAGAATTAATTTTAAACTTTTACTTTATGTTTTTAAAGCTCGTAATGACCTTGCTCTGGCTTATTTATCTGAGATTTTAACTGTCCGTGACCAAGGCAGGGCTTTGAGGTCATCCAATCAGCTTTTGTAGGATCTGCCCAGGTCAAGTTCTGAACACTGGGGTGACCGAGCCTTTTCTGTTGTCGCTCCCAGGCTCTGGAATAATCTCCCCTCTGACCTACGTGCTATCTCTGACCTGGCCCTTTTTAAATCAAAACTTGAAGCGTATTTGTTCAAGATGGCTTTTAATACCCAGTGGGGGTGACATTTATTCTCATTGTTCTTTTCATCTTGCTTTTATTTTTAGGTATTTATGCTTATCCCTTTGTGTAATTTGTTTTTTATGCTGTGTGTGTTTCTAGTGCTGCTTAATTTTTCTGTAAAGCACTTTGGTCACCTACGGGTTGGTTTCAAGGGCTATATAAATAAAGTACATTACATTATTCAGAATTGTTTTATTATAGTTTGGTAGGATTAGCCTAGCTTAGCTACCACCCTGACATAACTTGTTCATCACTGTCAACATTTGTTTTCTCAACCGGGCCATCAACCTACCCTTGATCAATGTTCTAGACATTATTTGAGCTTATTACCTCCATCAAGGAGGTGATGTTTTTGCTGGTGTGTGTCTGTTTGTCCATTTGTCTGTTTGCCACGCAAAAACTACTGGGCAGATTTGGAGGAAATTTTCACCAAAGGTGGCCCTTGGCCTAAGGATGAACCCAGTAGATTTTGGTGATGATCTGAGAGTGCATACCAACACCAAGGCCCTTGTTTGTATTTGTGCAACAGGATTACACAAAAACTACGACATGGATTTTGATGAAATTTTCACCACAAGTGGCCTTTGGGCTACAGAGGAACCAATTAGATTTTGGTGATGATCTGACAGTGCATACCTCTGCCAAGGCTCTATCTTCTCACAATGTGTTAGCAAGATTATTCAAAAGCTACTGGACAGGGTTTGATGAAATTTTGACCAGAGGTGGCTCTTGGGCTATACACAAACCTATTACATTTTAGAGCTGAGCCATGTGGGCATAATTAAGCCTCCACCAAGGTTTAATTATGCCTCGGTGAACGGAGGCATACGGTAATCGCTCAATGCGTGTGTGTTGCTCTGTCCGCAGTGTGTCTATGTGTGGTTCTGTCCGCCTGTCTGTTTCTGTCATAGGCAGGTAAGGAAGATTCTTAGTGCAGGCAGTGTTCCAGTGCAGCATGGTTTATTAATAACAAAAACAAAGAAACAAAAAACAGCATGGGGGCTGAAACTGACTTGACTGGAAAATTACTTACAAAACTCACTGGGGACGCATGGACAGGAATTCCGGCAGGGAAATAGGATACAATGTAAATGATGCCACAACAGACACAGACAGGACCCAGCATATATAGACAGGGGCTGATTATCACAACACAGAACAGGTGGGCACAATCAAGGGCAGCAGGGAAGTGGCTGCAGGTAAGGAACACAGGATGGGCAGGGCTGTACAGACAAACACAAATAGGGGATGCACATGAAACATGACAATGAACATACAGGGCAACAATAACTAACTAACTAACTAACTAACTAACTAACTAACCTGCACTTATATAGCGCTTTTCTAGTCACAAAGACCACTCAAAGCGCTTTCACTAGTACTAACCCTCTATTCTAAGGGCCTGTAGGAAACAGATATCTAGGGACAATTTAAAACAACCAATTAACCTAACATGCATGTCTTTGGATTGTGGGAGGAAACCGGAGCCCCCGGAGTAAACCCACGCAGCACAGGGAGAACATGCAAACTCCACACAGAAAGGTTCCAACCCCTGCCAGCCTGGGGATTCGAACCAGGAACAATACAGGAGTAATACAGAGAGTGCAGTGGCTATGGGTATGGAAAACATGAGGAGCTGGAACAATAGGTGAACGCCTGAGCGACTGATCAGTGGACCACCGCAGGTGCTCCGAGATGCCACCCGACATGCAAAGTGCCACACAAAACCACCCCGCCATCACCATCTCCACTCATCACTCCCTCACTCTTGCTTACTGTCTTGTTCAATCACTCTCTCACTCCCTTGTTTGCATCTATCCATTCGGCAGCACTCAGGGATTTTGACAACATGATGGGTCACAGGCCCCCGGCAGAAGGAGAGCAACAGGTGTGGGAGAAGACTCCCACTCCCTCTCCCCCTTGCACAAATCATAATGGGTGTGCGTCAGTTGTGCAATGTGATTGTGTGCAGATGTGTGAACTACCATAGTGCTGTTAAAATTGGAGGGGGATCGTGGTTGGAGCACCGCTAGCCACTGCGATAGGCAGCGTGGCTCCCATCCCCCCAAGCCCTCAGTGTCTAAAATGCAATTAAAATTGAGATGAGGGCAGCCCCACTGCACAGCAGACAGAGGTATCCCCTTCACCAACACAGTGCGGCACCCCCCCACCCCAAAACCCTAATGGCCCTTTTCCACTAGTACCAGTTCGGTACAGTACAGTACAGTACAGTTCAGTTCAGTTTGGTCTGCTTGTATTTCCATTACACCAAAGTACCGCTTGATGTGGGTGGGAGTTGTTACAGGAAGGTGGCACAACCCTCCCGTGACGTAAAACAAGCGATCCAGGCAAAACACAAGATGGCAGGATACGAGGTGACTGTGGTGTCTGGCATTTTTTTGCCAGAGTAAAGGCAAAAAAGGACAGCCAGAGAAGGCTATAGGCAGCGAGACGACACTGGAAAAGTACTGGAGTGTTTAGGAAACCATATAGAGCAGTATAAAGTGGAAGACATGAAGATACAAACTACATCACATATGAAGGTAAGCTAATGATTGCGAATGCTACTTTGTTTTAAGTCTGCTGTACTACATTGTAATGTTGGCAAGTTATCGCTATTAGGTACTAAAATATGTATTCTCTGTGTGTGTGTTTCAGATGGCTCTCTTGTGGCAAAATTATCACTTCAAACCGTGGGTCTGGGCATTCAACACAGGCTCCCAGTGATGAGATGTCACCCCGGCTTTACAAACATGCAGTGGTTACGTAACTATAGAAAGTTTAGCTTCCTGTGCAACAAATTTCTCTGCATCATGGGATGCACCTGACATAACGTTCGGCTCAGGAGACGCACACACACAGGCTCAGAGTAGTTCAAACTGTTTATTAACAACAGGGATGTTTGGGTGCGTGTCTGCGGAATGTTAATGTGTTGGTGGTGGCGTCTGCTTCGGACCCAGAGGCAGGAGACCGTTCAGCCGGCAACCCTATGGGAGAAATCAGACACAGGGTGATGAGCACACACCAACACGGGAGGAGAATAGGCGAGGGAGAGAAGCTTACTTGTTTTGGCAGATGACTGGCGCTTCAAGGATGGAAGCCCGGGAGACAGCCACCTGCAGGGCTCGGTGCAGCAGCGAGGAGAGACGAGGGACGGGATTGTCCGCCGCCGAGGAATCCACCTGTGCACAGGGGAGCAGACTGGAGAGATGAGGTAAGTGAACTTCTTACCGGAGATGAGGATGCTGAAGAGAATGTGGTAGAAGTCCATACAAGGAAATGAAGTCTACGGCTTCAGGCCGACGCTCAGGGCGAGGCGGCTTTTATCCTTCGCCGCTGACGAGTAGCAGGTGCGTGAGCAGGTGGCGCCGCTGATGAATGGCGCGGCGTGACAGTACTCCCCCCTCTAGCAGCGCCTCCTGGCGATGGCTTATCCGGGTGCGCTCGGTGGAAGTCCGCGATGAGCGATGGGTCCAACACAAACGACGGGGGCACCCACTGTCGATGCTCGGGCCCATAGCCCTCCCAGTCCACCAAGTATTGCAACCCACGACCCCGGCGCCGGGAGTCCAGGATGGAGGAGGCGGACCAGGCCGGATGGCCACCAATCATCCGGGGCGCGGGTTGCGCTGCAGGAGGAGGGCAAAGGGGGTCAGTAACCGCCAGTTTCACCTTCGACACGTGGAAAGTAGGATGAATGCGGAGGGAGGGGGGAATAGCCACGCGCACAGCCACCGGGTTGATGATCCGGGTGATGGGGTAGGGACCCATGAAGCGCTGTGCCAGCTTTCTCCTCTCGCCTTTTAGAGTGACGTCCTGGGTGGAAATGTAAACAAGCTGCCCAACTCTGTACGCCGGGGCAGGTCTCCTACGCCGGTCCGCCACAGTCCTGTTGCGCTCCGCTGTGCGCAATAGCGCATGGCGCGCGGCAGCCCAGGTGGAGCGGAACTGCCTGAGATGGGCCCTAACTGACGGGACAGTTACCTCACTCTCCTGCTCCGGAAACAGCGGGGGGTCGTAACCCAGGGACGCTTTGAAGGGGGACATCCCTGTAGCAGAAGAGCGAGCGGTGTTGTGGGCATATTCAACCCAGGCAAGATGGTTGCTCCAGGACGCGGGTTTGGATCTGGACACACAGCGGAGCGCAGCCTCCAGCTCCTGGTTGGTCCTCTCACACTGCCCGTTGGATTGGGGGTGATGGCCAGAGGAGAGGCTCACCTTGGCTCCGATGGCGTTGCAGAAAGACCTCCAAACCTCAGATGAAAACTGGGGGCCCCGGTCCGAGACCACGTCCACCGGAATCCCATGCAGCCTGACCACGTGTTGGACGAGGAGGTCCGCCGTCTCCAGGGCAGTAGGGAGGCCTCGCAGGGGGACGAAGTGCACGGCCTTGGAGAAGCGGTCCACGATGGTCAGGATGGTGTCATAGGAGTTGGAGATGGGGAGTCCGGTGACGAAATCCAGAGCGATGTGCGACCAGGGCCTGCCAGGGACGGGCAGGGGCTGGAGCAGACCCGCTGGAGGGGCATTTCCCGACTTGCAGGTGGCACAGATTGGGCAAGCCCGGGCGTAGCGGGCTGCATCCCTCCGCAGGCCTGGCCACCAAAAGGACCGTTGGAGGAGATCTATCATCCGGGAGGTGCCAGGGTGACAGGTGAGCTTGGAGGTGTGGAGCCAGTGGATGACCTCTCCTCGGACCGCGGATGGCACGAACAGCCTCCCCTCCGGTCCGCCGCCAGGGTCAGGTTCCACCTCCTGTGCCTTCCGGATCTTGCTCTCAATGTCCCACGAGATGGCTCCCACGACGCACGACCTGGGCAGGATGGAGTGGGGCGCCTCCTCCGACTCCACGGGGGCGAACTGCCTGGAGAGGGCGTCAGGCAGGACGTTCTTAGAGCCAGGCCTGAAGGTGATGGAAAATTGGAACCTGGCGAAGAACAGGGACCAGCGCGCCTGGCGGGCGTTCAGGCGCTTGGCAGACCGTAAGTATTCCAGGTTCTTGTGGTCCGTGAGGACCACAAACGGCAGGCTTGCCCCCTCCAACCAGTGGCGCCACTCCTGCAGGGCGAGCTTGATGGCCAAGAGCTCTCTGTCCCCCACATCGTAGTTTCTCTCCGCCGGGGACAAGCGCCGGGAGAAGAAGGCGCACGGTCGCTTGGCGCCATCGTCCGGTGACCGCTGGGACAGCACTGCTCCCACTCCCGTGTCCGAGGCGTCTACCTCTACAATGCACTGCAGCGCGGGGTCGACCTGGCGAAGGACCCGGGAGGAGGAGAATTCCGCCTTCAGCGCCTCAAAGGCGGCAGCGACCTCTTCGGTCCACCGGAACGGGACCTTCGGGGACGTGAGGCGGGTCAGTGGTCCCACGATGGCACTGAAGTTGGGGACAAAGCGGCGGTAGAAATTGGCGAAGCCAACAAATTGCTGCACCTGTTTCCGAGATGCAGGTGTGGGCCATTCCACCACCGCCTTTACCTTCTCTGGGTCGGGGAGCACCTTATCGTGGGCGATGATGAACCCCAGGAAGGATGTACTCCTGGCGTAAAATTCACACTTTTCCGCCTTAACGTACAGACGATTCTCCAGCAGCCTTTGGAGGACCCGCCTCACGTGGACCTGGTGCTCATCCCTGGACTTGGAGAAGATGAGAATATCGTCCAGGTAGACGAACACGAAAAGGCCAATGAAGTCCCGGAGGACGTCATTAATGAGGCGCTGGAAGACTGCAGGAGCGTTGGTCAACCCGAACGGCATCACCAGATATTCAAAGTGGCCGTTCGGGGTACGGAAGGCCGTTTTCCACTCATCTCCCTCCCGGATCCGGACGAGGTGGTAAGCGCTGCGTAGGTCCAGCTTGGTGAACCAGGTCGCCCCCTGGAGGGAGTGGAAAGCAGTGTCCATGAGAGGCAGGGTGTAACGGTCCCTCTCCGTGATATTGTTGAGGGCCCGGTAGTCGATACAAGGGCGGAGGGACCCATCCTTTTTCCCCACGAAGAAGAACCCTGCCCCCACGGGTGACGATGATGGGCGGATAATCCCAGCACTTAATGACTCCTTCAGGTAGGCGTTCATCGTCTCCTTCTCCGGCGCAGACAGGCTGTAAAGGCGACCAGAAGGTAAGGGAGCCCCCTGGCGGAGGTTGATGGCGCAGTCATAGGGCCGATGAGGGGGAAGAGACATAGCTTTCGCTTTGCTGAACACTATACCCAGGTCGTGAAATTCTGGGGGCACCAGAGACAGGTCCGGGGGTGCAGCGTCCGTAGCAGGGGGAGGAGCGGACGGAGAGCAGGCAGCGGACTGAAGGCAGGTGCCCATACAGAACGTACTCCATGCCGAGATCCCAGCTGATCTCCAATCCAGGACCGGATTGTGAAGGCGGAGCCAGGGATACCCCAGGATGACGGGCGACACAGAGTTGGGAAGGACGTAAAAGGTCATTTCCTCCCGGTGGTTTCCCGAGATGATGACCGGTAGGGGAACAGTTTGATGTGTCACTCTCCCGAGGGTGGCACGGGAGAGGTGGATCAGGGAGATGGGAGTGTTGAGTGCCTGGCAGCGGATGCCCAATCGGGTTGCCAGGCTTTGTGAAATGAAGCTGCCTTCTGCGCCCGAATCCACCAGTGCGTGGGTGAGGTGCCCAGTAGAGTTATGGCAGAAACGGATGGGCAGCTTCAATTGAGTAAGTGATCCTAACCGATTGACATCCGCGAGGCTTCCAACAGTGACTCGCGGACCCCACCGACTGGCTTTCCGTGGACAACGCTCCACGGTGTGTTGGTCGCCTCCGCAATACATGCAGAGGCCCAACTCACGGCGGCGTTGTTTCTCCACAGGGGAAAGTTTAGTCCAGGCCGTCACCACCGGCTCCGACTCCTCGGGGCGCGATGCTGGCGGCGCCGCCAGGGGGCGAGCTTGGAACAGGTGCGGCGAGGCTCCACGAGGGCGAGAAGAAGAAGACCTCCGCCCCGAGGAGCGCTCGCGCAGCCTGTTATCCAAACTTATCGCTAAGGATGTCAGCTCCGCTAGCGTCCCAGGGATATCCCGACCAGCCAGTTCATCCCTCAGATCACTATTGAGGCTGCGGAGGAACAGGCCACAGAGGGAGCGTTCCTCCCAGCCCAATTCCTCCGCCGCTACCCGGAAGTCGACCGAGTGGTCCGCTGCCGACCGGCTTCCCTGCTGGAGAGCGAGAAGCCGATCGACCTGGACCGTTTCGGTTTGTGAGTGGTCAAAGACCTCCAGAAAGCGCCTCACGAATTGGTCATAGGTGAGGGTGGCATAACTGGGCCTCGCCATTACGGCGTAGGTCCAAGTTAACGCACGCCCCTCCAGAAGATTCCCTATGTAACCAATTCGGCTGTGATCCGAGGGAAAATCTCCGGGCACACGGTGGAACACGGACTCACACTGCATAATAAACCCCCGCGCTCCGCCGAGCTTACCGCTAAAGCGGGCGGGGGTCGGAATCGGCGTGAGCCGAACCGGTGCCACTGGAGCCGGCTGGACGGCCGCTGGAACAGCAGGAGCCGCGCCACCCTGGTGAGTCGGGAGGAACGGCTGTTGGGGGTCCAAGCGGTTCAATCGGTTAGTCAGTTCTAATAATTGATGAAGAACCACCTGTTGCTGATAAACAATCTGATCCACCCGAGCCTCGAGGATGGTAAACCGGTGTGCGAGCCCGCCGTCTGCCGAGCCGCTCTGCTGAAGCCGTACTGACATAACGTTCGGCTCAGGAGACGCACACACACAGGCTCAGAGTAGTTCAAACTGTTTATTAACAACAGGGATGTTTGGGTGCGTGTCTGCGGAATGTTAATGTGTTGGTGGTGGCGTCTGCTTCGGACCCAGAGGCAGGAGACCGTTCAGCCGGCAACCCTATGGGAGAAATCAGACACAGGGTGATGAGCACACACCAACACGGGAGGAGAATAGGCGAGGGAGAGAAGCTTACTTGTTTTGGCAGATGACTGGCGCTTCAAGGATGGAAGCCCGGGAGACAGCCACCTGCAGGGCTCGGTGCAGCAGCGAGGAGAGACGAGGGACGGGATTGTCCGCCGCCGAGGAATCCACCTGTGCACAGGGGAGCAGACTGGAGAGATGAGGTAAGTGAACTTCTTACCGGAGATGAGGATGCTGAAGAGAATGTGGTAGAAGTCCATACAAGGAAATGAAGTCTACGGCTTCAGGCCGACGCTCAGGGCGAGGCGGCTTTTATCCTTCGCCGCTGACGAGTAGCAGGTGCGTGAGCAGGTGGCGCCGCTGATGAATGGCGCGGCGTGACAGCACCTGCTCCAGCCGCTGGTGTCGTGACAAAACATGATCATCTGCCAAAACTTGATCACCAGGTGCCATATTGTAGTTATAGGGTTATATTAGCCGTAAAATACTGTATATATTTCAACAGGTAAACAGTACTGAGTTAGGTATAATAAGATATATTTAACAATTATGATGCATTTTAAGCCAAAACAAACTGGATCTAGGATTAAAAGCAATTAAAACTAGAAAAGCACTCGGAGAGCGCAGACCTCCGCCAAGCGGCACAGTTCCCCCCATACAGTGTTTGTGTGTACGTTTTCAGATTCCCTGAGCATGAAAAGATATGACTAGCAATTGGATTCACAATAATTATTTGTTTATTTGACATGGACAGTGCAATAAACAGACAATTAATGAATGACAATCAATGTGATAGTGATAGGATTAGTGGTTCAGTAGTGTAAAACGGGGCTATAAGGGACGGCGGGTTAATAAGGGACACTTTTCTGGGAAATGTTTTAAATGTAATTCTGCTTTTTTTATTTTGAGCAGGACGCTGAGTTGTGTTGTTATTGTCAAATATCCATGAATCCTTCATCAAATCTAGGCGGAAGCAAAATTAAAAAAGCAGAATTACATTTAGAAAAGTGTCCCATATTACCCCGCCGTCCCTTATAGCCCCGTTTTACGGTTGTAAAAGCATTGCCTCCTTGGCGGAGGTAATAAACTAAAGTGTTGGTGTGTCCATCTCCTCCACTGATGGATGCAGATTGGTTAGACAGGTTGCCGTGGGTTTTATATTATATTGGGGTTGCGCTCCGCGGCAAAACAGAATTTAGAATCTTCCCCGGCAGAGAGGTCGTTTTTACGCAGCGCCTATAGCTGGGCGGGGAATTTGTGGCAAATAATCGGGCGGCGGACAGGTGGCCGTGTCAGGTTTTGCAGCATAGCGCAAAAACAGGCACGCTGGCGGGCCCAGGCCAGCAGTGTTTTCCGCGTGCTTTTGTGCCTAAAACGTTGAAGAAGGCGGAGTTTGTGTTGGTCAGACACGACGCCCAGCGCCCTCCATTGCGCCTGCGCACATGTTGAAAATGGCCGTATGTCACAGTGTGGAAAAATGCTTTAAAAAATTCCTGTATGCAGACGGTGATGCAGATCATCCCCAAAATTTAATCAGTTCTTCCTTGTACCATTTCCAACAACACCTGAAAGTTTCATTGAAATCCGTCCAAAAGTTTTTGAGTTATCTTGCTAACCAACAGACAAACAGACAGACAGACAGACAAAGAGACAAACACACAGACAAACACACAGACAAACACACAGACAAACCCCGGCAAAAACATTACCTCCTCCTGGCCTTTCGGCCTGGCGGAGGTAATAATGCAGTCACAAGGTTACATGGAAAATACTTAATTTACTAGATAGATACAGGTAAATACTGTAGAAATATATATTCTCTGCATCAACAATGTACTATACATGTATTCATGTAGTATTGCACTGGGAATTTTGACAATAAACCTTTGTACTTTTTTGCAGATCTGTGTCCACTTTTGTTTTATGTGTTAAGGTTACAACCAAGTGACACAAATAAAATACGAAAAGATTGGAAAAACTGTCTAAGAACAATCCAGCAGTTTGAGAAATCACTTTTGGTTTGGTGTAAGTCTGTCCAACAGAATTATGAGCCATTAAGCAGTTTGTGTTAAAATGTTAAATTCAATTAAACCCTAACCCAGGGGTGTCCAATTATGTGCCATGGAGGGCCAAGACCCTGCAGGTTCTCTCTTCTAACCAGTCTCTTCAGCAGGTGTTCTCACTGATCAGCAATCAGTGGAAGAAATTTGGTGGAATCTGCTGTTGAAGACACTGGTTGGAGGTAAAGCCTGCAGGTCTTGGCCCTCCATGGCACATAATTGGACACCCCTGTCCTAACCCATTATTAGAAAATACAGATGCTAATATGGCCCAAAATTCCTCCATATAATGGTACTATCACTAAAGTATGCAGTGTCTTCTGCACTGGCACATCCAACAATACAGTCTTCAGTAAATAAAATAATTGTTTTTGGTTACTTTTTCTAAAAAGTGAGCCATTATTTTTTTTTTTTTGTCCTGTCAGGCAGCTAGGCAAACAGAACAGGGATCTGTCACCCTACTGTGCCAAAACAGATTTACTTTGCCAAGAGGAGCCTATATAGTGCCTAACTTTGCACTGTATATTGTTGTAAACTCCTCCTGTAATAACTTTTAATACTTTATTTTAATTGTTTTACCCATGGAAGACCCAACAGGATGGGGAAGAGGGAAAGGAAGTGTGTGAAGGGGGGAAGAAAAGGGAGGGGAACAGACAAAAAAAAAAAAAAAAGACAACTAAAACAAACAAAAGACAAACTGCTTCTTCCACCGGAGATGTCTCAACACGAGTCTGGTTTCTGCACCTGTTAAAGGAGAGACACTTGTACATGTATGTCTGTGTGCCTATATATGAGAACGTGCGCAAAATAAGTGTGTGCATGTGAGTGGTTTGTCAGGAAACATACGAGCGGAGGGCCGGTCGCAGCAGCCCTCCCCCCGAGGACCCTGAGCAGGCAAGGCAGCGCCACCAACCCCCAGCCCCGAGGTCAGCAGGCCCCAGGAAAGCCAAGCATCCACCCCCGGAGAGACAATCAAGGGAGGGCAGGCCGCCCGGCGGCTGGCGCGGTGAGCCCACACCCCTGGACCCGCCCGACCCCCACCCCCCCATGGAGGGCCAAGACCCTGCAGGTTCTCTCTTCTAACCAGTCTCTTCAGCAGGTGTTCTCACTGATCAGCAATCAGTGGAAGAAATTTGGTGGAATCTGCTGTTGAAGACACTGGTTGGAGGTAAACCAGTGTGGCGCGGTGTGGGCTCACCGCGCCAGCCGCCCGGCGGCTGGCGCGGTGAGCCCACACCCCTGGACCCGCCCAACCCCCACCCCCCCATGGAGGGCCAAGACCCTGCAGGTTCTCTCTTCTAACCAGTCTCTTCAGCAGGTGTTCTCACTGATCAGCAATCAGTGGAAGAAATTTGGTGGAATCTGCTGTTGAAGACACTGGTTGGAGGTAAAGCCTGCAGGTCTTGGCCCTCCATGGCACATAATTGGACACCCCTGTCCTAACCCATTGTTAGAGAATACAGATGCCAATATGGCCCAAAATTCCTCCATATACTGGTACTATCACTAAAGTATGCAGTGTCTTCTGCACTGGTACATCCAACAATACAGTCTTCAGTAAATAAAATAATTGTTTTTGGTTACTTTTTCTAAAAAGTGAGCCATTATTTTCAAAGTCACTGATAAATGGTTTGTACTGTTGGTTCTTTTCCCACCAGTGTCTTAACAGACAAAATAGAAAATCATGATGCAAACACATCAGTCACTAAATTGATGATTACAATCAGCAGCAAATTCCAGATTATTTAGAATGTGCACAATTCAAGCTGTAAAAAAAAAACTTAGAATGGGTCACACACACCGGCCACACTGTCTCACTGAGAAGCAACTGGATGTGCCACTCAAGCTGGTCCCGGTTCAGCAGCTCTTCAGCCTGCATCTCTGTAAGTTGTGACGCAAGGCCTGGTTTGGGGTGGATCATTTTCTTCTTGCCTAGACAAAAAGAGAGAAAAGGGTGGTGGTTAATTAATGCAAGTTTAAAACATATTTGGGAAATACACTTGTTGCTAAAAGCCAGTGGTGGAATAAGACAAAAAAAAAAAGTGCTTCATTGTATTTAACCACAATTTTCATGTAGCTGCGCCTCAGTAAAGTAGATTTTACAAGGGTTGGGTTACGTTTAAAATCATTTGTTTTTTACTGTGGCCTCAGCAATCAGAATGAGTTGATACATTCACTTGAATGGAATCTAATACTTTAACTGAGGGTGTGCATCCCCGTGTATGGAGTCGCTCAGTTAAAATATATTATTTTTATCAATAAAAGTTTAGCCGCCGCTGTGTCGCCCTGGCTTCAAGTGTGGGCGGTGTTTTGTACTTGTATTGCTAAAATATAAAAGGAAACTCTACAATGGGTCTATATTTGTAATGTGTTCTGTTGTTATAATGCTGCATGAGTTTATTGATGATAGACTACAATCTACACATATAAACTAAATTACAATGGTGACTGAACAACTCCCATTCCCCAAAGTGCAACATACACTCCTATGAATATAACTCTCAAAGGATCACACAAGTGATCTGACAAGAAAATAAATTAACAAGCAGTTTTTTGTTTGTTTTTTTTACAGTGGCTGTGCCATTCATTTTCAATTATTCTGTAATTAATACTCACACAGTCAAATAAATCTCAGTTCAGTCCCTTTCATATTAAGTGGAAATTGTGCTACTTTAGTTTTGGCACTTATACTTTAACTAAAAAAAGCAAAGGATTTCAGTACTTTCCACAGTGGCAAGGTCCGTTGTGGGGTGGCTCCTTTTCCTCTTGCCTAGACGAAAGACAGAAATGGATGGTGGCTAGTTAAAGTAAGTTCAAAACATATATTAGGGAAATACACTTGTGAAAGCCAGCGGTGGGAGTGACAAAAATGCTTCATTGTTGTATTTAAGCACAATTGTCATATTGCTGTGCCTCAGTAGAGCAGATTTTGCAGGCACCAGATTATGTTTAAAATAATTTGTTTTTATTGTGGCCTCAGAAATCTGAATGAGTTAATACAGTCAGCTGACGTAAATTATTTCAATGAAGCACATTGACTGCAAGTACATTCAAAAGTGAGTTCATGTGCTATATCAGTTTTTCAAAAACAAGAATTATATCAGTGCTTCCTCCACCACAGCTAAAAATGGGACCAGGTTGTGTACCCCTGACAAGTGAGCACCCCAAGATCCACTCTGTACATGTACAAATACATTTTCAAGCCAGGGATTTATGGTGGAAAAGAAAGAATAGGTATGTGGGTCTATTATGAGGCTTTAGGAAATGCAGAGCTGGCTACTAGCTAGCTAGCGCTCCTCGCTAACACTCGTTAGCCAGGAGAGAACAGCGTTATTGCTCAAAAAAAGTGAGCTTCCCACCAATAGGATTAAATAAGTGAAAAGATGCACAATATCACAAAACACTCACCGTCCATGGTTCTCTCATCCTTCACCTTCAGCTTCTCCCTACTGTTTTAATGCCCAGTTGTATCCTGGGCTGCCATCTGTTTCGCTGCGGGTCACTCCAAGCACAGAAAAGTCTGCACCTCTTCGTTGGACCACGGTGTAGATTTCCGCGAAACCTGCAAAGTCATCTCTATTAATATCATGTTTACTCGCTGACCATGTTACTTGGTGAACTTTTACAATGGCGGTCAGAGATTCTGCAGAAGACGGTGCTTTCATGACATTACGTCCTGACCAATCAGTGGCCTGCAGTCTGTTGACGTCACATTTTCAGCCCGACTCAGCCCGGTTAGTACCCCCCTTGGAATAGGTATGAAAAAAGTCCCTGGTACCAGGTACTAGGTACTAATGGAAAAGCATATAAAGTGAGTAGAGTCGAAGTGAGTAGGGCTGAGTGGGTACTAGTGGAAAAGGGGCTTAACTCAGGGGTGTCCAATCATGTGCCATGGAGGGCCAAGACCCTGCAGGTTCTCTCTTCTAACCAGTCTCTTCAGCAGGTGTTTTCACTGATCAGCAGTCAGTAGAAGAAATTTGGTGGAATCTGCTGTTGAAGACGCTGGTTGCAGGTAAAGCATGCAGGGTCTTGGCCCTCCATGGCACATGACTGGACACCCCTGCCCTAACCCATTATTAGAAAATACAGATGCTAATATGGCCCAAAATTCCTCCATATACTGGTACTATCACTAAAGCGTGCAGTGTCTTCTGCACTGGCACATCCAACAATACAGTCTTCAGTAAATAAAATAATTGTTTTTGATTACTTTTTCTTAAAAAATGAGCCATTATTTTCAAAGTCACTGATAAATGGTTTGTACTGTTGGTTCTTTTCCCACTGGTGTCTTAACAGACAAAATAGAAAGTCATGATGCAAACACATAAGTTACTAAATTGTTTATTACAATCAGCAGCAAATTCCAGATTATTTAGAATGTGCAAAATTCAAACTGTATAAAAATTAATTAGAATGGGTCACACATGCCAGCCACGCTGCCTCACTGAGAAGCAACTGGATGTGCCGCTCAAGCTGGTCCCAGTTCAGCAGCTCTTCAGCATGCGTCTCTGTAAATAGTGATGCAAGGTCTGGTTTAGGGTAGATGATTTTCCTCTTGCCTAGACAAAAGACAGAAATGGGTTGTGGTTAATTAAAGCAAGTTTAAAACATATTTGAGAAATACACCTGTTGCTAAAAGCCAGTGGTGGAATGTGACAAAAAAAGTACTTTGTTGTTGTATTTAACCACAATTTTGTTGTAGCTGCGCTTCAGTAAAGTAGATTTTACAAGGGCTGGGCTATGTTTAAAATCATTTGTTTTTATTGTGGCCTCAGCAATCAGAATGAGTTGATACCTTCAGTTGACTGGAATCTAGTACTTTAACTGTCATGAATTCCTGCCTTTTTGAGGCAGGAGAGACTGAAAGCCAAATGCAGGAGAGTGCTGTGTGTATTTATTGAACAGAACAAGAAATAAACAGTCCAAACAAACAAGCAGGCATGAACAATGAGGAATCACTGGGATTATATGCCGGATGCCCCTCAGCTCTAGGTAAGTACATACATAGGAAAACCTCAGGCGGTGCAGACGTAACTGACAGCGGAGAGAAAAACAAACAAGAGATGCCCAAAGCACGTCCAGACGTAACTGGCATGCGGGGGAACAAACAGTACTCACCGAGCCAGGAACAGGGCAGTCCAAGGCGATAATCCCAGAAAAAACAACACTGAAGGAAAATGCAGATGGCAAGCAACAATAATCCAGCAAACATCACTGGGCAGACAGAGCTTAAATAATCCAGAACATAATGAGCAGAGTGATTGCCGGTGCAAGTGAGTGTGTGCGTGTGTAGTGATATTTAATAAAATATAGGGTAATAAAGTACAGGTATTATTTATTTTATTTATTTATTTATTTAAATTATTTTATATATTTTATTTAATAGTGGGTGTGCGAGGGGACAGAGTTGAACCGTCACCCCTACACTCACTAAATAAAATAGGAAAGCACTCATAAAAGGGGCACCGGTTATAAAAGAACAATTTGTATTATTAACTTAATTTCAATTAATTAATTTCCGTACCTTCAATTACTTAATGGATCAGTCTCAAAATTTAAGGGAGTTCTTTTCCTGCCGTGTTCTAGGAAACATATATGCGAAAAGAAAACACTTCAACTTCTCTCATTCACCCTTTTATTAAACTCATTCAGGTTACATGATATGGCATTCAAATGATGGATAAACAGATTCAAATGATAACAGGTGTCTAAGATCACATCAACTGTTAGTGGATTCCTGAACATAAAATTTAGCGTTAAACCTTTGTAGAACCAAGGAGAAACCAGACTTTATGTTTTAACAGTAATGAAAGGCTGAAATGTCTAACAAAAACAGAACGTAATTTTATGGGGAAAATTCGTAAGCTGATTATCTAAAAATGAACTTCCGAATTAATCTAAAACTAGAAAAGCACTCATAGAGCGCATACCTCCGCCAAGGCTCCTTCCGTTTCTCATGGATCACCTCCAAAATGTAAAGGGCTTGTGTGTAGGCCTATCGCCACTTGTGGTGAAAATTGCATCCAAGTCTGTCCATTAGTTTTGGAGTTTTGTGGCTGACAGACTGTGAGAAGAGCCTTGGCTGAGGTATGCATTCCCAGATCATCCCCAAAATGTAATGGGTTCCGCTCTAGGCCAAGAACCACCTCTGGTGAAACAGACAGACAAACAGACAAATGCCAGTAAAAGCATTACCTCCTTGGCGGAGGTAATAAACTCAAGTGTTGCTGTTGTGTCCATCTCCTCCATCTCCAAACTCCCAGGCTGCGGGCGTTGCAATTCATCGCACAATGGCGTACAACCCACAGGCCAATGGGTTATGCAAGCGTTTTCATAGATCACTGAAAGCAGCACTCAGGGGTTCACTGACGGATGCAAATTGGGTAGACAGGTTGGCGTGGGTTTTATTGGGGTTGCGCTCCACGCCAAAAGAGGATTTGGAAGCTTCCCCGGCAGAGAGCTTGTTTTTGCGCAGCCCCTATGGCTGCCCGGGGAATTTCTGCCAAATAATCCCGCGCCGGACAGCTGCCCGTCTCAGCTTTTGCAGTGTAGCGCAAACACAGGCACGCTGCCGGTCCCGGCCCACCACTGTTTTCCACGTGCTTTTGTGCCTAAAACTTTGAAAAACGCGGAGTTCGTGTTCGTCAGACACGACGACCAACGCCCTCCATTGCACCTGCACACATGTTGAAAATGGCCCTATCTCACAATGTTAAAGAAACCTTTAAAAAATTCCTGGATCCAGACGGTGATCCGGATCATCCCCAAAATTTAATCAGTTCTTCCTTGTACCATTTCCAACAACGCCTGAAAGTTTCATCGAAATCCGTCCAAAACTTTTTGAGTTAATCTTGCTAACCAACAGACAGACAGACAGACAGACAGACAGACAGACAAACCCCGGCAAAAACATTACCTCCTGCGGCCTGCGGCCTGGTGGAGTTAAAAATGAAAGGAGGTTACAAAAAAATGAAAAAGAATCTTCCTTCAGTTTACAGCTTTATCCTACGGCTGAGAGACTAATTGTACCATGAAATACTGGTGATGTTCAATTGTAATTTAAATTTTTAGGACATCACGTTTAACCCAGCAGATAGGAAAATGGGAGTCTCACTTATGAACAGCTGTAGGTCCACGTGTTCAGCGGGTTGGTGCCGGCTGGGGTTTGACCACTGGGACCCAGAGATGGAGCGACCGCTGCAAGGCTCCTTGATGTTCACAGTCAACCGAAAGAAGTGCAGACTAGGCCGGGGCTCATAGTCAAACAGCAGCAGCAGCAGTAAAGGCTGTCTCGGAGCAGCGTGGAGAGTCCTTTTGGCAACCAGTCCAAATTTATGTTGTCTCTGGCCATGAAATAGACCAGAAACTGAAGGAGGATTCTCTGTCAGGCGTGGATGAGACAAAAAAAGTCCAAAAACACAATCTCTGTTCACTTTAAAATAGGAAAATTAAAAGTCCACCTTAACGGCATAAAAAGTCAGAAAATCTAAGAAAAACATTCAACTAGGATAAGAATGGCTTCTGAGGTGAAGAAAAAAAAAGGATTTTGAGAGTCTGACTTTCTTTAAGACAAGCTTGTAAGAAAAAGATGGTTTCTCCTCAGTAACCAGAAAGACGAGAGAACTAACTCAGGATTTGACAAACTTCACACACAAAAAGGTTTCTTAAAATTCACAGAACAATTCAGACAAAAGAGAACTGGTTCCTCCCGGAACCTGGTTCCTCTCTTTGTCTAATCCCTGCGCCAGTAATCCTGCTATTGATATGTGTGACTCTAATGCAAATGTCCATGCCTTCCTGCAGTTTACTGTGATGCTAATGTGCCATGCATGCATTGTCTAGCTGGGTATATAAGTCAACCATATCACTTGCTCTCTCTCTCACTCTCTTTTTGATCACACGCATTGCCTGTTTGCTGACTAGAGACACAGGGCTCGCTCCAGCGCGCTCCCACAGCGCTGGGGTGAGCCTTCGTGATGGAGGATGAAATAAGCACCCTTTTAAACTTCAGTTCGCCGTGTCCTGCCTGCACTTATTCCGTGCCTCCACACTGGGTACCCTTATCTCATCCGCCACACCGTGTATTTTTGATATCAATTTAGGGGAACGGGAATTTTAGAAATTCTGTCACCTTAACTGGTACCTCTAAATCTGTCTGATTAAGATTAAATCTTGCTTTTATTATGGATTTAAGCTGTTGGTATTCAAGAAACTTTTATCACTGATGTCATACTGTGACACTAGTTCCTGAAATTGGATAAAATTTCCACCTCGAATAAGATGTTCAAAATTTTTTATTCATTTCTTATACCATAGTGGAAAATTTAACGTCCTTTTTTGTTGCAGGATATCAGGATTATTCCAAATGGGCATGAGTTTGCAAGGGACAAATGAAGACCCCATTATTTTTAAAAAATTTCCACCAGGCTGCCAGAGAGGAGCTAATATTAACGCTTTTTTAACAGTCATGGCGTTTGATACAGAGACTCATGAAAGGTAAGTCAGAAATTTTTAGCGACCCACTGAGAGCCTGTTCAGCATCTAACCATGGGTTTCCTTGTGAAGCTGATTTTATCCATTTAGAAACAAACTGCAGTCTATTGGCTAAGAAGTAATTTAAAAAAATTTAAAATTTAAATATAAAAAAATTTGGTAAATCTAAACCGCCGCACTCTTTTTCTTTTTGAAGAATTTTTAAACTAATCTGTGATGGTTTATCCTTCCATAAAAATGTACTAATATTTGAGTCTAGAGACTTAAACCAGGCCATAGATGGTTAGGTGGGAATCGTTGAAAATAAATAGTTCATTTTAGAAAGGACCATCAGTTTAATTGTTGAGACTCTTCCCATTAGTAATATAGGTAATGTCCTCCAACGTGCAAGGTCATCTTGTATTGTTTTTAGAAGGGGAATGTGATTTAGTCGCAGTGACTCTGAGAGGCTGAGGGAAATATCTATTCCTAAAGTTTGAAAAATCACAATTTATAGGTAAGACTGTTGATAGTTAATAGAGTAATCAGATTACTCTAGTTAACAGAGTAATCTGATAATGACGAAAATTTATCAATGAGTGCCACTGTCTGAAGAAGAGATCTTTGTGAATTTTCAAGGAAAATCAATACATCATCAGCATAAAGACTTTTCTTGTGTTCTTTTTCTCCGGTTTGGATACCTCTACTATCAACATTTTGTCGCATGGCTGCTGCTAATGGCTCGATAAAGATGGTAAAAAGTAACCGAGAAAGTGGACAACCCTGCCTAATGCCTCTCTGGAGATTAAAGCTTCGAGAACTTTGATCAGACAGATGCATGTGGACAGCTATATGGTGTTTTAATCCAGTTTTATAAAAGATGAGCCAAACCCAAACTTGTTTAACACCATAAAAAGAAATTTCCAGTTAACATGGTCAAAGGCTTTCTCTGCATCCAGAGATAAAATTGTGGTTTCCAAGTTATTAATTTTACAATAGTCTATTAAATTAAATAGCCTGCATGTATTATTAGCTGAGTGCCTACCCTTGATGAAACCTGTTTGATCTGGGTGCATATTAAACAGAATTATCCTTTCCAGCCTTCTGGCGAGAACTTCAAATTATTTTAAGATCAACATTCATAAGTGAGATGGGATGGTAGCTGGATGGAAGTGTAGGTTTTTTTCCAGGTTTAAAGAACAGGAGAATACTAGTCAAGTTCATATTTGGAGGGATTACATTATCTTGTTTAATTTGGTTCATTATTTTAAAGAAAGTAGGTGCCATCACAGTACAGAATTTTTTATAAAATTCTACTGGAAAACCATCTGGTCTCAGAGCTTTGTTGTTTGGGATGTGCTTAAGTGCCTCCTGGAGTTTGGACATTAGAAGAGGTGCATCCAGAGCTGTAATCTGTTTATCATTTAGTGGTGGTAAATTAACATTGTCCAGAAATTCATTTATTTCTGAGTCAGATGGATTAATCTGAGATGAATAGAGGCTTTCATAAAACTTTCCGAAGGAGTTATTTATTTCTTCAGGCTCATGGGTGATATTTCCAGTCGTATCCATAATAGAGTGGATAGTTGTTTTTTTCTTTATTCAATCTAAGCTGGTTAGAAAGATATCTCCACGATTTATTACTGTGTTCAAACTTCTCAAGACGCAGTCTTTGTATTAAAAACTATGTCCTTTTGTTTGTAATTTCTTTTAGTTCCAGCTTTAATTTTCTCAGATTAAGTGCCTGTTCCTGTGGAGAAACAGCACAAGTCATGTCCAGTGACTTAATTTTCTGTTCCAACTCCAGTACCAGTGCTTTTTCTTTTTTATTCTTATACAAACAGTAAGAGACTATTTTACCTCGCATGACCACTTTTGCTGCTTCCCAGAGAACACACAGCGATATTCCTGGCAAGTCATTATATTCCAGATATGATTCCCACTCTTTATTAAAATAACTAATAAAATCTTTGTTTTTTAGTAGTGATGTATTAAGTTTTCAGTTCCTAGTTTTCCTTATAGCTTTTCTATTTACCAGTGTAAGAGATACTGGATGGTGATCACTGATAGCTTGATTTGAACAAATATCAATGTTTGTGATATCCCTCACAATGGAGTTACTTGATAAAAAGAAGTCTAAATGGGAATGTGAATTATGCACTGGTGAAAAAAAAGTATATTCCCTAAGAGTTGGGTGAAGAGAACGCCATTCATTGCAAAGACCAAAATCATTCATGTATTGTTTGAGAGTGTCAGTGTCACACACGGCTCTAGGGAGCCGCGCAATAAGAGCCAAGGGCGAGCCAGTGAGTCGTGATGTTTTATTTAGGTAAGGGTGAGGGATGAGGGAAGCACAGATACTCAACACAATAACACTCATGAGCAGTACAGCGACAGAGAACACCGTTGGCACCGGGCGTAGGGGTACACAACAAGAGGGCTCACAGCAGGTAAAACTCACGGGTTAAGCAGCCAGAAGAATAGAGAGCTGGCACTGGGCAAAGAACTCCAATACACAGGTCACTCTTACAAGGTGGTACTCCCAAGTGATACAGTAAGGCAAGTAGCGGGTTAGCACCGGACATGGGGGTACCAAGGCACAAACTCCTTACGGGAAACACTTACGAGTTGTGCTGAAGATGAGGCAGGGGCTGGCACCAGACGAAGGGGCTCCAGCCTAGCAGTGCTTATGTCGCAGCCCCGAGTCATTGAGGCTGCTCCTATTTATTCCCATTGGCAGCGCCCCAGCTGATGAGGACTAATTGGCCCCAGCCGTCCGTAATGCTGCCAGCTGGGAGCCTGCTGAGACGCTGCTCAATGGGAAGCAGGGATGAGGGAAAACATGGGCTGAGCGCTGAAACGGCATCTCAACCCATGGTGACAGAGCCTCCCCCTCAAGGTCGGGCTCCTGAACGACCAGAAACATCCCAGTTCCCCCCCCACCACCACCACCACCTAGGGCGGGAGGAAGGGAGGCAGGGCCGGAGGGGACGAAGCAAAGGGGAACACCAACAGGCCAATAAAAAAAAAAAAAAACAAACAAACACAGTACTCTACATCGCACCAAAAAAAAAAAAAAGGAAAAAAAAACACTAAAAAGGTAACAGGGCAAAAACGCTGAGAATGGTTAATGAGGGAAAAACACAATACACAGCGCTAATATATATACATACACACACAGTCACCAAGAGAAGTGAAGGTGACTGGAACAAACAGGCAATTACAGAGCATGGTTTTAAGGAAAACAAAGCGCATGACTCTATAATGAACAGACAAAATTACAAACAGGGCACAAAAAGGAAATGCTGAGTACGGGCAAAGGAAAACCCACAGCACTACAAATGTATAAATACACACAGTCACCTAAAGAAGCGAAAGTGACTGGAAAGAACGGACAACTGCAGAGTATGGTCTGATAAGAAACAAAACACATAACTCTACAATGCAAGGACAAGGCTAAAAACAAGGTACAAAAAGTAAAATGCTGAGTACGAGGAATGGAAAACACACAGCACTATGAATACATATCCATCAACAGGACAAAATATTACACCTGAGTGACCTTAATAATGATAAAAGAAAAAGTGACACCCGAGGAATATGGCAGGCAGAGTCCAAAAATGGCCGAGATGGCTCCGGAGATCTCCCCGCCCATTGTCCAGTTGGCGAACCAGGGAAAGGGAAATGTTCGGACGACGAACTCCGGACCCAGATCCCAGGAGTCCAGTCCACCGGCAGCCGAACCAGGCCACCCAAAGGCAAACACAGACCAGCGGGGGGAACCAGATCACCGAACCGAAAGTTTAGTGGGTCGGGTCGTCGACCCGCATCACTCAACCACCAGGACCGTTGAGACGGACGAAGGGTCAGAGCGGGTCCCGGTGGAAGAGGCTCAGGGGAGAGCCGATGACGAGGGCGACGAGCGTCAGGCAGCAGGGAAACGGCCACCTCCTCACCGGACCTGGACAACACTGGGGCAGCACCCACGTCGGACCCCGATTGGGCCTTAGGCGAACCCACGTTGGACCCTGCACCAGAACCGACCTCCAACGTTGAACCTGGACCCTCCAGCACCACGAGGAACAGCAACTCCTCGCCAGTGACCCTGGAAGAAGGCTCAGAAGAGAAAACAGAACCGGGATCAGGATCACCGGCAGCGCCAGAACCCGGCGAGATGAGCTCAGACGCAGTGGGCGGCTGCACCCAGCTCGTCTCCCCTAGAGACAGGCTGAAGTGCTCAAAGATAAAAAGGGAGAAAAGAAAGGAGAGCACTCGCCTGATCTCGGGTTCTGACGCCGTCCAGGACTGCGAAGATCCAGGATCCGTCATCAGGAGGTCGTTGTCAGGCTCCCATCCAGCCGCGTCGGGCCCCGCAGCCAGCATGATGGTCAGCGCAGCTTGAGGTTCCTCCAGCTCCGGTGACCCCGCCGACGATCCACTCGGCGGGAAGCCAGAAGAATCTCGTCCCGCTGGACCGAACCGCTCCTCCGTGGAGACCCGGGGACGCTCAGTCGTCGGCGCAGACTCCACACAGCAGTCAGCCCCCCTCCTCCGTCCGCAACATAGCTGCAGAACCACAGGCCCTCTCCTTATCCCACCACGTTGACCCGGAGCTGGGGATCGCTCGGCGGAGAGAGACACAGAGGATGCGGGATTAGGAACACAGGTTACAGCAGGTGGGGGAGTTCAGGGAGCTGCAAACCCTGAACTCCTCCTCCAGGAATGTGACAGAGCAAATCATTAAGCAGATGTGAAAAAACTATGACTTGCCTGCCTCCTGGAGGTTGAGTATCGCCTGCTGTGGTGGATACTGCTTCTTCCTCTCCCCGCCCGGCGATAACGGAGGACCCCCCGGGAAATCGTCTGAGGATCGCTCGCGTTGTCTCCAGCAGAGAGCTCGCCAGGCCGGAATTCCAGGCACACACAGCAGTCAGAAAGCGCGTCGAGGAGGAGGGGGAAACAGCCGGGGTGAGCCAGCCCGAATGTCCAGGGATGACAGCGGGGAAATGAGGCTCAGGGAACGAGGCTGTGAAAGCTCCACACTGACGAGGCGAAGAGGTGACAGCTGCGTGGGAGGAACGGTCCTGACGGCGGCCCAGAACTGGATCCGGACGAGGTTCGTGCAGAGGTGACTCGGCGATGTGATGACGGCTATTCCCAGGGGACGAAGCGAGGGGGGAACCCAGGAATCGCCGCTCCAGATGGGAGATCGAGGCGAGGAAGGCGTCGAGCACGGGAAAGCTTCGTAGCCCTGGAGTCCTCTCCATCAATCTCACTGCCGCCGCCACATGCCTGGAGATGGTGACAAGACACACAGTGGAGCTCGCGACAGCCACTCGACCCCAGACATAACTGCTGTCAGCTGCGGCTCCTTGAAGGGAATCCCGAGTGACGTGGCGCAGGTCGGGGGAAGCCCTCTGGTTGGCGCGAACTCCCGGACTGGAATGGCGGCAGGAACGGGATCACGAAGCGGGGGGAAACGTCGCCCACTTCGGCTTCCTGCCGGGATTTCCATCCAACCCGCGGAGCTTCTCTCGCTGTGTACCTGTGGAGTCTATCCTGGCACTGTCCTCGAGATGGAACACAGAATGAAGGTAACAGTCCAGGAGTTCCTCAACACGGCCCGGATGCCAGCGTCTCACGTTGGAGGCGTCGTGCAGGGTGAAGAGTGTCCCGTCGACAGCCTCCGAGATGGACCTCAGCTCGTCGCCCTGGCGCCGAGAGTGACTCCTAGGAAACGGCATGCTAGCAGCGCTGACACCCGGACAGAAAGGTACAGTTCCACGGCGACTCACGGCCGCCGGTAACTCGTCTGGCTGCGACATACTGTCACACACGGCTCTAGGGAGCCGCGCAATAAGAGCCAAGGGCGAGCCAGTGAGTTGTGATGTTTTATTTAGGTAAGGGTGAGGGATGAGGGAAGCACAGATACTCAACACAATAACACTCATGAGCAGTACAGCGACAGAGAACACCGTTGGCACCGGGCGTAGGGGTACACAACAAGAGGGCTCACAGCAGGTAACACTCACGGGTTAAGCAGCCAGAAGAATAGAGAGCTGGCACTGGGCAAAGGACTCCAATACACAGGTCACTCTTACAAGGTGGTACTCCCAAGTGATACAGTAGGGCAAGTAGCGGGTTAGCACCAGACATGGGGGTACCAAGGCACAAACTCCTTACGGGAAACACTTACGAGTTGTGCTGAAGATGAGGCAGGGGCTGGCACCAGACGAAGGGGCTCCAGCCTAGCAGTGCTTATTTCGCAGCCCCGTGTCATCGAGGCTGCTCCTATTTATTCCCATTGGCAGCGCCCCAGCTGATGAGGACTAATTGGCCCCAGCCGTCCGTAATGCTGCCAGCTGGGAGCCTGCTGAGACGCTGCTCAATGGGAAGCAGGGATGAGGGAAAACATGGGCTGAGCGCTGAAACGGCATCTCAACCCATGGTGACGGTCAGTAGCCTGCCATTTTTGATAATTCCCCGATGTACTGAGCCTGTCGATTGCAGGGTTTAATACCAGGTTGAAGTCTCCTCCTATTATGAGTGTGGTGAACAAGTGCTCAGAAAGAGAAGTGAAGAAAGTGTGAAAATAGGATGGGTTGTCAACATTTGGGCCACAAACGCCTCCAATACATAGATCCAGATTTTGAACTGAGATTTTTATTATTATAAATCTACCTTCTGGATCTGTAATGGTGTTATTCACAAAAAAGCATATTCTTCTGTTTAGGTACTGTCATGTCCACTGTGTAACCTCGCAGCGAACATATGAATTGGCAATGAGCTCAAAACACAGTGTAAGTAACGTGTTTATTTACAGTGAAAAAAATGTACAAAAGTGTCCAAATAACTGTCACAGTGAAAAGGGTCAGACAACCGGCTATTAGCTTAGTTGGTGGGGAAGGAAAAGTCAAGCACGCTCCAGACAGAACCGGAGTGGTAGGAAAGGCAATAATAACAAGAATTACATACACGTAGGAGGGAAGGGCTCTGGAATAACTACACCGTACAGTCCAGGGGAAAAACCAACAGTCTGCAAGCCAGGATGTCCATGTTGACTTTAAGCTGCCACACCGACTGGATACACTGCCTCGCTATTAGTACAAAAAACCCTAACGAAGGCAAGTGGACACAGCCGTGTGGCAAGCAGGTGCAGGACTGATTGAAACAGTGTGTGTGTGTGTGTGTGTGTGTGTGCATTGTGCATGTGGTGATAAGATACATCCAGTGAATGTCTGGTAAGAGGAGGAGACATGGCCGTAGGACTGTCAGAGAGCAAGGCTCAATCTGACAGCTGGAATTAATAAGCAGTAATCAAAACCTACAGCCACAAGTCATGAACAGGGTGAACGACCCCGAACATGACAGTGCCCCCTCCCAAGGGGTTGGAAACCAGACACCCACCGTACCATCAAAACAGAAATACAACCTTCCCCCCACCCACCCCCACACTCAAAAGGCCAACACCTCAAACCAGGGCGGGAGGTGGGGGAAAACAGGTTAGGAGGGATCGATCAAGAAAAGGTAAACACCACAATACAACACAGCAACAACACTTTTCCCAACCCCAAAACTAAGCTAACCCACCCCACCCCCAAGAGTCCCACGGTTCAGGGGACCGGCCAGAGTCCAAGACCCAGCAGGTGGCCGTAAGTTCAGGAGGCCAGCCAAAATCCCAGGGCTAGCAGGCAGCCTGCAGAATAGTGTCAGGTGGCCTGCCAGGGCACACGGGCCACCCGGCTAGGGAACCCACAACCCTTTCGGGTGGCCTGCCCATATGATTAGGCCACCAGGACCGGAAGGGCAAATGAGGCGGTGGCCTACCCACCAGAAAACTGAGAGGTGGGTGGCTGGACAGGGGAAGGGAAACCCCTGCAGTCACAGGTGGCGAGGAAAACAGGACCACGATGGTGCCCAGCAGAGGGAGGAGGAACACCAACAGGGCCCCCAGAAGGAAAGGGATGACCCTGGTGTCCCCAAACTGTCTGGTCGCATCCTCGGTGGTCCCGGCGTGGGACTGAGACTCCGTTGCACCCGCGGTGGACCTGGGCTGGGCCATGGCTGCAATGTAAGTAACGTGTTTATTTACAGTGAAAAAAATGTACAAAAGTGTCCAAATAACTGTCACCGCAACACGAAAA